>CM033745.1:45133706-45661184 GCA_019671005.1 Hibiscus mutabilis
CATCTGGTGAGTTTCCTTGTATTTTCTTTAATAGATGGCCATTGTTTTGTGCTGTTGTTAGTTTTAGGTTTAGGATCTTCCGTCCTTTTGATTCACATGTTTACCCTGGTAGCCTGGATAGTTCGAAAATCCTGCATTCTAAGCTTTGGGTCTTCGTTTTACTGTCGGGTTCTAATATAATTTCGGCTCATGGTGCATCTTTTTGCTCGGGTATATTGGTTGTTGGTCCTCCTGTTTCGTCGGTTGAACAATAGTATGGTAAAGTCTTATTTATCTTTATCGTTCATGAGTGTTTTAGGTGTAGATCCCAAAACTGAATTTTATTAACAATATAGGGTCTGAAGGCCACACTAATTTCCAGTAACATTTTGGATTCAGAACCCAAAACTGATTTTCGGTAACATTATAAGTCATAAACCCCAAACTCATTACCGCCAACATTTTAAGTGTTGAACCCCAAACTAATTTTCTATAAAATTTTAGGTCTCAAACCGGAAACTCATTTTGGGTAACATTTGAGGTGCCGAACCTCAAACTGAATTTCATTAACATTTTAAGTGTCGAACTCAAAACTGAGTTTCGATAACATTTTCGATGCCAAACCTCAAATCGATTATCGATAATATTTTAGGTGTCGAATCCCAAACTGATTACCGGAAACATTTTAGGTGACGAACCTTAATTTTAGCATTAGAAATCTTCTATAAATACTTCTACACTTCTAACATATTTAGCAGAAATATTTAAACATTATAGCAAGATTTTCTGCAACCATTTTCTTTTTAGGAATTTACCTCTACACTTCATTCAACAGCAACATCAAGAAGGATGAGTTGTTTGAGTTGATTTCTACGAAAGTTAGCAAATCAACAAGGAAGAAATTGTCTTCATTGGAAGCCAAAATCCCCATTGATGACCCCGACCCTGAAGCTTATTACATTTTAAAGATAATGTAATGCAAACGACCTTCGCAAGATGCTTAGGATATACAACCGTGTAGGGGGTACCAACATCGAGTTATATGTAAATTTTGATGAATGTGTTAGTTCATTAAGAATCTCATGAGGTTCTCCACCTTCCATTGACGAAGACGTTGTTTATGTACGTGATTTTAGGAGGCGACATGAGAAAGAACAAATAATTGAGGAATTGAACGTCAAATATGATATATCTACAGACTACGACAGCACGAGAACATACTCTTCTTCCATTCATTTAAACTAAACTAAGCTTAGTAACAATGAACCATGTACCAAATTTCAGATCGCACGTTTTAATCTAATCACAATTTGTGTTTATGTTGCTGATCATATTGAGACATCGGTTCCTCGAAAAAATGTACCAAATGTAATGGGATTTTGACAACTTAATTAGAGCTGAGTATATCGTTAAACACGTTCGACATTGTTTTAGCATTGAAAAGTATCGGTACTATACTTCGTGTTTCGATATTCTTCAATACGAACCTAAAATCTTACAGGATATGGTAACATTTAAGGTGTTCGTTCTCGTTATAAGTATCGATTATATACATTTCAATACTCCCAATTAATATGAACATGTAACTATACATGAACGTGAACATTGTACACGATTAGTATCGAAACTTTATAAGAATGGTTACATTTTATATGTTTCAGTATTGAAACTCTTAGAGTCTTAGTTCTGTCACAACTAAGATTCTTGACAAGAGAAGACGTGTCAGACACATACAATAGAGAATCATGAGAATGAGATGACGTGCCAGTGAAGTGCATAAGAAATTCCTGACATGAGTCGTGTCGGAGTATAGCTTTCAGTTAGGTTACTTTAACGATAGGTTTCGATTTCTTACTAGTTGTGTTATTGTATTACATTGACGATAAGCAAGTAATTGTTAGTTTCCAAACGTATTCTGGCATTGTTTGTTTGCCATAAGGTAAGTCATATCTTGTTCATATCTCTAGATGAAAAATTTTATTACAACATAACACAACCATGAAATAATCAAAATAGACTTGTAGAACATCACATTGTTTTTCATGTATTTTCTTTCGACTTCAAATTTCTCCAGCTTTTATCCAACCTTCTTACTTCATCCATATTCACCAATTTCTACAATTCAACATTCTGAATTCGAATTTCCTTGTTTTCAGCCAACAACATTTGAACCTGATTTCTCAATTCTTTAACATCAATTGAATTTCCATCATTGTTAATCCATTTAAAGAAATCACAACGGCTCTACAAATGTGCAAAAGAAATTCAAAATAGCACATTAATCGAAACACTGGAACAATAAACCCAACTTATTACTTAATACCTCATGGCCTCTAAAACATCCATAAAATCTCCTCTTTGCTTCGTGGTACAGTTGAAGTGCAATCTGGTGATTGCAATCTATAATAACAGTGAACAATGTTTTCTTCAGCACGTGATCTAGGACTTCCAGTAGACATCATTGACAGAAAACTCAAATAGTTGACATTGTACTGTGCAAAGATGGAAGTGGAGAGGGTTATAAGAACAGTATATAATTTTGGCAAATAAAATAAAATAAAAAGCAATGGAATTTTAAATTTGTAGAAATATAACTGAAATAAAATAAAATGAAGTCCATCAAACTTTAAGTCCATAAAATATTAACAAATATTAAAAGTCTATTCATCTGTCTTGCAGGTACTAAATTCTTGAGGAAGGGAGGCCACTTCCTTGTGAATCTCTGCAAACTTAGAATCAGCATGCTTACCAAGTTCAGCTAACTGCGAATCTGCATGGATGTGAAGCTCAGCAAACTAAGACTCAACATGGTTTCGAAGCTCTACGAACTGCAAATCAGCACAGCTACGAAGGTCTGTTAACTACGAACCAACATGGTTACGACAAGAAACCATGTAGCCAAACAGTGAATTCATTGTAATCTCCTCCCAATTTGCAGAAGAAACTTCTTTGGTAGGTAAAGGGAAATGTTTTTCCATATTTTCTGCATTGGTAGTATCTGTTGAGTCCTCACCTTTATAAATCCAACAATTTTTTTGAAAGTTGACAATCTTTTCCTTTAAAGGGACAAGTGGGTCCAAAGAAAAATTGACATCATTCTTTTGAAAAGATGTGTGTAAAGACACAATCATATGGAAAAGAGGTTGAGGCCCCATGACCCTTATTGACAAAAGATACTAGCTAGAGGAAAATGATTTTGGTAATGTTAGAAGCAACCTCAGTTCGATATTGGTTAAGCAACAAAAAAGTCAATATCTCAGATTGTTGATTTCTTCCTAGAGAACTATCGAAAAAACCATGCCATAATAAGGTGAAAGATTCTCTCTTCAAACAAAAGATTTCTGGAGCTATGGCCTTTGTAGTTTTCAATAGAGCTAGTTTCAATTTCATCATAAGAGCCTTTATTTTCAATACCTAAATCAGATGCAATTGATTGGGGGTGATAAAGAGTTACTTATCCATAACATAAGAGTTGATGCCTATGATCTCATATAAATTTGTCTCACTACAATTGTGGCATTATTGTAAAACATCGGTACAAGTCTTTCACAAACCCTCGGTTTGATCCCAAGAAAAGCATTCCAACCACATTTTGTGAAAGTTGAGTTCATTTTGAAGTTGTAGTTTAGGTTTTGAAGGAAATTCATGTCCACAACATGTTCTTTATGAATTGGTTTGTTGTAGAAATGTTTATAAAATTTGGTCTTTTCATCCTCATCTCTAAAGTGGAATTCATCAACAGATGGTGTTGGCTCAACAATTTTTTGACGTTTGGTTTCCACATGGTTTATGGGTAGAGTAAAGAAGAGTTGACTATGATATGGGTTTAGGGATCATGTAAGAAATAAAACAATTGATTGCATGTCGATCAACATCACGAATTGAAGAATTTGGCCAACCCCATCAATGAATAATATATGAAAATAAAAGAAAATTCACAGAAACCCATCAATCATATCAAACATCTTTTGAACAGGAAGCCAAGCCTATCGACAATATCAAGAAATTCCCAAGTTCAAAGCTAAGCAATGGAAAGAATTGAAAAACTAAACAAAAGAAATAGCATGTAAAAATTTAAGGGTTTCCAGAAATACCATTGATTCAACTGGCTTAGGGTTCCTATTAAACTTTAAACGAATTTAACGGGAAATCTTAAAAACACAAACAATAATATCAACCAATTTTTGAACATCAACGATGAGGCATGAAAAGTAAATGAAAACCAATCAAAAACAAGGGATGTTAAAAAATGAAGTTAGGATTTCTAGAAATATACCTTCGATTCCATCAAGCAATATTTGATTGAACTGAGTTTAGTGTTCTTGTTAAAGTTTAAAAAATATTAACGGAAATTCTGGAAACACGTTGACTGACTAACACTCGGCAAGCAATTGATTATTTAGAGTAAATATACCGGAAAATAATGCCAGGTTTAGGTCTTTTTGCGTGCAAGTATACACGGTCAGTAAGTAATACAACAGTAAGCTGAGTATTGTATCCACAATGATTGTCCAATAATTAAATGCCACGATCTTTACTTGTGAATTGAAACTAATGAGTTTGAATTGGGTTTTAGATTTAAGAAAAATAACTAAGGAAAAGAAAGTAAAAGTTCAGGCAGATTGGCAAACAAATGTATTCAAGATAGATGGTTGGCGTTGGCAAGAGATGCTTGGATGTCACACCAACAAAGAAAGTAGTTAATAACTTTCAGCCTTGGTTTTATTGCCGAGAAGATTTTAAAGGTAGTATTGTCTCTGTCGATGGAAATACCTTAAGTTAATTATGATTAACCCCTATATGTCTATAGGGATGTTTCTCAATCATTAACTTGGCAAAGTTTTAATCTTTACTCCTAAGGGGTAGACTCACTTCCGAAGTAAGCTCATCTACTTCAACATCTCCTGTCGAAGCTTCTCACCTTAGTAACTGGCAATTGATCGTTATTTCCTATGTTTGTTAAGATATTAAGGGATATTATGCATGCAATGCCAACTGTCGTATGACAAAGAATTTAGGAAAATATGTACTAGCAAGATAGACAAAAATTGCCAAGGCATTCAATTAATAAAAGTTGACAAATAGTTGAGTGTTCATCGCAAAAACATCCCTAACCAACTTAAAGAAATTAGTTCATGGTTGAGTAAACCATGAGCAAAATATCGTTTAAAATCAACACCATCATAAAAATAGAATTAAAACTAAGAGAAATCGGCAAAGAAGGAGATTCATCGATGCAACCCTTCAATGGATCTAGAGCCATCAGTCTTAGCCTGGTCGAACCATGATCTACTCTCATTCTTCACCACGGTGCATCCTCCTTGATAGATTCCCATTCCTGGATCATCATCGGGTTTCCGTAAATAGGCACTCATGGAAACCCTAGATTGAGTTTGAATTTGAAAGTTGGTTATGCACTTAAGATAAGTGTGTTATCTTCTTATCTTTTTATCCTTTTGTTTGAAATTAGGGCTGATTGGATCTTTGACCAACGGCTAACAAACCTAGCATCGTCATCCTTCTTTTGCCAACCGAGCTTGGCAATTCTTGTCCTACTTTTGCCAACCGCTACTCGACATTTCTCTTCTGGTCCTTTGGCTTCCTACTGTAGTCACCAATTTTATCCGGCCCTTTTAAATTTTATGCTTGTAAATATATTAGAGTCTGTATATAAATTAGAATCCATTAAAAAAATAAAAAAGAGTGTATGTACATGAATAAAGGCCCAATTGGCCTATTTTTATTTCATTTATATTACTTTTATTAATGTATTTTAGTTTTTCTTTCAGACCACACAAGATCCTAATCAGGTCAGATATGGGAAGATTACAAGAGATCCTGCTCGACATATATGGAAAGTCAAACTATGTGCAATGATTCCTGACTGCGGACTTATGGCAAATTTTCGATAGGATCCAAGCATTTTCGGGTCAGGGTGTCTTCTTAAGTATTGACCGTCTTTCAGTTACCTTTCCAACGCATCTTGAAATACCTCAATCGGACATTGGGAGCTCACGATATGCTCGTTTTACTGAAGACAACGCATGCAGAAAACTATATACGGGTTCAATATGGAAATTTGATTTTATTACGAATTTTCAATTATTTTATTGAATATTTATAATTAAATTCAAGCTTAGACATTTCCCTATTTGTTTTAACTCATTTAGGATCATATTGAATGTAAGGAAAAAGTTTGATGCCCAAGTAATGGCATTATTCCCTTTCCAAGAATGTTGAGCATAATAAGGGAATATGTTTTTAGAGTTTTATGATTTTTTAGGTTTTTAGGGTTTCTTGAAGCCTATAAATAGGCTTCACCCATTGTAGTTCATTCACATCCACAACCACACAACATTCATCCTTTGTAACACATTGAGTTCAAGAGCAATACAAGCTATAGTCAATTTTTGAAGTATTTTCTATACCAAAATTTTGTTCTTCTTTTATATTCTATTTCGATTAGAGTTGGAAGAAAAAAAGAACGTGCTCTTACCAAATCAAGCGTGCGAAGGAGTTGCCATGACCGAGAGGCGGCGTCGTCACCACCTCTGAAATCGAAAGAAGAAGTAGAGGTTCCCGGCCAGGCAGGGAATGGGTTGTTACATTTGTGGTATCAGAGCTAGAGTTTAGTCGATTGTAGGACTAAAATGAAGGTTATTGCATTGTTATTGAGTTACTTTTCCACCTAGGAGTTATATATTGTATATATTGTGACTTGTCGATTAAACTGATCTTTCTTTATCTTATAGTTATGTCTGAAACTAATGAAGCTCACATCAATGAGCCTTTCACTGGTTCCTTGACACATGGCGAGGAAATTAGGGGGAGATCCTCCTAATCTACAAGAAGTCCCTGCACAGGGCACCGAACCTAAGGTGCCTACTGCTCAAGCTGAATGTTATCAAAATTTGGCGAATATGTTTAAACAATTTATGACTGCGATAAGAGCCCAGTTGACAGTGCAGCCTAACGCACCAGTTTTCTAACACGCTCAAACCCCTATTAATAAACTTTCATGGTACCGGGCTTATACTTTCATTGGTTAGGATGATGACAATCCTGAAATTGCTGAATATTGGCTGGACAACACCCTAAAAATATTGAATAAATAGTTGTAGTGTTCGGATGAGCATAACTAGAATGCGCTCTTGCATTACTAGCTGATGAAGCTTTGCATTGGTGGGAGACTACTACCCTTACGGTCTCTGAAGACATTGTGACCTGAGAATTCTTTCTTCGAAAGTTCCGTAAGAAGTACCTTAGCGAGTTTTATCTCGCGAAAAGACGTAACATCTTCCTCCATCTCAAGCAAAGAGGGAGGCCAGTCAAGAAATACATCTACGATTTCTGCAAGTATTGTGGTATGATGCTGAATATATCAAGAAGGAAGAAAAGTGTCGTATATTCATTTTCGGGCTAAGTGATGAGCTTCGCCCCATGTTTATTGCACTGAGCATCACCAACTTCTAATATTTGGTGAACCGAGTCAAGGCTACTGAGGCATCATTGAACGCCCAAGTGACCACTGGGTCGGGCAAAGCCGAGAAAAGGATCAGAGATGATTCTCAACCTCCTAGATAGAACAAGAAGGGAAAGTATCAAGGCCCTAATTTACATGTCTATCTGCAACCATATTGTTCTAGGAACATTGAGAAGCCTTAGACTATGACTCAGTCTTTTTCCAATGCGGCCTCGGTTGAGAACACTAGAGGCTATAATAAAGGTTTACAACACCCTATTTGTAACTATTGTCAGAACAGGCATCCAACAGGTCTATGCCGTAAATAGACTGGAGCTTATTTCTTTTGTAGCGAGCAAGGCCACTTTATCTGTGATTGTCCGCTGAATGCAACCAAGTCTACTACTACACCGGCTAACGTTGTGACCCCTACTCAGTTCTTTCAGGGTCAGGGGGTCAAGGAAAGGTTTATTAGGAGCTGTGGGGAGACCTAACGGCTTTGGAAAAGCACTAAGCAAGCAAGAATCCAAGGCCTCTGCCCAGATGTATCATGTGAGGAGTAGGGAAGAGGAGAACGAACCTGATGTCATTGCAGGTACTATTGAATTGTACTTACAACCTTTGTATGCATTGATTGATCCTGGTTCTACACACTCCTTTATAAGTACTATGTTAATTAAGAAGCATAGATTATCCTCTGAACCTATAACATCAAGAGTTTCTGTAACCAATCCGTTGGGTGATTGTGTCACCATAAGCTTGGTGTGCAAGAATTACCCCTTAATGATTCAAGAGATTCCTTTTGTGGCCAATCTATTGGCCCTACCGATCCATAAGTTTGATGTTATACTAGGTCTAGACTGGCTTAGTGAGCATCAAGCGTGGGTAGAATGTGGCAAGAGGAAGTTGTATCTTCGAGGTCTTGGCAAGGAGAGTATCGTGTTAATGAGTTCAAGAAACCCTTCGTTGCAAGCTTTGACATTGGAAGCCAAGGATGAACTCCATTTTGTGAAGGTTGACACCGTATATGAGTTTCCTGATGTCTTTCCTAATGAACTTCTGGGATTACCTCCAATCCGTAAAGTCAAATTTGGTATCAAAATGCAACCTAGTACTGCCCCAGTTTCTATTACACCTTATCGCATGGCAGCCATTGAGCTCTAGGAGCTAAAGGCTCAAATCAAGACCTTTTGAGTAAAGGTTTCATTCGACTGAGTTCCTCTCCTTGGGGAGCACCAATTCTCTTTGTTAAGAAGAATGGTTCCATGAGATTGTGTATCGACTACCGACAGTTGAACAAGGTGACCATCAAGAATAAGTATAATTTGCCAAGGATAGATGACCTATTTGATCAGCTTAAGGACGCCTCTATGTTTTCCAAGATCGATATAAGATCTGGGTATTATCAGATGAGAGTCAAAGAATGTGATGTACCCAAGATAGCTTTTTGAATGAGATACGGACACTACAAATTCTTGGTGATGCCTTTTGGGCTAACCAATGCACCAACAACCTTTATAGATTTAATGAATCAGGTTTTCAGAGCCTACCTTGATAAATTCATAGTGGTGTTAATTGATGACATTCTGATCTATTCTAAGAACCCTACCAAGCATCGAGATCACATTCGTATTGTACTTTAAACTCTTCGAGAAAAGAAATTATATGCCAAGTTCTCAAAATGTGAGTTTTGGCTTGCCGAAGTTGCCTTCCTTGGCCATATTGTATTGGCTTCGGGTATCCAAGTGGATCTGAGGAAAATCTAAGCCATTGTTGATTGGCATCCACCGAAGAACATTGGTGAGGTGAGAAGTTTCCTTGGCCTTGCATGCTATTATAGAAGATTCGTTAGAGGATTCTCTATGATAACAACTCATCTGACTAAGTTGTTGAGAAAGGAAGCTCCGTTCGTTTGGTCTGCAGATCAACAAAGAAGCTTTGATCAATTGAAGCAAGTGTTAATCCATGCACCGGTCCCAAACCAACCCGCATCTGTAAAGGACTACACCATTTATAATGATGCTTCGCATCTCAGGTTAGGATGCGTATTGATGTAAGAAGGCAAAGTCATTGCCTACGCTTCGAGGCAACTAAAACCACATGAGATGAGTTATCCTACTCATGACCTTGAGTTGGCTGCAGTTGTCTTTGCATTGAAAATTTGGAGACACTATCTCTATGGAGAAAAGTGTTATCTCTTCACGATCATAAAAGCCTTAAGTATCAATTGACTCAAAAGAAATTAAATCTTCGGCAATAGATATGGATGGAACTCCTCAAGGACTACGATCATGTTATTGATTACCACCCAGGCAAGGCCAATGTTGTAGCTGATGCACTCAGCCGCAAACCTCTACCTGGTAAGTATCGATATTGATAATTGAATCTAATATATTGATTAGTATATCGACTTATTGTAAAGTCCTTGTATTGTATCCCCTCGAGCTATCAATGCACACTCCCGTCTTTAGAAGTATCATTGTCTCGTAGTTGAACTCCAAGTTCAGTCTACCATCGTATCGAGAATTCAAGCATTGCAAAAACAAGATCCTAAACTTCAAGTTATCATTTCCAAGCTACAAGACAACCCCGAGTTTGGAATCAATTCTAAAGGACTTTTATGTTTTCGTGATCAGGTCTGTGTACCCAATGATGAATCTCTTCGTACTAATATCCTTAAGGAAGCTTATTTGAGCTCTTTCTCTATCCATCCGGGCTCGGTAAAGATGTATAAGGACCTCCGAGAACTATATTGGTGGCCAGGCATGAAGAAAGCCATAACTGACTTCGTGTTTAAATGTCTCATCTGTCAACGTGTCAAGGCTGAGCATCGTGTTCCCACCGGCTTGTTGCAACCCATCGATCTACAGCAATGGAAGTGAGAGAAGATCACTATAGATTTTGTTAGTGGTCTACCTTTGACTCCCATTAAACATGATGCCATTTGGGTCATTGTAGACCGTCTCACTAAGTCAACTCATTTCTTGCCAGTTCGGATGGACTATGGTCTTCCTAAGCTAGTTGACTTGTACATCAAGGAAGTTATACGACTCCATGGAGTGCCTGAGTCTATCATTTCTGATCAAGATCCATGATTTGCATCTCGGTTCTGGAAGTCATTGCAAGGAGCCCTGGGAGTCAAAGTCAATCTTAGTACTACTTTTCACCCTCAATCAGACGGCCAGTCAGAAAGGGTAATTCAAATCTTGGAAGATATGCTTCGAGCATGCATCATTGATTTTGGAAGCTCTTGGGAGAAATCCCTACCTCTTATCGAGTTTTCCTACAACAACAGCTATCAAGCTTCCGTTAACATGGCACCGTATGAAGCATTGTATGGCAAACGGTGCAGAACTCCATTATGTTGGTTTGAATTTGGTGAAGGTAAGGTGTTGGGCCCTGACTTATTTCGGGAAACTGAGGAACGGGTTACCATCATCCATGATCGCTTAAAAGCTACCTTTGACCGACAGAAGGCCTATGCCAATCTTAAGCGAAGGGATATATAGTATGAAGTTGGCGAAAGAGTCTTCCTTAAAGTCTCACAGTGGAAAAAAGTTCTAAGATTTGGCAAAAAGGGGAAGTTGAGTCCCCTATTTATTGGACCTTTTGAGGTTACTGAGAAAATTAGCCCTGTGGCTTATCGCTTATTGTTGTCTTCAGAACTAAGTAAGATCCATGATGTGTTTCACGTATCAATGCTTCAGAAGTATCGTTTAGACCCTTCATACATCATTAAACCTAAATCTGTGGAAATTAAATTAAACTTGTCCTATGAGGAAAAACCAGTTCAGATTCTTACAAGGGAAGTCAAGAGACTTTGTAACAAGAATATCCCCTTAGTTAAAGTGCTCTGGAGGAGCCATTTAGTGGAAAAAGCCACCTAGGAACCAGAAGAGACAATGCAGAAGCAATATCCTCACCTCTTTGGTTCAGGTAAAGTTCGAGGACGAATTTTCCTAAAGGGGGAGTTGTAACATCTTGAAATCCGGTCTAGTCAGAATTGGGTTTAAGCAATCGGGAACCCTACACCTAAAGGGTCCAAATACCATGTTGACCTTGACCATGAGGTCAACTGCATTGATATTGGACTCTAATTGGGACAAATTATTGTTTAAGGACCTTATTGAATGTATTGAAAATCTGTTTAGTGACTAAATTATAAAAATTGAAAGTTTGGGGGTTAAAGTTTAGTGTATTGAGAGTTGAGGGACTAGCCTTGCGATTAGCCCCTCCTCAATTATAATCCAACATACGTGGGTGATCAAGAAGCAATTCCTTCAAAGGAAGGAAAGCTTTGTCAATACAAAGAAAGTAAAAGAAAAGATGATAGCTAATCTAGGCTTACCCGAGAAAGACCTAAGCTAACACCTCTCCTTCGTCATCTTTTTCCAAGCAAGCACCTCTATTGTTGAGGTTGGAGAAGCTTGATTTTTCTTCGGTTTATTGATATCAAAACTTGCTATCGATCGGGTAAGCCATAATCCCCAAACTATTGATGAAATCTATGGATAATTCAAGCTTAATCTTAATCTAAGGTTTTGGTTATCTATGAAATTTGATAGCTAATAGCTATTTTAAGGTTCAATATTGATTTTGATATTGTTATATTGATTTCAATATCGTATTATTGATTCTAACCGATTCCTATTGTTTAACCTAGCTCAAGAATTGAATAGAGATCTTCCACCATCACCGACGAATGCTAGGGACAAAGGAATTGCTATCCGAGAGCCGTAAGAGCATTAGATTATTGAGGTGAGTGTAGTTGGAGTCCCGAGATTAGGCTAGGTGCCTTTTCCGATCTCATTGTCATTGATTATAGCATGGCTAACATTTTTGTCAAGGAATGTCGCATTGAACCACTTAGTGGATTCCATTGGTAAGCTAAAGTAAGTTATTGCATTGAATATCGATCATTGATATTGCTATAGTCATGGCTATCGAGCATCGTTATCAATTTCGCCATTGTTATTGTTGTTGAAGTATGGAAGCATTGAACATTGAACATAGAGCATAGTTATTGCCATTGTTATCGTCATTCTCATTGAACATTGATATCGACACAGTTGTTGTTATCGAAACATTGTAAGTGAAACATGGATCATTGCTATTTTCATTGGAATCATTGGACATTGTCATTCCCATTGGTATTGTTATTGAATATTGATATAGACTCATTGCTCATTGATAAGAACATTGAATATTGCTATTCTTACCGAACACCGATCATTGATATTGTCACCAGACCTTGGATTCAAAAGGACTTTGGATACAATTGGCATGCCATAGAATTCACGAGCTCAGTGTACGAGTGGAGTACGGTCCTTGGGCTACGACCTATATTGATTTGGCAAGGCAGAGGGATGTATTGTGTTATTGGTCATAATTGGCGAGGCGGAGGGACTAGACCATTCATTGATTTGGCGAGGCGTAGGAATTCACGTATCCACTACTTCGAATTGATCCCAGGGTTAATATTGAAATATGGACTTATTGCTATTGAACATGATCATTGCATTGCTACTATTGATTCATTGCATTGTTATTGTTGAGATATGTTTTGAAATGCATTTCATTGAAAAAGTGCTTACTTGTGACTACCTCACTAGGCAAAGTATGCCTAATGCATTTCATTCCATACATTTCAGGTTAAAGATTTCACAGTTGGAGATCGGAGAATCGACATTGTTGACAAGTCACAACAAGCCCAAGTAATGTGTTTTACCTTTATGAACTCTTAAAATGGCAGCAAAGTAGTTGAGCTAGTCATTTGTGACTCTTTTGATATGTTTATATTATGCATGGCGTGTAAAAGTGTCTGAGGCTCTAAATGTCCTTTTGGTATAGCTTTAAAATAACTAAATATGCATATTTGGCACTAAAAGGTAAAAACCTAGTAAACGGATTTGGATAGCCTTGAAATTTGACATGCTGATAGATTATAGTTTAATAAACTTGCTGGTAAAATTTCATTGCCTTTGGACCTCGTTCAACAGGTTAATCTGATTAAAAACTAGATAAAATTTGGCATTACATTGCAGGCCGTACCGATACGGGTCCACCTGTTTCGGTACGGTAGTGCATATTTGGCCATTCAAAGTGAAGGCTAACCCAGGCGTATCGATACGGCTTTAAGGCGTTTTGGTACGACTTTTGGCAGTGAGGTCTGCAAGATTAATGGAATTGGTATGAGTATATTGTGTATCGAAATGATTCTTGGTCAAATTCAACGTTAGCCAACCCGTATCGAAACCGGTCAAGTTTTATCGATACGAGTTTTTGAGTTGTTGGGAATTGGATTATCATCCTTGCATGCCATATCGAAATGAAATTGGACAGCTTCATCTGGAGTTCAACTCCATGCATACCCATACTGATACAACACCAAGTGTTTCAGTATGGTGACTGTTAAATAGGTTAGGGGCTATTTAAAATGGTTTTGCATTGTTTACAAAATGGTCACTAAATATTGGCAAGTCCAATTGGATGAGCAAATAACATTGGATTAATATGAAAATTTATGGACTCACTGATACTGTATTGAATTTCATTATGGAGCAGTTAATTGCATTAAAGGACCTCCAATTTACCAAATTTATAGTTTAGTCCCTAAAACTCGTAGAAGTTAAGAATCGGTCCTAATCGATCAATTATTGTTTCCTATTGAATAAATTGGGCTGATGTTCCATTATAATAAGGTTAAAAATCATTACATAGGCTGAGTGACAATCATTGATTGAAAATTAGCTAAATCACCGTATCGCTCACCGGTAGCATGCTTTGACCCGGTTCCCGACCAGGCCGGGAAGGGGGTGTTACACCCCTTGACTGATTTAGAGGGTAAACCGAGTTAAGGAGCATTACGTAACAAACAAAAACCAGTAATATATATATATATATATATATATATATATATTAAGATATCAAACAACAAGTTAGGAGGGAGTTCGAATTTCATGCTTATCATGCTTATAACCTTTGTATGATTGTCACAAATTGGATTAAAGATCATTTGAATTTGAAGTTCTAATACATAAGTTTCATATTTTACTAGTGTAAACTCATTTAGCAAGGTTCGGGGCTACCAAAGTATTCACAAGAAAATGAATCATCTATTTACATCATCAAACACAATAGTCAATAGGGACCATCTAGCATCGAATGATTTTACATCTAGTTTAATCAAGCGAGCATAATTGTAACATAGAAGAAGATAATAGCAACTAACTTTAAGTACAATATCAAACAAGATCCAATTAGTAACTAGAATCTTAAGTTACATTACCCACATTAGGACCATAATATGTATACCTTTAAATCTTTATTTAAATATAGGCATGGTCAAGGATTGAGTTCGAGTACATTAAACCATTTTCATAACCTATTCGATCCAAGAATCACACATTACCGCTCTGTGCATTTCTAAAATAAAGCTACTCAGTTAATTTGAATATTCAAGCAATCAAGATCATTCAAGCATGACTAACTTAAGCTTAACTTTATCTCATAACATAGACAATCAACCACAAATAATTAGAAGACATAATATATCCATTTCACTACTATAGATATTACATTCATATGGCATTAGCATTACCTAAATGCATTATGTACAAACAAAACATTGTGCCACCTATCTAGGAGTTTCTTAGCTAGAGATTACAAAAGATAAGTTTGCCTTGCTTGTGATCTGATCTGAACTCGATAGATAGACACAGAAAAAGGTTCACCCTAAAATGTAAATGAAAGGATAATATAAGTAAACACTTAGTGAGGTAGTTTAAGAATAGCTAAAACATGAAGTAACAAATAGAGCAATTTAGAATTAAGCTGTTATCATTTCGAGACAAGGTTCAGACAATGGCACATAATATCTTGATTTCAAGAATAGCTAAATTAGGTAAAAAGATCATATATTCAAATAATAGCATCAATTAGTTTAAAGGTATTAGACAGTCCTTAGTTATATTTTTACTTATCATGCAAGCAACAAGGTAAAGGTTAAATTATAGATTTATTTTTCATTATTCTTAACCTTGGTAATCAAGTAGTCTAGGTATTCTAATCCCCAACCAACTATTTCCAAAAATAAGGTACTCAAAGTACCGGCCAATCCCTCCTATTGTATCCAAATAACCAAAGCACATCCCTCCTACTGTCACCTCATAAGGACCATAGTCCACCCGAAACACGAGCTCAATGGACTCTATGGTATGCCAACTATACCTATGACTAACTCGAAACCAAGGCTTTATAGTTTATTCATATTAGATTCAAGAATGAGCATAGTTTCAGATTCATTTGTTTAACCAAAGTATAACTTATTGATGATCTTATCAAGCACATAAAATGCCACATGCTATTCTAAGGATATAACATAAACCTTGATCAAATTTTGTATAAACATAGAGTACCTAATATTTAGGTACTTATCTCACATCCAAGCTTTAATGCAAGCATAGCTTAGCTCAATAATAAAGCAAAGTAGATTAAAACAATTAAAAATGCTCGAGAAGGTCTTAAGCCTTTTTCGAGACTTAAACTACACTCATAGGTTATTTCGAGCTATGTTTAATCTCAAATCACTATTCCAGTTTGTTTTTCTACATCTTGCCCCATCTTGGATCTTAACTCTTCAATTTTCCCTTGGTCTAAGTACAACAAAATACAACCATGCATAAAAATCCATTTTTATCTCATTCTGAACAATGATATGCTTATGCTTTATGAATGAACTTAACATATCTCACTTCAAATGCTAAAACAGTCCCAAACAATCCTTATTTCATTTCAAAATAGTCCCCTTAAATTTTTACAAAATAGTCCATTAAATTGTATCAAAACATCCCTTATTTTCAGTGCAAAATAGTCCTCTATTTTTAGAATTTATAAAACAGTATACTTAATCACAAAACTGTCCATTTTAATTCAAAATCAGCTCCTAATTGTTACAAAACAACCCCTACGATTTTGGTTTTAATAGAATAGTCCATAATCATCATTGTTAATCTTTGTTTGATCCTATGTCCTTAGAATAGTCCATAAGCAATATGACCCTAACTCGATTTATTACTTTCATTGGCACATATAGTTTACTTTGAGGCTGTCCAAGCTGTTCGAAATAGGGCATACATATATGAAGCATTTGCATGCTTCGAATGGATTCATACTAGATATCATGCCTCTAATTCAATTCCAAGCATATTTTGTGCAAACAATAAGCTATCATTCGAATGCTTACGGAAGGTTTATAATATGATATTGCTTATTTATCAATTACATAGCATGCATGGAGAATTTATACATAGTTCTTAAATCAAATCATAGATTAAGAGAAAAGGAAGAGAAAGCTTACCCTCTTCCTTAAGCTACACGAACAAAGTCTCAAGAAATTGAGTTAGCAAAGCTTAATTCTTCTAAATCTCCATGGACAAGCTTCACTCTCTCTCTTGGAGGTTCGGTCATTTAAGGTGAGGAATAAGAAGATGAATGCTTGATTAATCATTCTTCTCCCAATGCCGAGATCCCCCTCCCCTCAAACATTTGCCTTAGTCTTTGCATGAAAAGTGTACATGTCCTTACTCATATTTTTATTCAGCATGCAATCTTCCAAGTTATCCTAATGTTAATTTTAATCCTTATTAAGATTGGCTACTCACTTTTCCTTTGTTTTAATTTGATCTTAATACTTAATTAAGCAATCAAAGCACATAAGAATGACCTATTTAGCACTCTAATTAGTAATACTTCTAAACCAAATTTTGGGATGTTAAAATTCTCTTCCCCTAAAACAAAGTTCATCCTCAAATTGTACCTAAGGTAAACTAATGGGGATATTGATCTTTTATGGTTGCCTTAGGTTCCCAAGTAGCCTCCTTAGATTTGTGATTCTTCTATAATAGTTTCACCATAGAAATAGATTTATTACGAAGTCTTTTAACTTCACAATCAAGGATTTGAATTGGCTCTTCTTCATAAGTCAGATCTAGGTTAAGTTCTACTTTTTCAGGTACTAAAACATGAGCGGGATCTAATCGGTATTTGAGAAGCATGGAAACATGAAAGACGTTTTGAATCTTGTTGAATTCACTAGGGAGAGCTAATTTATAGGCCACATGACCAATCTTTTCAATAATTTCAAACGGTCTTATGAAAGGAGGACTAAGCTTTCCCTTCTTCCCAAATCTAAACACCCTTTTCCATGGAGAAACTTTTAGAAACACTCGATCTCCCACCGCACACTAGATATCTCTTCTTTTAAGGTCAACATATTCTTTTTGTCTATTGAAGGCCTCCTTCAATCTACTGTGAATGATGTTTATTTGATCTTCTGTTTCTCTAAGGAGTTCTGGCCCTAAAGTCTTGTTTTTGCCCAACTCTGACCAATACAAGGGAGTTCTGCACCTTCTTCTATATATGGCTTCAAACGGGGCCATTTAAATGGATGCTCAGTAGCTGTTTTTGTAAGAAAATTCTACCAATGGTAAAGATTTCTCTCAATTCTTCCCAAAATCTATTACATAAGCATGAAACATATCTTCTAGAATCTGGATTGCCCTTTCTGATTGATCATCAGACTGAGGATAGAAAGCTATATTGAGGTTGGTCTTGGTTCCAAAAGCCTTTTGTAAGGAACTCTAAAATCTTGAGGTGAATCGAGGATCTCGATCCAAAATTATGGAGGTATGAACACAGAGTAACCATATCACTTATCGGATATAGAATTCAACTAATTGATCCAAACTCGAGCTCATTCGAGCAAGTATGAAGTGTGCTAATTTAGAAAACCTATCAATTATCACCCAAACTACATCATTCTTTTTTTGGGATAAAGGCAATCCACTTAAAAAGTCCATGGTTATACGATCCCATTTCTATTGGGGTAGTTCAATGGGTTACAAGAGTCCCGTAGGGACTCGGTGTTCAGCTTTAATTCTCTAACAAGTTAAACACCTGGATACAAACTCTGTAATAGCAGATTTTATTCTTGGCCACCAATATAACTCCTTCAAATCCTTATACAGCTTGACTGATCCGAGGTGGATTGAAAAGGGACTACTATAAGCTTCTTAAAGCATTTTTTTCCTGAGGGTTCCATTTTCTGGCACACAAACCCTATTTCAAAAATAGTGTAAGCCATTAGGATTGAAAGAGAAGTCTAAATTAGGATCATTTTTTAGCTTAAGAAAAATTTTCTGAAGCTCAAAGTCTGATTGCTAAAGGGTATTGATTCTTGAAATCATGTTGGATTTAACTTGAAGTTCGGCCAAAAACTTCCGATTCTTCTATAGCCTAAAATGAGCATTGATTGCAGAATGAGCTATAGTACAATGAAACATCTTTAGGTAAAAAAGGTTAAAATTTTTGGTTAAGGCTGAGATATAATTTTGTTTAAAACTTACCAATAGAATGTTTGCGACTGAGTGCATCAGCCACCACATTTGCTTTTCCCAGATGATAGTCAATGACTAGATCGCAATCCTTAAGTAATTCTATCCACCTTCTTTCCATGAGGTTTAGTTATTTTTGAGTCAAAAGGTATTTAAGACTTTTGTGATCTTTGAACAGATAATATTTTTCTCTAAAGAGATAACACCTCCAAATCTTGAGGGCAAAAACAACATCAGCAAGTTCTAGATCATGTATTGGATAATACAACTCATGAGGTTTAAGTTGTCGTGAAGCATAAGCTACCACTTTCCCTTCTTGCATAAGTACACACCCCAACCCAAGATAAGACGCATCATTGAATATTTTGAAATCCTTTCCTGATTCAGGTTGTGTCAAGACTGGGGCATGAGTAAGAACTTGCTTTAATTGATCAAAGCTTCATTGTTGGCTTTCCGACCAAACAAAGGGTACATCCTTTTGAAGAAGCTTGGTCAAAGGATTGGCTAAAATGGAAAACCCTTTTAACAAATCTTCGGTAATAACCAGCTAACCCCAAAAAACTTCTTTCTTCACCAACATTCCTCGGAGGTCTCCAATCAACAAATGACTGAATCTTCTTTGGATCAAATTTAATCCCCTCTGCAGATATAACATGTCCAAGGAAGGATACTTCAGACAACCAAAATTCACATTTGTTGAACTTTGCATATAATTGATTGTCTCGAAGAGTTTGCAGAACAATTCAAAGGTGTTTCAAATGTTTCTTCTCATCTCTGGAGTAGATAAGAATATCATCAATGAAGACTACCACAAACTTGTCCAAATAAGGTTTGAATACTCGGTTCATGAGGTCCATATATGCAGCTAGAGCATTTGTTAAGACAAATGGCATCACGAGAAACTCGTAATGACCATATCGAGTCCTAAACATAGTCTTTGGCACTTCTGATTCCTTAACTTTCATATGGTCGTATCCTGATTGAAGATCGATCTTAGAAAACACCGTAGCACCCTTAAGCTAATCAAACAAGTCTTCAATTCTCGGTAATGGATAATTGTTTTGATGGTGAGGTTATTCAACTATCGATAGTCGATGCAAAGCCTCATCGATCCATCTTTCTTATTTTTACACAAAATAGGGGCTCCCCAAGGAGATGAGCTAGGCCTTATGAAACCTTTATCTTGAAGATCTTGCAATTGACTCTTAAGTTCCTTAATTTCAATTGGAGCCATCCGGTAAGGAGTGATGGAAACTAGATTGTGTCCTGGTTGAACTTCAATTCCAAATTCCACTTTCCAAGTTGGTGGTAATCTAGGAAGCTCCTCAGGAAATACATTAGGAAATCCAGAAACAGATAAGATAGATTCAAAGGCAAGTTTAGTCTTATCGACTTTGGGTATTGCAACAAACACAAAATTTGACTCAAAGGGTTTCTTATTTGACAAGAGTATGGGTTCCTTCCGTAATCCATGAAGGAGAAGTCTTTTCTTACAAAAATCTACCCAAGCTTGGTGTTTTCCTAACCAATCTAACCCTAAAATAAGGCCAAACTCCTAAAAAGGTAGGACTAACAAATCAGCAAGAAAAGGAATGCCTTGTATAAACAAAGGACAATTTTTACATATTTGGTTTATATCCACTCTATCACCTAAAGGATTAATAGAAACTAGATTATAGTTTGTAGGTTCAGAGTTTAATTTGAATTTCTCAATAAGGGTAGAACATATAAAGGAATGGGTTGAACTAGAATTGAACAATGCATATACAGGGTTTGAGTACATTTTAATGGTACCTGCAATAACATAAGGGGAGACCTCATCATCTCGACTCAAACATGATATACCTGAGTAGGTGTTCGAGATTCCTGATGCGTAGCATTAGAGGTTTGACCCCAATTCTTCCCCGAATTACCAAAATGAGCTTGTTTTGGTACTCTACCTCGAGGTGACTAAACTGGATTTGAATTCTTTGATTTGGGAGTTGGAAGCTTGTTCAGGTTCTGAGGGCAATCCTTGATATAATGATCTGATTCCCCACACATGAAGCAGTCATTCACTTGTCTTCTACACTGGCCCGAATGATTCTTCTAACAGAAATTACAAGTAGGAACTTGTGAATCTCTTCCTGAATTCCTAGTGCTATTGATAGAGACCGATGGCTCTGAAGACTTGACCATAGACCAAGTCTTAGGCAATAAGTTACTCTTCAAGGAGAAGTTGAAATTAGAAGAGCTTCCTACTTGATATTTAGGATTCTTGGATGGCCACTAGGGTTTATTATCATTCCTTGATCTTTTGTCACTCCGGGAGTGATTCCATTTTCTTTTCTCTGATGCCTTTATCTTAGCTTCAGTAGCAATTGCTCGATTCAACAAATCTTGGAAATCAATAATCCCTAGGCTGTGAATATATGCCTTAGTTCATCGTTGAGTCCATCAATAAACATTCGACATTTGTCTTCTTCCTTCTTGATGTACTCCGAACCGTATTTACAGTACATGCAGAAATCACTAACATATTGCTCTACCGGCCTGCCTCCTTGCTTCAGATACAGAAAGTGTTTTCTATGTTCAGCAAGATAATTCTCACTTATATACTTTTTCTAGAATTATTTGAGGAAAAATTCCTATGTGACAGCATTTGTGGGAGTAGTAAGGGTTGTAGTTTCCCACCAGCTTAGTGCTTCATCAGCTAAAAGAGCTAGAGCACACTCGAGCTTGTGTTCATCAGAACATTGTAACTGCTTGGTCAAGATCCTAATTGTGGTTTCCAACCAGTACTCGACTACTTTCAGGCTTTCATCAGTAGCTCCCGTAAAAGTGTAGGCTTGATGTTGAGTTAACTTGTCTATTGGTGCTCTTGTTGATACAACTAGAGGAGGATTGGGAGGAGTTGGAGGGTTTTGTTTCAAAGTGGTAACTAATTGATTAAACATCTCCGTCATACTAAGGAGACATTCTCGTTGTACAAGATGAATTTGAGTAGCTTCATGTTGTGGTTCAACAGCATTATTAGGATTCTGTTGCTCCTGGTTCATCCTCACACTTCCTCCTTCATTGAAGGAGGCAACTAGGCTCTCATTATCCTGAGCCAAATGTGTCTCAAACATCTTTAAGGACTACTAACTCGTAAAAGAGAACTCTTATTAGATACAAATCACAAGTACTTATAGAATTTAACTCTTAGGTGGCACATGTAACAAATGATGATGTAATGAGACTCGGTTTAGTCCTAGAATCGACTAAACTCTAGCTTTGATACCAATAAATGTAACACCCCTTGACAAGTTTAGAGGATAAATCGAGTTAAGGAGTATTACGTAATAAACAAAAACTAGTAACATATATATATACTAAGATATCGAACAACAAGTTAGGAGAGAGTTCGAATTTCAAGCTTATCATGCTTATAAACTTTGTATGATTGTCAAAATTGGATTAAAGATCATTCAAATTTGGAATTCTAATCCTTAGCTTTCCTATTTTACTAGTTTAGACTCATTTAGCAAGGTTCGGGGCTACCAAAGTATTCACAGGAAAATGAATCATCTATTTACATCATCAAACACAACAGTTAATAGGGACCATCTAGCATCAAATGATTTTACATCTAGTTTAATCAAGCGAGCATAACCGTAATATAGAAGAAGAAAATAGCAACTAACTTTAAGTACAACATCAAACAAGACCGTAATATAGAAGAAGAAAATAGCAACTAACTTTAAGTACAACATCAAACAAGATCCAATTAGCAACTAGCATCTTAAGTTACATAACCCACATTAGGACCATAACATGTATACCTTTAAATCTAGATTTAAATTTAGGCATGGTCAAAGATTAAGTTCGAGTACATTAAACCATTTACATAACCTATTTGATCCAAGAATCATACAACATTACCACTCTGTGAATTTCTAAAATAAAACTACCCATTCTACAATCACAAGGCAATTCGAATATTCAAGGAATCAAGATCATTCAAGCAGGATTAACATAAGCTTAACTTTATCTCAAAACATAGAGAATCAACCACACATAATTAGAAGACTTAATACATCCATTTCACTACTATAGATATTATATTCATATGGCATTAGCATTACCTAAATGCATTACGTACAAACAAAACATTGTGCCACCTTCCTAGGAGTTACTTAACTAGAGATTACAAAACGTATGTTTCCCTTGCTTGTGATCTGAACTTGATGGATAGACACCGCCAAAGGTTCACCCTAAAATGTAAATGAAAGGATAATATAAGTAAACACTTAGTGAGGTAGTTTAAGAATAGCTAAAACATGAAGTAACAAATAGAGCAATTTAGAATTAAGCTGTTATCGTTTCGAGACAAGGTTCAGACAATGGCACATAATATCTTGATTTCAAGAATAGCTAAATTAGGTATAAAGACCATATATTCAAATCATAGCATCAATTAGTTTAAAGGTATTAGGAAATCCTTAGTTATAGTTTTACTTATCATGCAAGCAACAAGGTAATGGTTAAATTATAGATTCATTTTTCATTATTCTTAACCTTGGTAATCAAGTAGTCTAGATACTCGAATCTCCAACCAACTGTCGCCAAATATAAGCTAGTCGAAGTACCAGTCAATCCCTCCTACTATCGCCAAATGACCAAAACACATCCCTCATACTTTCGCCTCATAAGGACCATAGTCCACCCGAAACACGAGCTCAGTGGACTCTATGGCATGCCAACTATACCTATGACTAACTCAAAACCAAGGCTTTATAGTTTATTCATATCAGATTGAAGACTGGGCATAATTTCATATTCATTTGTTTAACCAAAGTATAACTTATTGATCATCTTATCAAGCACATAAAATGTCACATACTATTCTCAGGATTCAACATATACCTTGATCAAATTTTGTATAAACATAGAGTACCTAATATTTAGGTACTTACCTCGCATCCAAGCTTTAATGTAAGCATAGCTTAGCTCAATAATAAAGCAATGTAGATTAAACAATTAAAAATGCTCGAGAAGGTTTTAAGCACTTTTCGAGACTTAAACTACACTCACAGGTTATTTCGGGCTATGTTTGATCTCGAATCACTATTCTAGTTTGTTTTTCTACAACTTGCCCCGTCTTGGATCTTAACTCCTCAATTTTCCCTTGGTCTAAGTAAAACAAAATACAACCATGCATAAAAATCCATTTTTATCTCATTCTTAACAATGATATGCTTATGCTTTATGAATGAACTTAACATATCTCACTTCAAATGCTAAAATAGTCCCAAAACAATCCTTATTTCATTTCAAAATAGTCCCTTTAAATTTTACAAAATAGTCCATTAAATTGTATCAAAATAGTCCCTATTTTTAGTGCAAATTAGTCCCCTTAAATTTTACAAAACAATCCATTAAAGTGTATCAAAACATGCCCCATTTTCAGTGCAAAACAATCCCCTGTTTCCAGAATTTATAAAACAATCTACTTAATCACAAAGCAGTCCATTTTAATTCAAAATCAGCCCATAAGATTCTGGTTTTAATATAATAGTCCATAAGCATCATTGTTAATCTTTGTTTGATCATATGTCCTTAGATTCGATTATTTAGCAAGCAATATGACCCTAACTCGATTTATTACTTTCATTCGAACATATAATTTACTTTGAGGCTGTCCAGGCTGTTTGGAACAGGGCATACATACATGAAGCATTTACATTCTTCGAATGGATTCATACTAGATATCATGCCTCTAGTTCAATTGCAAGCATAATTTGTGTAAATAATAAGCTATCATTCGAATGCTCAAGGAAGGTTTATAATATTATGTTGCTTCTCTATCAATTACATAGAATACATGGAGAATTTATACATAGTTCTTATATCAAATCCTAGATTAAGAGAAAAGGAAGAGAAAGCTTTCCCTCTTCCTTAAGCTACACGAACAAAGGCTCAAGAAATTGAGTTAGCAAAGCTTAATTCTTCTAAATCTCCATGGAAAAGATTCACTCTCTCTCTCTCTTGGAGGTTCGATCATTTGATAGAAGGAAGAAGAAGATGAATGGTTGATTAATCATTCTTCTCCCAATGTCGAGATCTCTCTCCCCTCAAACATTTGCCTTAGTCTTTGCATGACAAGTGTACAAGTCCTTACTAACATTTTTATTCAACATGCAATCTTCCAAGTTATCCTAATGTTCATTTTAATCCTTATTAATATTTGCTACTCAATTTTCCTTTGTTTTAATTTGATCCTAATACTTAATTAAGCATTCAAGGCATATAATAATGATTTATTTAGCACTCTAATTTGTAATACTTCTAATCCAAATTTTGGGATGTTACAACTAACAACCTAGGAAATTAGAGATTCACTTAGTTTTGGGATTCTAATGTTAAAACCAACTTATTAACATTATTAATAGAACCAAACAAGAATTCAACAAAACAGATCCAAAACGAACATCACTTAATCTCATCAATTAAACCTTGATTTAACCAATTTCTATAATTAAATCATTAGAACTCACTAGAAAACATTAAACAAGGATCAAATACTTGGGAATTTTAGTAAAGAACCATTAATTAGAGTTGAAGAACGAACCTTACCTCTAATGAGTGAATTTCCTCTCAATTGGATGTTTTACTCTTGAAAAACAATGAGATTTTGAAAAACAAGATTGAAGAATCCATTAGAAATCAAGAATTTAAGAAATCAAGAACATTACCTCAAATCTTTGATGCAAAGAGAGTGTTTGGCTAAAGAAACTTTGAGAGAAATGTTTTAGAGAAAATAGTCACGTCAAAAGTTGTTTTAGGAAAATAACTACCTTTCTTTAATTAAACTCCCTTTAATTCACCAATTAAAACTCATTTAGAATAATCCAAATTGAGAGAAAAATTAGATTAAAACATTTGCTAAATTTGCTCTTTAAAGATTCTAAGATTTGACCCTTTTTCAAATAGTCACTAAAAGCAATTTTCACTCTTTACATTTTGGTCACTAGCCAAAATGTCCAATTTCCAAATAACACTTTTCAAAATTGACTTTACCAAAAGTATCCATATTTTAAATAATTATTTTAGGATATTTTCCCATATATTTTCTAACACAAAAATATTTATTCTGATTTTTATCCCGAATTCGACTCGAATCTCTAATCCTAGTCTACCGGACTGTCTAATCAACCTAGAAACTCCTAGGCCAAAAACCGGGGCATTTTAACTCTCCCTCACTTAGGAAATTTTGTCTTCAAAATTTACCTGAAGGAAATAAATGCGGAAACTATTTCACCATATTCGATTTACTCTCCCACGTAGCCTCCTCAACTTCACAGTGTCGTCACAACACCTTCATAAGCTCGATCGTTTTGCCACGAAGAACCTTACTGCTAGAATCAAGAATCTCAACAGGTTCCTCATCATAACATAAATCCAGCTGTAACTCAATGTCCTCCACTAGCATAACATGTGACAAATCCGACCGGTACTTTCGCAACATCGACACATGAAACACATCATGAATCTTCTCCAACTTAGGAGGAAACCTCAAACGATAAGCTACATAACCTACACGCTCCACAACCTTATACATTCTAATGAATCTCAGACTAAGCTTTCCTTTACGCCTGGACTGCATCACCTCTTCCAAGGTGACACCTTCAAGAACATGCGATCACCACCAACATACTCAATCTTCCTACACTTCAAATCCGCGTAGGATTTCTGATAATCCCTGGCCGTTTTCAAGTGATCACAAATAGGCTTTACTTTCTCATCTATTCCTTTCAACACATCTGGCATAGGAACATACTATTCCCCAACCCCAGCCCAACACAAAGGCGTACGACATTTCCTACCATACAAGGCCTCATACGGCGCCATCTGTATACTAGCCTGATAACTATTGTTATAAGTGAACTCCACCAAAGGCAACTATTTCTCCCAAGTTCCTTGGAACTCAATGATGCAACACCTCAACATATCCTCCAAGACCTTGATCACATGCTCAGACCGACCATCCGTCTAAGGATAATACAAAGTTCTAAAATTCAGTCGTGTACCCAAAGCCCAATGCAAATACTCCTAAAACCTTGTTGTAAACTGTGGATCCCTATTCGAAACTATGGACTTGGGAACCCCATGCAAGGGCACATTCTCAGCAATATACATATCTGCCAACTTATCCAAGGTATAGGTTGTATGCATAGGCACAAAATGTTCACACTTCATAAACCGATCAACAATCACCCAATTGGAATCCTTCTTAGCTGGCGTCAACGGTAGCCTAGACACAAAATCCATGGTGATTCTCTCCCACTTCCATTCTGGTATCCTCAATGGTTGCAACAACCCAGAAGGAAACTAATGCTCAGCCTTAACACGCTGGCATACCATACATCTAGCAACAAAATTAGCCATATCCTTCTTCAAACCAATCCAATAGTACTCATCTTTTAAGCCTTGATACATCTTAGGCACCACCATCCGATCTTTGAAACACAAAACCCCATCATCATTAAAGTGAAAATCCGTCAGATTTCCATCCACGATATCCTTAACATGCGATACCAATGCCTCATCAAAAGGTTGCTTGTCCTTAATCAACTATGACAAAGATGGCTTTACTTGCAACTTGGCCAACAAGCCTCCATCGATTGTCACACTTAACTGCACAAACATTGCCCTTAACTCCATCGCAACCTTCCTACTCAAGGCATCAACAACAACATTAGCCTTTCCCGGATGATACTTAATCGTCAAATCATAATCCTTAAGCAACTCCAACCATCTACGTTGCCTAATATTCAAATCCTTTTGTGTCATCAAGTGTTTCAAAGTCTTGTAATCCGAGTACACAAAACACTTCTAACCATAGAGATAGTGCCTCCAAATCTTCAATGCAAACACAACTGCAACAAGCTCAAGATCACGTGTAGGATAATTACGCTCGTGCAACTTCAACTGTCTACATCCATAAGCCACAACTTTTCCTCCTTGCATCATCATACAACCCAAGCCTACATATGACGCATCGCTATTAACAACAAACTCCTTACCTGACTTAGGTTGAATCAAGATTGGAGCTTGCGCCAAAGCATCCTTTAAATTTTCAAAAGCCCGCTGCCTATCCTTCATCCATTCAAAACAAACGTTCTTTTACAACAACTTAGTCAAAAGAGCATCAATCCTCGAAAAATCATTGACAAACCGTTGGTAATAACCAGCCAACCCAAAGAAACTACGAACCTCCGACACAGACTTAGGTGACTTCCAACCTATCACCAACTTAATCTTGTACGAATTAACCTGAATTCCTTTGGCTAACACAACATGCCCAAGAAGGACAACCTCCCTAAGCCAAAACTCACACTTGCTTAATTTGGCATACAACTGATTATCCAACAATGCCTGAAGCACAATCTGTAAGTGTCTATCATGATCCTTCTTAGTACTTGAGCACACAAAAATATCATCAATAAACACAAGTACAGACTGGTTTAAAAACTCATGGAATACCCAATTCATCCTATCCCTGATAGTAATCGGTGCATTAGTCAAACCAAACGACATCACCAAGAACTCGTAATGCCCGTACCTCATACGAAATGCAGTCTTAGGTACATCCACATCCTTTACTTTCAATTGATAATATCAGACCTTAAATCAATCTTAAAGAACACATAAGCACCTCTAAATTGATCAAACAAATCATCAATCCGTGGTAAATGATATTTATTCTTAATCGTCAACTTGTTCAGTTGCCGATAATCAATGCACATTCGAATCGTGCCATCATTCTTTTTCACAAAAAACACCAGGGTACCCCAACGTAAAACACTAGGCCTAACAAACCCTCAAACAAGTAACTCTTGATGTTGCACTTTTAACTCCTTCAACTCCTTCGATGCCATACGATAAGGAGTAATACATCAAAATTGGTGTAATCAGAAGCCACATACATGTCTTAACATCCTGTACCAACTCGTAATTGAATCAGTCATAGCGATGCCTCTAATCTGGTACCAGCTTAGGAGCATACTGGCTCAACTGAACGAACTGTACCTCATACTCTACCACAATCATACTGCCCTAAACCAAGGCCATGAATTCACGCTTCTTCTCATCCAAGTATCTAACTCCCAAATACTCCTTCTTAAAGGTAGCACAAAAGAAATCTTAGGTCACATCACCGAGTTCTATGCCTAAGGTCTCGGTAGTCCACCAACTATAAGCATCTCTTAACAACAAAGATACAACACATCCCAGCTTACGAGTATCATTGCATCCCATTTGTTCAAAAATCTGATCGGTACTAGCAAACCACTCCTCGAATGCCTCGGGTGACAACCCTCTGAATTCAACTCCTTCCAGACTACACAAGCACTCTAACGACAACCTCGTTTGACCAGCAGCTGGTGCAGACGTGTGCACTCCAACAACAACAGCTTGAAATGCTCTAGTCATCACATGAATCAAATACGCCATATCACCCAACACTAGTCCAGTTAGCGTAGGTGGTACTTGCTCCACTTCTATAGGTGGATTAGGTAGAGGGGGTGGCAAACCCCTAGGAGGTATAACATTCTTCTGATTCCCTTACCCACTGGTAGCAATATTGGTACCAGACTTTAATTCTCTCCTTAGTCCTATCGTGCTAATATATCTAAGGCATGATAGTCACATCAAACAAAAATAGTTAGGCTAGCTTCAAGTGAATATCCAAGACTTGTATTTCAACTTAAAACATTTTAGATGATAGTAATAAGGTAACGTGCCCTACAAAATATCCCCCAGCACGACATATAATAATCAGCGTACATATAACAATCACCGTGTATAGAAAATAACAGTAATCAATCAATAACAACATTCCAACAATCATAACCACACCCTAATTATCGCAACCTAGCTCTGATACCACCAAATGTAACCCCCTCGACCAAGCCTAGATGCCTGACCGAATTGAGTGAGCTACATTGGGTTTGCCAAAACAAATCTAAATCGATTAACTAAACTCAGGTCCATTTTTTCATTTTGTCTTGTCTAGATGCAACATTATGTCATAAGGTGTGCATGCTGGCAGCGGATGAATTCTCAAAAAGAACGAGCATAAAAAAGCAACCGATTACACATATACGCATTTTAGGGACTATAACATAAACCTGGAAAATTATAAGGACTTAGTTAAAATTTGGGTTACCAATCCTCAATTAATCCAATTACATGCTTTCTTGCCAAATTTTAGCTCAAAACGATAATCCAAACTCATACAATTGCATTCAAGAACATCTGGGACCAAAATAAAAGAATCAAAAACCTTAGATCACACTTTAACTGAATTAACAACAACCGATATCGATATACGTACACCTGTAATGATACGAGGCTTCAATCCAACAAAGTCATATCGGTACACGAACAAGGCGTATGTGACCTGGATACCCAGTGAAAGAGTGTTGCAACACCATGTCAAGAGAATTATTAAATGAAGGTTACCGATGCTATGTGACATGGACCTCATTTGAAGGTGCTCGATGGGAGATTCTGAGTATTGGTGTATGTCCTGATGCTAGGCGACCCGATCTCACCCAGAGTGTAGATGCTCGATGGGGGATTCTGAGCATGGGTGTACGTTATGATACTATGTAACCCAGTCTCACCCGAAGTGTATGTTCTGATGCTTCGTGACTCGACTTCACTCTATAGTTGTTGTTGTTGATGTATGCTTTCGCTTAGATGATCTGTTGAGATCTAAGGCTTGGTTGGGTCTTGTGTGCCATGTATGATGATTTGCTAGGTTGAGAGCATGTGTTTAGGCGACTAGTGGTAGCACCAGATGTTTATTTATCTCTCCTTATTGCTTGTACTAGCTTGCATGCTTATGTTTATGATTATCATGAAGTATAGTAAAGTAGACGTGTACCACTGAGCTTTGAAAGCTCAACTCACAGAATCGTTGTTTCCATACTAAGGTTGATCGTGGGATTGAAAATCATTGTCTGTACGAGATTTCATCATGTAGTGACCTCTAGAGTATGATACTTGTGTTTAGTGGGCTATGTATTCATAGGACCTTATATGGTGGAGTCTGTATACTGGATTCCATCATGTAGTGATCTCTAGAGTACGATACTTGCATTTAGTGGGCTATGTATTCATAGGACCTTATGTGGTGGACTCTGTAATTATTATTTTCAAAATTGTATTTATCAAATCAAATGTTTAAAATTTAAATTAGAGCTCTTTTGTACCATTTTGATTATTTTTCTATATTTTCAATTGTTGACTTTAAATGTTTTGAGAAATACCTTGTTGGGCTAAACTAGTTTGAGAAATTTTATGGATTTTGGGTTGGGCTTGAGGCCCAAATATGATATCCGGGTTGAGGGTGTTAGGTTTAGCCGATTCTAGGATACTTCGTGGTGGTATATGTGTTTTAGTAAGGTGTCTAGTGTATACAAGTCCTTAAATTAAGTTCATACTCCTTAAGACTAGAATCTTGATGGTGCATCCAATGTTGCTACGATAAAATGGTTACAATCATGGTCAAAAGGGTTGAGTTAAGTGTTGACTCACTCATGAAAGCAATTCCGATGGGTGATGTCGCCCTAAATTATTGAGATGCGAGTTAGTTGAATGATGCCAAAGTCGAGGATGTGTCATTCTGCTGCCACCTGAATGGTGTCTTCGTTGCGTGTTGGAAACATTTTAAATCATTTGGATACGTTATAAGAGTTTGTGGCAAGGAATCTTCATCGCTAAGTGTGAATAACGATTGTGATACAGGTATGGATAATCTGCTCTCGAATCGATCAAGTGGATGCATGTTAGTTTGAGGACCCTTTGTTTATTTAAAAAAGAGTTTTTCTGATACTTGGAGAGTATCATCGCCCTTCTTAGAGGCATTTCTTAGAGATAGTGGATTTGGTGTCTGCTAGTTCGTTAGAGTGTAATCGAAGTTAGACATTCTACCAGTTTGATGGAGCTACCTTCTTGGAAGTTGTTGCACCTTTGACATTGCTTTGGTTAATAAAGCGTGATGCTAGCCAATAATGTCGAGGATTGTTCTTGAGGCTTGGAGACCTCGAGGGAACTTAACCTTTGGCAATGAGAATGTTGAACTGTTGCCCTTTTACTATGATCTTTGTGGTGGATGTTTAGAGAATGGTAAAATGGGGTTATGAGACATGTTTGACCATTCGACAGATGCTAATGTCTGCAGTTCACCACTCGGGAGCTTCAGATTGTCAGAGTGTTTGTTTACGCTTCTTGGAGGAGCTGTTAGAACTTCCTCCCTATCAAGAACGTGAGTTGATATTGAGTTAAGACTGAGCAGGGACAATGGTTCCCATCTCCCTTTTTAGAAGACACCAACCTGGTTGAGAAGTTAGAGGTTCAGTTGCGAGGGCACAACCCAAATGGGGTTTTATTTGTTTAATTGTTTCACCCAAGGGAGAGCCGGTCTTGTTCGCTAGTAAGAAGTTGGTTCGTTGAGGTGGTGCTTAAACTGTTAATAGTTTGTTAAGTGGTGGTGAAAGACCGTTACCGTCTCCTAGGGTGGATGACTCATTTAACTGATTATGAAGTACCCCGTGTGTTTTTCCAAGATTGGTTCAGGAATGAGATTGTTACGGTTAAAGCATTGGAGGCCAGTAGTTTCAAAATGAATTTTGGAATGAGGATTTTTCTGTTTAGGGCATGTCATGGTAACAATTGATGTCTGCAGTGACGTTGATGTGTTTCAGTTATGATAAGGTGGGATCCACCATGTTGTCTCTCGAATATAAGTTGATCTTTGCGTGGCACATGTGAATATATAAGAATATGGAAATATGAGCGTCGACAAGATAATGACCTTGTGTTTGGGAAGGGTTAGTTACCGTGTAATCAGTTAAAGAGGCAAGGGTTGAGACTTTGTAAATGCTTTTGATTTGTATCATAGTTTCCTTGGAAGGAGCCAAGGAACATTGGTGGAGATCTGAGTTGCGTGAGACCATTTTATTGTATCGTTAGGGCTGCATTTTGTACTAAAAGGGGGAAGTGTGTACTTACCCCAATAGTGTGAAGTTTAGGGTACTTGATCTTTAAGGAATTTGAGATTTGCACAACGATGTGATTCGAAGTAATTAAGATATGTCGATCATGTGTGATTTTTCACCACCTAAATAAAGTAAACTTGATAAGTGATGAAGTGTACGAAGTTAGTTTGGGTTAGAGTATATGCTATCCATGTGGGGTGATCAAGGTTTAATAGTGATTATTGTGTGAGGAAGTACCGATACTAGCTCTATGCGGTACTGCTACTTGTTTCTTCTGGTATCGGTACTGATCAGTCGGTATCGATACCCGTGTGGTTTAATTGTTAAGCTTCGTGTTGAGGATTAGTTAGTTTTGAAAGTCGTGAGAAGTATCGGTTTCTTATATTTAAGTGGGCTCGGTGTTATGGTTGAATTTTAGGTCAGATGGTTTCTGATGGAATATGAGATCTTTTGTGGGTGTTTTAGAGAAAAACATGTTGAGGTAAGAGATTCTTCTCATATAGTGCAATGGTCAGTATATGTTGAATTTTAGGAGCGATAGTTTGTACCAAACTTTCGCCACGTGTTTTGGGAAATAGTGTGGGTGATACGTGGTTGACTCGTCGTTAGTTGAAAGTCTAACATTGAGTTTGTCAGAGTTTTTGTGATGCTTCGATGTTCCTCAATGGAAATTAAATAGATGATCGTGAATATTGTAAGGGTTTTTGAGTGCACAATTTTGATGAGATTTCTTTGAGTATTGATATAGTCCATGGTTGGTATCGTTTAATATTTTCGACAAAGGTGAGGTCCTGATAGATGTCCGCTTGGATTGTTGTGGTTGGGTTGTATGACACTATAGTGTGTACTTGTTACCGTTTGGCATCAGATTCAAGGTTTGTTATGGAACCTTATCCCTCAGTGGTATTTCATGCGATGACGGATGACGGATGACGTGTCGAGGTTCACGTAAGAGTCTTACACTCCAAAATTGGGGCGAGTTGAGACGATATTCCTGTTCTGAAGTCTTGCACATGGCAAGAAATGTTATAGATATCGGATGCCATCAGAGTTAGAGTCTCCTTCATGGAGTCACCAAGAGAGAAATCGTTTTGTTTTAGACGTAACATATGTTTAACCTTCTATTCTTTTTAGATCACACGGAGTTGTGGAAGGATTTTTTTGGTGCATCAATCTTTTGGGTTCTACAGCATAAGTTAAGTTTATTTGGTGTCGTATTCATATGAAAATTTTATCCGGGTACCATTGAGTTTTGCTTGTCTTTTGTAATGTACCGAGCAAAGATAGATTCCTTCTAAGAGGAAGAATCAGTTGAGATAAGATTTGTATCGTTAAGAGACAAGGGTTACAATTGACATGTGTAATGAGAGATCAAATTTGCGCAGCGGGAAATGAATGAGGTATTGGGAGAGTCAATAAACTTTCATCATCTTCTTTTGAGCTTTTGGTGCAAATTTCGAGGACAAAATTTCTTGATGGAGGGGAGAGTTGAAACGACCCAAGTTTTGGGTTTTTCAAATTGGGCCTTATGTTTGGGAGCCCAAATCAAGAATATTTTAGTTTGGGCATGTGGTAAAAGGAAGATTGTGTATGTTTAATTATTGTTTAATAAATAAATTATTAGGGGGTATTTTAAATAAAAGGTGGTTGATAGATGAGCAAAGAGAAAAAGAAAAAGGAAAAGAAGATATTTTTAGAGAGAGAAAAAGGCGAGAAAAGAGAGAAAAGTAAGGGGAAAGTTCCAACCCTGATCAATGGCCACAAAAGCCATCATGAAGTACACCGCAACCACCATCATCTTCAGCTCGACAAGACGAGTCATCCAGTGGTCTTCTCATCATCGTCAGAGCTGTCGTTCGTGGAGTGAGGAAAGGGAAGTCTTAGATGAGCTGGTTCGACAAGTTCTGGTGTCATCACCACAAATCGAGGCCACTAGTGTGCTTACTGGCTGGAGAACTACTAGAATAGAGCTCGTTGCCGCCGTCCAGCCATTGGAGGACAACCCACGCGCCATCCTTGCGAATGGGCATGCATATGCCCAGTGGGTACACCATGATCCAGTACACCATACCGCATTGGATCCCGTACGCGGTGTACCTTCTCTCTGTTGCATGGGCTCACTTCCCACGGGTGCACCGCTATTACCCTGCACCGTGCCGCACTAGATCGCTGGACCTTGACCAGCCGTTGACCAAGATTTGACCAACCATTGAGTTTTCCTAGATGACCTTACCTGAGGGTTTCTGGACGTTCTAAGTCCACTGGCACTGTCCGTTTTTCCAAATACAAACCTGTTAAGCTATTTTTACGCATTTGAACCTTCAAATTTATTAAAGTATGTGATTAAGTGATACTTATGGTATTAATTGATATACGAGGATTATTTGGGATTGAATATCAGATCAAGTGGAATATTAGAAAGCTCGGATGAGGATTTTAGTGATATCGGCTGAAGGTTAGTACACCACGAACTCATATTGCTTCATGAGCATCATAAATGTGATTGCTTTGCTTGTTAGTGTTCACAAAATAGGTAAACGATGAATAAACATGTTGTGAGATCGATATCATGAGGTTGAATATATTTTTGAGATACAAAATGATGCTGCGAATATGATAGGACTTGTGGAGGCTTTGAGATCGTGTAAGGTCGTTTGAGGTCCTCGTATGATTATTTGATGATTGTTTGATTGATTGAAATAATTATGATGCCTTGTATGTTTGTTCGAATAGATTGATGAAATTTGATGAGAATTATGCTTGAGTGTTAAAATACTCAATTAAATGATTATTAAGTTAGTAATTAATATTAATTGTGTGATGACTTTTATAAGCTTTAGGGATTGAATAAAGCGTGGTAATATCGTATTCGAGGAAATGGTGCGAACCTGTAAATAGGGTATAGGTACGAGCTTCCTATACTGATACGCGATTGGGGGCCGTATTGATACGGACCGACCTATACCGATACTTGTAGACATCTATGATTTCAAGTAAGGAGTTTCAGTATCGGTACGCGAGTGAGTATTTATACCTGAGGGTACCGTATCAATACTCATGTTCGAGTAATGGTACCCGATACGCTAAATAATCAATAAATGTAAATTAAAGATGGAAATTAATGTGAATATTAATAATTGAATTTATGCCTTGATAAATGAGATAATGTAGATTAATGGAGAAAGTGAATAAGATTAATTATATACTTCTCCATAATGTATTAACAACTTGGTAATGTAAAATAAATGATGTGTTGACGTTTGGCAACAATAGAGGATCCTTGGGATCACATTGCTTGTATGCCGGATAGGTATTTGTTTGGTTGAGTTTTCTTGATTGATGGGATCTGGATACTCAGTGAAAGAGTGTTACAACGCCATGGTAAGAGAATTATCGAATGAAGTTTACCAATTTTATGTGAATAGGGCCTCATTCGAAGGTGATCGAGGGGAGATTTCAAGTATGGGTGTATGTTCCCATGCTAGGTGACCCGGCCTCACCAGAGTGTAGATGTACGATGCTATGTGACCCGGTCTCACTCGAAGTGTATGTTCAGATGCTTCATGACCCGACCTCACTCCAATGTTGTTGTTGTTGATGTGTGCTTTCGCTTAGATGATCTGTTGAGATCTTGGGCTTGGTTGGCGTTGTGTGTCATGTATGATTTTTTGCTATGTTGAGAGCATGTGTTTAGGCGACTAGTGGTAGTGCCACATGTTTATTTATCCCTCCTTATTGCTCGTACTAGCTTGCATGCTTATGTGTATGATTAACATGAACTATAGTAGAGTATATGTGTACAACTCAGCGCTCAGAATCATTGTTTCCGTGCATAGGTTGATCGTTGGATCGAAGAGCACTATTAGTACGAGATTGCAACATGTGGTGATCTCTAGAGTATGGTACTTGTGTTTAGTGGGTTATGTATTCGTAGGACCTTTCGTGGTGGAGTCTGTAATTATTATTTTTGAAATTGTATTTATCAAATCGAATGTTCAAATATTTTAAATTTAAATTGGAGCTCCTTTATACTGTTTTGATTATTTATCTATATATTCAATTGTTGGCTTTAAATGTTTTGAGAAATACCTTGTTGGGCTAAACTAGTTTGAGAAATTTTATAGATTTTGGGTTGGGCTTGAGGCCCAAATGTGACATCCGGGTCGAGGGTGTTACAATAAACTTATAATCTATCAAACAAAGAATGTCTTTATACTGTTATTAGCTTCTTCAACTTTCCTGATTTATAGTCTTTGTATGCCGCCTTCTCATTATGAGTTTGATCAATATAAGGTTGTTTTTCTTTCTTCGACATTTTCTCCCATTTCTTGTCTAACTCTTTCTTAACCTACAAATGACAAATTCAAATGAATTAAACATTTTACATACGTTTTTAACAAACGTCATAAACCGCTAAAACCTTCCTCAATAGTAATTTTTCCTCAGTTTGCTTCCTCCTTATATATTCACCTTTACTGTAAAACATATAAGGCTAAAGGGTCAAATTTGCCCATGTAGTAATTCGAAATCAGCAATGTTGCCCCTACTTTTTTCCGTAATTTTGCCCTCTAAGTCAGCCAATTGCAACAACGTTGCCCTTTGACCAATTTTGACTTTTAAATGCTGATGTGGCAGTTAACGGTGCTGACAGAGCAATTTTTCTCTTGAAGTCATTCATGCAATTTTGCCCTCGAAGTCATTAATTGCAGCAATTTTACCCTTGGTTTATTTAGTTTTTGAATAAAATTGGATAAATAATTTGGTTTTTTGAGTTAAATTTTAACAAACAAAATATATGAAAAATCGATTAAAAATTGATGTAAATATCCTTTGGGTCCTTGGTAATTTTAAAAATAAGCAAAGTGAGAACTCTTACAAACAATCAAAATATTCTTCAATTTTTAAAAAAAATCTATAAACTTAATAAAAATAAATAAGATATTCAAAAAAATTATTGAAAATAAAAACTAATATAAATATTTATAAATATAAAGTTATAAATATAAAAAACTCAAAATTTCAAAATATTATTAAACCCATTGAAAAAGTCTTCGATTATTTTTGGTTATGCTAAGTCAACTAATATTCCTTGAACATATTTTTAATGGAATCGTCCATCTAGTAGAGTAGTGATAAAACTTATCAAATATTAATGAGCATTAGTTTGATGTAGAAAAGTGAAGGAAAATTTGATAAAATTGTTCAAATTTTTAATAATTTATAAATACTTTTAATTTTATATTTATATTTTATCATTTTATAATTTCTAATACATTTTAATTTTCATATAAGTTTTTATTTTCAATATTTTTTTGAATATCTTATTTATTTTTATTAAGTTTATAGATTTTTTTAAAAAATTGAAGAATATTTTAATTTTTTGTGAGAGTTCCCATTTTACTTTTTTTAAATTACCAAGGACCCAAAGGATAATTACATCAATTTGTTAATCGATTTTTAATATATTCTGTTTGTCAAAGTTCAACTCAAAAAATCAAATTATTTATCCAATTTTATTCAATAACTAAATAAACCAAGGGTAAAATTGTTGCAATTAATTACTTCGAGGGCAAAATTGCATGAATGACTTCGAGGGCAAAATTGCTCCGTCAACACTGTTAACTGCCACGTCAGCATTTAACGGTCAAAGGACAATATTTCTGCAATTTGCTGACTTTGAGGGCAAAATTACGAAAAAAAATTAGGGGCAACATTGCTGATTTCAGATTACTACAAGGGTAAATTTGATCCTTTAGCCAAGATATAAAATAACAAAGGTATACATTCAATCATTCATTCTAAGATGCAATAAAACACATAAATATCAACTTACTAAAACTTGATGAAGGGACGACATGTTTTTTGCGTACAACCTATCACTTATGGCCAACATCTCAAAACTAGCTTCCTTAGCAACAAATTCATTATAAACTTTATTAGCAACTTCTTTAGCTACTTCATCATTACCATCTTTATTAATAACTTTTTTAGCAACTTCATCAGCAACTTCGTCAAAAAGGAGATTCAAATTTGAAGTTTATATCCTAAGAATTAAATCTTCCCATGAATCAATGTAGAAAGTAGAAACAAACCAACTCACTCATAAATAAAGTCATACTCATTACAAACAAATCTACCCATTTTAGGTTAAAAAAGATGGAAAGGGTAACATTTAAAAAAACCAAACAAGACAAAATATTCAGTTTAAACAAATTTCCTCCGACAAAAAATTCAATTACATACAAAATTTTGAACACAAACCATAGATTTCAAGTATATCGCAAATAAACAAACTTAGGTTTTTCTTATTACCTTGGCAATGGAGACGATTACACACGTTAAGTTGCAGAGTTTTAACTCTTCAAAAGTATTGATTTTTATGCTTATTTTACAATGTCTTTACTTGCCTTTGAGTACATTTAGATGTTAAATTCATGCATTTGCATAAGGAGTTTGAGAGTGGTGTTTATGCCAGTGTGAAGGGTTGCTTTGTTGGCATTATTACAGGCTTTGTAGAGAAGGATAGGCTTGGCAGAGCAAAATAGAGCAGTTTAGAAGGAAGGAATGCCAGAGAGAATGCTGAGTTGTTGTTGGCAGCGATGGACCAAAAATTACCAAAGCTTGGTTGGCATAGAAGAGGTGTCTAATGCCCGGACAGGTAGTCGTGGGACCTTATAAACATCAGCCCTAGGATTTAAATTTTTGTATAAGATGATCATATCCATTGTCCCTTGCGCATTCAAAATTCAAATTTTAAAGCTTATCCTAGGTGTCCTGTGCTTGCCTATATAAAGAGGATCGATCATTGATCGAAGGAGAACGATTTGATGATCGAATTGAAAGGAAGACTGATCAAGGAGCGACGTGGTTTGACCAGCTTGACCAAGAGCTTGGATCCATTGAAGGGTTGCATCGCCGAACCCCCTTCTAGTCCATTCTCTTTGTTTTAGTTATTTTTATTTTTAATGATGATGGTTTGAGATAGGGTGAAAGTTTTTGGATGGATACCACCACCATGAACTAAACTTTTACAGTTGGTGGGGGATGTTGCGTTTAACGATGGTTTTATGTTTAGTTTTTATTAAATCAAATGCCTTGGCATTGTTTCCCTATCTGACACGTTCTTCAGTTTTTATTAAATTCTTTTCCAAGCGACCGCTGACATTGTTTGCTTATTGCACCTTAATATCTTAACAGACTTGAGGGGCAACGATCGTTGCCAGGTACTAAGGAGAAAAGCTTTAAAAGAATATGCTCAAGTAGATGAGCTTACTTCTGAAGTAAACCTACCCCTTAGGAGTATAGATTAGAACTTAATCAAATTAATTAATGAAAAACTTTACCATAGACATATAAGGGTTTAACATGGTTAATTTTGGGCATTGCCATCGGCAGAGGCAATGCCATCTTTGAATCTGCTTGGAAATAATTCCAAGGCAGAACATTATTAAGGTTGGCATGAATAGCGTGAAAACTAGGCACCCATTGCCAACGCTCATCAGTCATTTGAAAACTCCTCTTGCCAATGCTATTTTACTTTCTTTCCATTTCTTTAAATCACTTCCTAAAACCACTTCAATATCAATCCAACATTTTTCCCTGACAAGTAATAATTGAAGCAGTCAAATTCCTGGTAAATCCCTGTAGATTCGATACTCAGCTTATTATTTTATTACTTGTTGACCATTTATACTTGCACGCAAAAGACTCATACTTGGTAATATTCTTACATATTTCCATTACATTTTCTACCCTTTTTTCCAAGCATTAGCACAGTCGACAAGTTTTTGGCACCACTGCCGGGGATTTCGACAAAATTTATTATTTTTAAATTTTTAGTTGTCTTTCTTTTGTTTTTGATTTTTATTTTGTTTCTTTGTTTTGACCGTGTATGACCATAAACTGCCCTGTGGTGGAAGATTGACCATATGATCCGAAAATCAAAAGAACCCTACGAAGGTTAAAGAAAGAAGTTTGAGAGATGGCTTAACAAGGCAATGGAGGAAATGGTATGTTAAACAATGAGGAAAATCCACCAATTAACAATGTGATACCACCAGCTCTTGTTGTCCTGGCCATTGATGTGGAGGAAGAAATACCTATTAGAAAGTACTTGGCACCAAGCATTGACAATTTGATGCTACGACTGATTGGTCCCGAGGTAAATACACCTCATTTTGAATTCAAACTGGTAATGATACAAACGCTTTTGAATGTAGGAAAATTTGATGGAGCACCTACTAGAGATCCGAGGCAACACTTGAAGCAATTCATGGAGGTTTGCCAACTATTTTAGCAGCCTGGAGTATCAGAGGATACAGTGAAGTTGAAGTTGTTTACATTTTCCCTAAGTGATAAAGCAAAAATGTGGCTAAGTTCTTTGCCACCTAGTTCTGTCACCTCATGGGGAGATCTATGCCAGAAATGTTTGTTATGATTCTAGCCACCTAAACTCACTGCCAAGCTGAGGAGTGAGATTATCACACTTAGGTAGGCTGATGATGAGACCCTATATGATGCCTGAGGGATATATAAAGACCCCTTGAGGAGGTTTTCTATGCATGGATTCCCAAAATGGTCCCAGATGGAGACCTTCTACAATGGACCTAATACAAAAGCTAGAACTGTTGTTGACGCTTCAACATATGGCTCACTGCTTGACAAAAACTATAAAGAGGCAGTTGACATCCTTGAGAGGATTTCAATCAATGATTTTGAATATCCTACTGCTAGACTCGGGACCAGAACTAAAACTGGTGGGAAATTACACATAGATGAACTCATATCCATCTACGCTGAGATTTCCAATCTTACTAGCATGGTGAGAACTTTGCAAAAGAGTAATGAGGTCCAAGAATTTAAGGCATTAGACCCATTATGTACAATATGTGGAGAGGATCATCACAAGGAAGGTTGCCCTACCAACCCTGAGTCGGTAAAATTTGTTGGCAATTTTAATTTTAATTATAATTCAAATTTCAATACTTACAATACAAGATGAGGACAACACCCAAATTTAGCTTGGGGAAATCAAGGAGGTAACCAATAAAATTCCCAACGTCAGAACAACAATATTTATAGGCAAAACAACAATGCTATGCTAGGGGTCAAGCAGAATGCCATGCCCCAGCGGGCACAATACAATTTCTATACATGGCAAAAGAACAACCAGGGGACTTTGACATAATACATAGAGAGGAATAATGCAATTGTCCAGACTTTGGAAGTATCTATATGAAACTTGGAGGTACAGATTGGACATATTGCCAGTGCACTCAGCGATAGACTCCATTGAGCTTTGCCAAGTGATACAAAGGATTCCAAGAAAAACTACAATAAACAATGCAAAGTTGTAACTATTTGGAGTGCCAAGCAATGTGAGGCTGAAACATCTGTCAAGCAGCCAAATAGTTGCCAGAAGGAGAAGAAAGGACCAATAGATGGACAAAAAAAACAGATAATAAAGAAGTTGACATAAGCAATGCTAGACCGTAGTCTGATGCCAGACAGTAGCTTGATCCAGACCTTAGTCGGATGCCAGCAAAACCTTGGCAAAACTAGCAGAGCCAGCTTATGCTTATCCACCTCTACCATTTCCATAAAGACTACGAAACACAAGCAGGATCAGCAATTTAAGTGCTTCTTGGAAGTCCTTAAAAAATTTTAGATTAATCTACCATTGGTGGAAGCTCTCGAGTAGATGCCCAATTATGTTAAATTCATGAAGGACATTTTGTCCAAAAAGAGAAAGCTGGGTGATTTCGAGACTGTAGCTCTCACCGAGGGATGCAGTGCAATGATACTCAATCGGTTGCCACCAAAGCTAAAAGATCTAGGAAGTTTTACTATTCCTTGTACCATTGGCAACATATTCATGGGTAAGGCGCTGTGTGACTTAGGAGCCAGCATCAACTTGATGTCAATGTCTATTTTCAGAAAGCTTGGCATTGAAGCAAGGCCTACCACAGTAACACTTTAGCTGGCAAACCCGATGTTTTGCACATCCTAAGGGTAAGATTGAGGATGTGTTGGTAAAAGTACACAAATTCATATTTTCAGGTGATTTTATCATTTTAGATTATGAGGTAGATGTTAATGTCCCAATTATATTGGGCAGACCATTCCTTGCCACATGTAGAGCTTTGATTGATGTTCATAAAGGTGAATTAACTATATGCATGAATAATCAACATGTTACATTTAATGTTTTTCAAGCTCTTAAATGCGCAGATGAATCCGAGGAATGCCAAACTGATGAAATGATGGAGTCCATTTTTAAGGTGGACGTGGCACAACTATGCCAAGACTCAGATGATGATGCTTGCGAATGGGACGGTAAAGAAGAGAGAAGTGAGGACACTGAAGGAACAACTTTAGAAGAGATAATCTATTTCGAACAGCTAGAGCCATTGGAGTTGGCTAGTAGAGAGATCGTGGCACCTAGACTATCCATTGAGAAGCCAACCGAGTTGGAACTAAAATCATTTCCATACCTCTCAAGTATGCTTATTTAGGTAAACACTCAATCTTTCCAATAATCATTGTTGTTGATCTAACTAATGATCATGAGGAAATATTGTTGGAAATTCTAAGCAATTACAAGCAAGCCTTGGGATGGACCATGGCTGATATCTGAGGAATAAGCTCAACCATTTGCATGCACAAAATAATTCTGGAAGAATATCATGGCAAAATAATTGAGGGCTAGAGAAGATTGAACCCGATCATGAAAGAGATTATTAAAAAAAATTATCAAGTGGCTAGATGATGGGATAATCTATCCCATCCTTGATAGCTCGTGGGTCAGCCCGGTGCAATACGTACCAAAGAAAGGTGGCAAGACCATGGTTCAAAATAGAAACAATGAGCTAATTCCTTCTAGAACTTTTACTGGATGAAGAGTGTGCATGGATTATAAGAAGCTGAATAATGCCACCATAAAAGATCATTTTCCATTGCCCTTCATTGATCAAATGTTAGACTGACTAGAAGGTACGACGTTCTATTACTTCCTAGATGGTTATTCAAGATATAATCAGATTGCCATAGCTCCGGAAGATCAAGAGAAGACCATATTCACATGTCTATATGGGACATTTTCCTTCAGAAGAATGCCATTCAGGTTGTGTAATGCCCCGACAACATTTCAATGTTGTATGATGTCCATTTTTCTGACATTATTGAACACAACTTGGAAGTATTCATGTATGATTTCTCAGTGTTTGGCAAAACATTTGAAGAATGTCTTCAGAGTTTGGAGGAAGTTTTAAGGAGATACATTGAGACAAACCTAGTCAGGAACTGGGAAAAATGCCATTTCATGGTGAATGAGGGCATTGTTCTCGGGCACAAGGTGACCAAGAGAGGACTAGAGGTCGATAAAGCAAAAGTAGAGGTAATCAAGCAATTGACACCTCCTACAAGTGTAAAAGGTATACGAATTTTATTGGAATATGTTGGTTTTTACCGATGTTTCATTAAAGATTTTTCTAAAATTTCTAAACCTTTATGCTTGCTTTTAGAACAAAATGCCACTTTTGTATTTGATGATTCTTGTTTAAGAGCATTTTAGGAACTTAAGGAGAAGTTGATTAATGCCTCAATAGTCATGGCACTAGATTGGAATGAGCCATTTGAGCTCATGTGTGATGGCAGCGACTATACCGTCGGAGCAGTGCTAGAACAACGGTGTGGCAATTTTTTTCATACCATTTACTATGTCAGTCGGACATTGAATGAAGCATAACTAAATTACACCACTACTGAGAAAGAATTTCTCGTGGTTGTATTTGCATTTGATAAATTCAAATCTTATTTAGTTGGTAACAAAGTTGTGGTGTATACATATCATTCGACATTGAAATACCTCTTGGTAAAGAAGAATGCCAAGCCCAGACTGATTCGATGGATGCTTTTGCTATAAGAATTTGATTTCGAGATCTGAGACAAGAAGGGCAGTGAAAACTTAGTAGTTTACCACCTATCATGCCTAGAGCATCACCTTGAAGATGGTAAGACCGTTGTCATAAGAGAAGAATTTCCAGATGAGTATTTGCTTGCAGTTAATGCCATGCCATGGTACACTGACATAGTCAACTACCTGGTAAGGAATATTCTGCCACTAGATCTGCCATATAAGGCCAAGAAAAGATTCTTAAAATTAGGCAATATTATTGGGACGAGACAATATTGTTCAAACAGTGTGCTGACCAAGTGATAAGACAATGTGTGCTAGAGGATGAACAACACAATATATTGCAATTATGCCATGCAGCACCATATAGAGGTCACTTTGCCGGGATAAAAATTGCTGCCAAGGTGCTGTAGTTAGGACTCTTTTGGCCCACATTATACAAAGATGCCTATAACTTTACCAAGGCATGTGATCGATGCCAGCAGACAGGAAATATCTCTGGTAGACACCAATTGCCACTACAGAACATAATGCCAGTAGATTTGTTTGATGTATGGGAAACAAACTTTATGGGTCCTTTTCCCCCATCATTTGGTAACCTATATATCCTTGTGGCTGTTGACTATGTATCAAAATGGGTTAAGGCTATTGCCCTACCAAGGAACGATGCCAAGGTTGTTGCCAAATTCTTGCACAAACACATTTTTACTTGATTTGGTGCCCCTAGAGTGATTATTCACAATGAGGGTACTTATTTTAAATGCAATCTAATCTCTAAAGCTTTGTGCAGATATGGAATTTAGCAGAGGATTGCCATGGCATACCATCCCCAAACAAATGGGCAAGCAGATATTTCAAAAAAGGAGAACAAGAATATTTTAGAGAAGACTATAAATCCAACAAAGAATGACTGGTCCTTGAGACTAGATGACTCCTTGTGGGCTTATAGGACTTGTTTTAAAACTCCATTGGGAACTTCACCATTTAGAATTATTTTTTGAAAAGCATGCCACTTACCAGTGGAGATGGAGCACCGTGCATATTGGGCAATCAAAGCACTTGATATGCATGAAGGAATGCTAGAGAAAAGAGGTTATTAAACCTAAATGAGTTAGAGGAATTTAGAGCACACACATATGAGAATGCCAGACTCTACAAGGAAATGACAAAACGTTAGCATGATAGATGAATATTGCCAAGGCAATTTGAGGTATGCCAACGTGTTTTATTATTTAACTCAAGATTGAAATTGTTTCCAGGAAAGCTCAAGTCTAGATGGTCAGGACCCTTTGAAGTTGTGAAGCTTTATGCCCATGGAGCAGTGGATATCAAAGATTTGAAGTCGGGAGCAATTTTCAAAGTAAACAACCAACGATTGAAGCACTATTTAGTAGACACTTAGAGGATTGCCAATGAGGTTATCGTTTTGGCAGAGATTCCGTGATCATCATCATTGTGTTATTTTTGTAAATAGTAGGTTATATATTTTCCTTTTTTTAGCAGTTTTCATTTAGTTATTTTTCTTTTAAACTTTGGTTTTTCCTTTGCTGCGTTGAGAGGTTTTTCTTTGAGTAAGTGCATGTTTTTGTGGCAGGCAGAATGCTAAGGTAGAGGCTTGGCATGAGGCAGATGAAATTTTGGAGAAAACAATTTACCCTAGCTGCCCAAGTCTTAATAAAACTTGGCCCAAGAAAGTGAAAATTTTCTCTTTGAATTTTTACTCTAGCCGCCCAATTAGATAAGTTGAAATTCAAATTCAAATTCAACTTATTCACCTTATCAATCAATTCTTACAACCTATCTTATCACATCAACCCTTATCACATCAACTTTTTTTTCTTTTCCCCAGACACGCCTAAAGCCATCATTATCCCCATTAAATCGGCAACTTTAATAACCCCACTTAAAACACTCAACCTTTTACACTTCATCTTCTTAAACCCTTAGCCGTTTCAAAGATCAAAACCTTTTCACTTTTCTCTTTATTTTCTTTATCAAGCAAGAAGCCAAAGTTTCATTTTTCTTCTTCTTCCTCTTCAAAATCATTTAAACACCCAACTTGTTTCCATAGCTTCCTCATCCACGCCTTTCAAGATCTTTTTCAATGAGGAGATACGCAAGAAACATGATAAAAACTTTGTATCGCGAACATTCTGCCATGAGAAAAATTTTGAGTTCAAGAGTGAACTAAACTTTGGATTTACCCTAGATTTTATGGCAGTGGTAACCAAGAACAAGTGGGAGCTTTTCTGCCAACAAACGAGAGAAGTTTCCTCCAACATCGTTTGAGAACTCTATGCCCATCTCTCCACAAAAGATTCACCCTTTTTGATGTTTCGAGGTACGTCTGTACGTTTTGATGAAGGGTACATGAATGCCATGTTTGAGTTGGATAATTTTGAGGACGAACACCAGGAGTTTGTTAACTCTATGAACACTACCAAGAGGAAGAAGCTGTTGACAGATTTGTGCGAGGCTGGCATTACATGATTGTGTTGTCGAAGGGACACCAGACAGTCAAGTGGATGACCTTAAAATCACAGTCGAAAGGGTGGAATCATTTTCTCAAGGCAAATCGAATGCTAACAAACCACAATGAAGCTATCTCAGAAGAGAGGCTGGCACTACTGCACTCCATCCTTATGGGCCGCAAGATCAATGTTGGCCGGCTCATCATCGAGGAAACATATAAGTGTGCTGAAAGAGGTAATGGCAATTTGTTTTTCCCCTTGTTAATTTCTAACATTTGCATGAAACATGGTGTGCCAAAAATTGACTCGGACAAGGTCCTAGAAACCAAGGGAACAACAATCATGGTTTCCCTGTGGAGGCAACTCATGACCACCGATTCAAAAGATAAAAAAGGCAAAGCCCAAGGTGCAGAAGGCAAAGCCTGATTCTCACATGCCAGCTAGTTTAGTGGCAACACTTTCCTAGATCTACCAGCGCTAGGAGATCATTCTCCAAAAATTAGAGAAACCTGGGGAGCAAAATCTCAAGCTCTGGCATTATGCTCATACCAGGGACAATGCCATCAGGAAGATTCTTGAGGGAATGTCCCCGGGCGTTTTGCCAGCCTTCCCTAAGTTCCCCATTGATATCTTTGCCAGTGATGACATGACAGCTAGTCCTCGTTTAGTTTATACCCCGACACACATTGATGCCATAGTTTTAGTTTTTCCAGTTCAAGTTGAGTCTACCAAGACAGAAACGCTGCCAGAATTTGAGGAAGAAATTCAAGAGAAACCTACCACAACGCTTGCTGCCCTTGCACCATTTATTGCCACTCATGCCACTTTGAAGCCGGTGCAGATTGTTAAGGAAGCCCTCCACGACCTTAGAGCTTCCACTGCCGCCTCAAAGCCAAGCATGAAAGGAAGGAAACGCATGGCCCCGATCGTAGGAGCTTTGTCAAAAGAAGACCAACGTCACATGAGAAGAACCCTCCGAAGGGGAGTCCTCCTCTTCCTAAACTCCTTTAAATTTCATATCATTGCATTTACATGTTCATGCATTTTACTGTTTTCATTTGTATATATGTACTATTTTCATATATTGGGGACAATGCATGCCTTTGGTTTAGCGGTGTGTATCCTCATTGTCATGCCATGCATGTATGTTTATATTACTGTTTGCATTCTGTTGTCATGCCATGTAGATTTAATTAATGCCATGCATACCAAACCACTAGAAAGAAAAGAATATTGCCTCGGTCAAATTTTAAAGAATTCTAACATTTTGCTAGGCTAGTATTATTTGTTCTAAAGTATTCTATCCTGTGATGAAATTTTAAATCCTTAGTTTGCCTATGCCAGTAGAATATAGTAATGCTAGGTCTGCTTGGCAATTGATCTCTAGTTTATGGAATTGAACTCTCACTTAACACGTAGCATGCATCTAGTTCCTAAAAAAACTTAGAACTTTTGGAACTAAGCTCAGGAAAAAAATTGATGCTAGGGTAAAAAGAAAGAATAAGGCAACAATGTTTTGCCCAGGCAAGAAAAGAATTTAGAACTCTCATCTGCCTATAGACAATAAGTTAATTGGGGCTTCGTGGTCTACTCCCTCTTAGTTCTCAAGTTGAAAACTTTAGGGTGTGAGTTGAAAAGTAAAAGCCTAGTAATGTCTGGATTAACTTGGGGGTTCATGGTATGCTCCATCTTATTTCTCACGCCAAATAGTGTTACAAAGCAAGCTTAAAATATTTACAACATAAACCCTTGGTGGGAATAAAAGAAAAATAAAAATTCCGAGTTTAGGTAGTAAATTTGACTAAGGGAGTAAAAGGAAATCTTGATGCATATTGCCTACACTTCATGCACTCTTCATGACCTTAGACAAGAGTAATATTGTTGCACTTGAATTTGCTTATCTGCTTGGCATTACTGCACTGGGATATCTAAGGATAAAACTAGAGCCAGATTCTGCTTGCCAGCACTTGTTGGCATTCCTACCAAAATTTTGCCAAGGTATTATTTTAACATTTCTTTTTACTTGCATTACTTGAGGAAAAGCAATGAGCTAGGTTTGGGGGATGTTAACTCCTTAAAAGTATGTATTTTTATGCTTATTTTACAATGTCTTTACTTGCCTTTGAGTATATTTAGTTGCATTTAGATGTTAAATTCATGCATTTGCATAAGGAGTTTGAGAGTGGTGTTTATGCCAGTGTGAAAGGTTGCTTTGTTGGCATTATTACAGGCTTGGCAGACAAGGACAAACTTGGCAGAACAAAACAAAGCAGTGCAGAAGGAAGGAATGCCAGAGAGAATATTGAGTTGTTGTTGGCAGTGATGGACTAAAAATTGCCAAAGCTCGGCTGGCATAAAAGAGGTATCTAATGCCCGGCCAGGTAGCCGTTGGACCTTGTACACGTCAGCCCTAGGATTCAAATTTTGGATAAGATGATCACATCCCTTATCCCTTGCGCATTCAAAATTCAAATTTCAAGGGTTATTCTAGGCATCTCGTGCTTTCCTATATAAAAGGATCGATCATTGATTCAAGGAGAACGATTTGATGATCAGATTGAAAGGAAGGTTGCAACGAGGAGCAACATAGTTTTACCAGCTTGACCGAGAGCTTGGAGCCATTAAAGGGCTGCATCAACGGACCCCCTTCTAGCCCATTCTCTTTGTTTTAGTTATTTTTATTTTTAATGATGATGTTGTTGAGATATGATGAAGGTTTTTGGATGGATACCCCAACTATGAACTAAACTTTTACAGTTGGTGGGGGATGTTTGCGTTTAACACTATTTTATGTTTATTTTTTAATAAATCAAATGCCTTGGCATTGTTTCCCTATTTAACATGTTCTTCAATTTTTATTAAATTCTTTGCCAAGCGACCGCTGGCATTATTTGCTTATTGCACCTTAATATCTTAACAAATTTGAGGGGTAACGATCGTTGCCAGGTACTAAGGAGAGAAGCTTCGAAAGAAGATGTTCAAGTAGATGAGCTTACTTTTGAAGTGAATCTACCCCTTAGGAGTATAGATTGTAACTTAATCAAATTAATTAATGAGAAAATTCACTATAGACATATAGGGGTTTAACATGGTTCATTTTGGGCATTGCCATCGATAGAGGCAATGCCATCGTTGAATCTGCTCGGAAATAATTCGAAGGTAGAACATTATTAAGGCTAGCATGAAAACTAGACATCCCTTGCCAACACTCATTAATTATTTGGAAACTCCTCTTGCCAGCGTTGTTTTAATTTTCTTCCATTTCTTTAGATCACTTTCTGAAACTAGTTCAAAATCAATCTAACATTTTTCCCTGACAAGTAATAATTGAAGCGGTCAAATTCCTAGTCAATCCTTGTGGATTCGATACTCAGCTTACTGTTGTATGACTTGCTAACCGTGCATGCTTGCACACAAAGGACTCATACTTGGCATTATTCTTACATATTTCCATTACATTTTCTACCTTTTTTCTAAGCGTTAGCACAGTCAACACAGACCTAAATTGAGATTTCGATCCTTTACAATGACTAATTTTTTTTCACAAATTGAGAGGATTCTCTAGATTTTTAGTAGGGAAATGAGTTCTAACACTAAATTTTTATTATTAAAAAATGAAGGTTTGATTATCATTCTAGGGAGCTGGATGGCTTTTATTGCTATGCGTACCAAAACGACTAAGTACGTTGCGAGACCTGGAAAAAACTGGAAATATGAATTGTTAAACCAAAAATATTATGACCATCTAGTTTAGGTTGTGAAACTCATTGATGAATTCTGATACTTGTCGATTCAACCTAATATGTTATCTACTTTTTTTACTTTTACGGTTTCAACATCTAATTTTATCTATCCAGCATACTATACACCAAGTTTCGGTATGATACTTAAGTTCCGGAACATACTATACAAACATGTATTGTTAAAGGGACTTTAAACATTTCTAGTTTACACATTTTCTAAAGGTTCCAGTACATGTACAAAAGTTCCAATATCAGAAGAAAAACGTAAATTGCTATGCGTTAACCCTAAAATGTTACTTTCATAGCTAACAGTTTCAGTTTTGGATATCAAATTCTGAGGCATCTTCTTCCAACGTTAATTTTCACAAAATTTACTAACAATTTAGGTTTAAACTTTTATCTACCGGTTTTGGTACATATCTCAGAGTTCCGAAAGTTATGCGTTATTGTAACATTTTACATTACAACACAAATGTTATCCCCATAAAGTATCGATCCTATTTACTAAGTTTCAAAACTTATCGGCAACAATCTCCCCCTGTTTCCGTGTGTTTTTTTGGGAATCTAAATCTAATGGTCAAAATCAAAAGTTTTCCCATCTAACGACTCTAATCCTGTCGTTTATTAGCCATATAATAACATGTCGTTCTTTAGACTCACCCATATAATGGGGGCAAAGGTTGACCATTGTTTGAATGCATCAGTCATTTTCCCTTTTGTCTCTCATCATTCTCTTTCTCATTTCTTATTTTCCCTTCTCCTTAAAGCCAAGAGTTTGGCCATCAAGGAGCCAACTTTTTGTTGTAATTTCATCATCCAAAAACTTTGTGGCGGTAATAAATATCTCCCCACCAAAAGAGCTCTAAGAAAAGTTAACCATTTCCATGGATGATGGTGTGAAGCTTATTAGAGGGTTTGAAAGGAGTTTTGTGTTTCTATCACCTCTTGCTATTTAATTTTGATTCTTTCATTGTTTATATGTATTTATACTTGTAAAAATTCAATTTTCGGTCCCAAATTAAAAATCCTAATTTTAAACTCCCATTTTATGAAACCCTAACATTTAGGTATTTTTTGAAAACGATTTATTCTAAAAATCAAAAATTGAGATCAATTTATAAAATTAATCACTTTTGAGGACTAATTCATAATTTTTGAAAGCTTGGAAACTATTTGGTAACTTTCTAAAAACTTTAAGGACTTGCGGTAGGATTAACCTTTTAAATTCTAATCGAATTCTAATTCCACTTTCCCACGGCCAGAATTAATCCTTTTATATTAGTTTATTTTTTATTTATCTTTCATGTTATTTTATAAACCCTCTATTATTATTATTATTATATTTTTTAAAAACAATATATATTATCCTTTATTTTCACATTTTAGCCTAGCTTTGGCTTTCCCTATTTTCTTAGCTGTCAGAAACATTAGACCAGTTTGTGACTAAATGTCACCGTTAACAATCCCTGGTGAACCAACACCATTCAATCCTTACTCTAACCCCCTGATCATACCAACCGTATACCCCTTCCCTGTTTGAGCGCGCCTCCAGCTTCGTAAGAGCCTTAACCCCTTACAACAGATTAAATCAACTTTTATTTATTTTTTTAAAACGAAACTTTTATTTACTTTTTTAAATCTAATACTATTTATAACTAATCCAACCTATGTTCGATTCGTAACCATGTTCGATGTTGACTTGTTTAAATCGAACTACTCTAACTTGAACTGTTCAGTCAATGTAACAAGTGGAAACAAACTAATAGAATTTTTCGAGAGAATAAGTAAGGAAGAAACAGATTTAGAGAAGAGAAAGAAGAAGATAAGGAAGACAAGATTTTTCATTCATCAAATGACACAATGGTTACAATCCAGTCTCTAGCTTTTTAACCCTACACAAGGCAAAACGGCGGCGTATTATGTATTTACATTGGTCCAAAATGCTAAGTTTCATTAAACGAGCCTAGCTGCTTAAAATAAACATGAAAACGACTTAAAACAGTAATTTAAAATTACCAACAATCATCAAACCAATTCGAGCCCTTACACTACACCCTCCTTTAGACCAGATCCTTGACCACAAGGATCAAAGTGAGGAAATTCTTGTTGCAGTAACTGCAAAACCTCTCAAGTAGAGTCTTCATGGAAAGAGTTTGTCCTCCACCAGAACTTCGGTCCAACTCTATTTCCCCTTCTCCCAATGCGTTTGTTAAGATGTTTATTTTGATATAACAAAGTGAAAAATATTTTAGGACTAAATTCAAATATTAATTGCAAAAATATTTCAAAGTCCACAAAACTTAAAAATATGTTTAAATTTTTTTGAATTTGTCCCTGTATCCAATATATATTTTAAAGTCAATTTTAGCCGGTTTTACAAGTTTTTAATGGAGGTTTCGAAACCCCCTATAAATGGTTTCAAAACTAGTGAGGCGATAAGGCCTAGAAATCAAACTTGGGAAACAGGTTTTGAAACCCCTTTCATGGTTTTGAAATCCTTTTCCTAGTTTCAAAAACCACTACCTAGTTTCTATACCAAGCCCCTATAACGGCTAGTTTTTTTATTCGAAACCCCTACAATGGTTTCGAAACCCATGAGCATGTGAGCATTTAATGCTCGATTTTAATGGCTTCTAACGGTTCCAAAACATCCCCAACGGTCATAAACGGCCACAAACTTATTAGAGGGTATAATAGAGACCATCAACCATCCATAGAAGACTAAAAAATCCAACACCAACATTCTTTGTATAGAGAAATCATTTTGTGCTTAATTTTGTCATATTCTTTGTAGAAAACACTTGTTAAGCTAACTTGTCAATATTGCTCAAGTGTTTAGGTTTTGGTTGAATGCTTAAATTGCAAACATATAAGCCTTGTGAGGTTTTCCTTGTTTGCTTATTTGTATTCTCTTTGTAAGAGAGTTTCTCAAAGCTTCGGGGTATAAGCTTTGAGGTTGTGTAAAGGTTATCTCTTTGAGCCTAGAAAAAGGAATGACAAATTAGTGAATTTGTGGAAAATCCTTAGCGTGGATAGCTAAGGTAGTGGAGGTAGACTTGGTTTAAAAGTCGAACCATTATAAATCATTGTGCAAATTTTTAATTTTTGATTGCTTCCACCACAATCACTCTAACGCCAATTTACCTCATCTTGATGATTTTAGTTGGTTGTTCGAGCTCAACAACGTCTGTCCAATATCTTCACTGGTTTTTTTACTAAGGTTATCATCTGGGCCCACCATTGGCAGTTTAGATTGTACTAATTCAGAACCAACTTGCTTCATTAATTGAGATACATGGAAAACATGATAAACCTTGGAATGATCTGGCAGTTGTAGTTTGTAAGTGTAACGACCCAATTTTTGGGTTAGTGAGTCGGGTCTCAGACCTGAGTTATGGGTATCTATTTTAGAAGCCCAAGTTAAGGATATTAAGTTGGGACCATTATATTGGAGGAGAAGGTTTGACTTTTAAATAGTAAAGGAAAGAGACAAAAAGGGGAAAAAAAGGAGAAAAAGAAGAAGGAGATATTTTGAGAAAGAGAGAAATGGGAAAGAGAGAAAAAGGAAGGGGAAGTTTCATACCTCGATTGGCCGCCCCTCAGACCGTCCTGCACGACATTGTCGCTGTCATTGCCTTTATCTCACCGAGACGAACCCACCGGTGATTCTCTCGCCATCGTCACTACCGTCACTCACCAAGGTAAAGCCCGAGAAGATTTAAAATAGTTGAAGTGGCATGAACCACCATCTTCCATCGAAGGGTGAGGCCACCACGACGTTCCCTGGCTCGAGAAAGGCTGATCTGGAGCTTGTCGTCATCGTATGGCCATCAGAGGTTGCCGCACACACCATTAAAGCCATCTATGCCAAGTGTTGTACGTACTAAGTGATCCGCAATTGTGAAAGTGTACACGTCGCAAGTTATAGTATAAAATATATCGTCTCCACAGGGATTGGTGCCACTTCAAGAATCTAGTCTCTTGCACTATAAAAAGTAAAAGAACACAAGTAGAAGATTGAAGGAGTTTTAACTAACAACTAAACTAGAAAGCAATAAAGTAAAAGAAGATGTAATCAAAAGAGAGAGAATAGGCCAGGTTATCATGAGTTGAGGTGTGATAGCCAATTGGATCATCTTGGTAAAAGAGTGCAAGGGTAACTCAGTTGTCGTGGCAACTTGCGCAGCGGGATTACCTTGGCAACTAATCGACGGTATCCTGGGCAACAGTTTGGGCGGCTGGGAGCAACTTCAAGGTTTGGTGGAGCGTTCTTCAATGGTTTCTACTTATCCCTAAGTCGAAACTCTAGTTAATTGTGCATGCCTTGATAATACATCCCTGTGTGAATCAAGGGTGAACAACAACCAATCTTGCACTCCTCTTATCCGTTGAAATCCTTAACTTATTCCTAAGCCGGATTAATCTTCACCATCAATAGAATGAATAAAGACCATACTCATTCGTTTCTTGAATCTAACTCTCCCGATATTAGATAAATAGATAGAGTTACGAGATCCTCTCCTAATTCACTCGCAAACAAGAATAAAAACCAAGAATGAGTAAACCTTGAATTGAAAGTGCAAACTCTTATTACCTAAACAAAATCCAATTATTTCTCACAACCACAAAACACAATAACCTTAGCCAAATAGATTTAGTTCATGGCTAGGTTCCAAAGAAACACAAAATAAAGAATCCCTAACATAAACCTAATCGAACAGGAAAGAAAAAGATGAAGAATGGTTGAAAGACCTTGTCAAAATCTCTCCCCTTTGCTCCCTCTTAAGTTTGACGACTCGGTCTCCTTTAAATAGGAGATGGCTAGGTTAAAGTCCTTCTTGAGGAGGAAGTTAAACTGAAATTAAATACTTTAAAAGAATATAATTCTTTATTATATTTAAATTCCTTCTAGATCTTCTCCTATCTTTTTTGGATTTAATTTCTCTTTGACCTCTTCATGGAAATCAAACTCCTTTGGGATTTAACTTTGCTCCACGTCATCTTGGGCTTATCTAGTCATCAATTTTGACTGCCATATCATCTTATCCCTTATCAACAATTGCCCTGGCAACTAGCTCAGCATCTCCTTCATGCATTGCCCTGGCAACTGTGTCTGCATCTCCTTCATGCACTGCACTGACAACTGGTTCCAGCCTTGTTTAGGCAAGTGATTCTGCACACACACAAAAACAACTATCGGCAGCACCCTTTTTCAACAAAATTAAGCAAAATATGAAATCAAGCTTGTCCACCAAGGAAACAATGAAAACATGCATGAATGGCTAATAATGCAAATAATATGAGCCTAAGTCTAGCAATAATATGAATAAAAAAGGGTGAATAAAATAGTACTTTTAGACACTTAACACCCCCCAAACTCGAACTATTGCTTGTCCTCAAGCAATGCAAACTAATAATTACTCGCCAAGACTTCAATTTTCACAAACTTAGCTTTGAACTTGATTTCAATTCTCAGAACCGTGGCACAAAGTATGATTGGCTTTTCATTTTTTTGGATAACTTAGGAGTTACTCGGAATCAAACTATAATGCATGTGAGTGTGTGCGGAGTTGTGTGCAAGTTGATTTTTCGGATTCTATGCAAACAAGAGGTTTTCAAATTACTTCCTTGGGTTCTTTTAACATGTTTTAACTATAGCCAGTTTCGGGCACCTCTATTGTTTTGTTTTTAGTTTTTTTAAGTTAATTAATTTATTCGACTAGAGCCGATTTCGGGCACCTCTAGTGATCAATTTTTAGCACATACTAGAGACAATTTCGGGCATCTCTAGCATTCATCCAATTTTTATTCTAATCCCCCAATTTTTTAACTATCAACCTAAGTTCGCTAGAATTCCTTAAATCAATCAAGCCACAACAATGTTTCATCAAGTTTAGCATCATAGTAAGATTCTAAGTGTTTCCACGTTTATCCTAGAATAAAAAGTTCTATCAATTAAGTCCATTGGCAAAGTCATCATCGGATATTCATCAAATCTAGGCAATTCTTGTTCCAACTAAAGGCATGGAAAGCAATTTATGTATCCTAAATGCAATAATTAAGATGAATGCAACTAAACATGGTAACTAACTAATAACAATCCCCCCAAACTCGAGTGAGGCATTGTCCTCAATGCATGTATCAAATAAAAAATAAAAATAAAGAAAAGCAAAATGCAAACAAGGACTTACTCCGAGAGTTCGTCGTCGTGGATGATTAGTTTCCTTTTGGCCTGTGTCTTAATTTTTTTGCTTGAAGCGGTGGTTGCTTTCTTGTTGCCGATGGTGGAATCGATCCTCGTACGGGGGTGTCCTCTTTCTCAATGTCATTGGCCTTTCACTTGGGCTTGGAGGATTTGATTGGTGTGGTCTTCGTTGGTGCAATGGAGGACTCGCCTGAATTTGAAAAATCAGACAATGATTCAGTACGAGTTGATTCGGGCATAGGTGCTTTACCTTTGGCTTTTGCAGTGGTTGTCGGGGCGTCTTTAGCTTTGGTTTCCACGGCATCTTCTGTTGCGGTTGCCGTGGCAACTGCTTTATTGGTTGTTGTGGCAAGGATTTTGGCAGGAAAGATAGGGAACGGAACGCGGCTATCCGGTTACTTTTCCAGGATGACTTGGGTGATGGAATTGTTGTGATCCTTCATGTACCGCATGAACATTAGTTGTTGGTCTTCAATTTACCTAAAGCGGTTCGCCAACGGTTGTAAGAGTGCTTCAAGTTGTCCTGGGGTTGCTGTCCGAGTTGCCCGGGTATCAGTTGCTTGGGCATTAGGAGTTGCCGAGGCTGCAGGAGTTGTCGCGGCAATTGAAGGCATTGGGGATTTTATCGGTGCCTCTCCCATTAGCTTTCGAATTTGTGCTCGATTCCAACCGGACTTTGGTAGGGCCTTTTCATTAGTGGACTCACTTGGGACATGCAAGATAGAATGTATGAGCAAATAATTTTGTGCTACATACAAAAGTCTCAATGGTAGTATTGTGTGTTGTAGGCATTAAAGAAGCTTTAACAAACTTATTCCATAATTTTGCCTCAGGTTTAAGCCGAAGGTGATTTATCGTGCCCTTGTATTTACCGTCGTTCCAATGAGTTCCCAGTAGAGTGAGTTCTTGAAGCACCTTGTCGAGTTGCTTGGGCGTGAGTTGATCAACAAAGGCTTGATACTCGTCATTCTCAACGTATAACCCGTAAAAGGTGTTGATGCTTTCGGGGCTTATGAGAATAGCCTTGTCACGAACAAAAACATAAGGATTATCCGGGTTAGGAGAGTGAGCATAGAATTCTCTTACCCATGAGATGTTACCCGATTCCGATTGATGGCAAAAGATTTGCCACTTTTGATGTACAATCCTTTGGAATATGAATGGTTCAAGGCCGAAATCTTGATGAGAGTTAGAGTATTCGAAGCCTTGTTCTTCGCAAATCTTCTTGCTTTCAAACTTAGAGTGAAATCTTTCTTGAACCACCGGTGTAGCAAACTTCTTGTATCTTGGTTCTTTGGAGGAACTTGGATGAAGCAAAAATTTGATTTTGGATGCCATGGATGATCTTGGTTGTGAGTTTGGTAGAAACAAAGAAAAGAAAGCAAAAGAAACTAAAGAGTTGCAAGGTGAAAAGTCGGAATAGGTTTCTTGGAAGTTAAGGGTGATGGGTTATATAGAAAAGATAGGTAGTAAATATGGTGGGTGGGATTAATTGGAAAGAAAGAAAATAAGGGTTTTGATTAGGGGAAGGGGACGGCTAGGGGATTTGGGGAAGGGTTTGGCCGGCTATGTAGGGTTTATTTAGGGTAAATTTGAGGCTTAATATAAGCCTTAGATTTAGCCCATTAGTTTCCTTGTTGAAGAAGCTTCATTCTTGAATCAAATTCCTCTTTATCTTGAACTCTTTTCCTGCAATTCAAAAACAAATAAAATAAGGATTAAAATTAAAGATAACTAATAAAAGAAAATAAACAAAGATGTGCAAAGAAATTCTTAAACTTAAAATTTAAAAACAATTAGATAAATATGGAAAAAAGTTGTAATCTTAATCTTAAAGAAAATAAATAAATCTATCCTAAAAAGAGAAATAACTAAAATTAATATATAAAAGAATCAAATAGTTCAAAAAAAATAAAAATAAAAAGAAAATATAGAAAGGAGAGCATGCTCATGCATCTCCTAAGGTGACCACTTCTTTGTTATGTTCCACATAGGCACCGTTGTAGTGCTTCAATCTTTGTCCGTTGACTTTGAATTCATGTTCGTCAGTGATGGACTTGATTATCACGACACCATGGGAGAATGGTTTGACAACTTTGAATGGTCCCGACCATCTTGATTTCAGTTTTCCCGGGAAAAGTTTCAGCTGAGAATTGAATAAGAGAACTAGTTGCCCTGGCGTGAATTGTCGCGGCAATAGTTTCTTGTCATGCCATTGCTTTGTTTTCTCCTTGTAGATTTATGCATTGTCATAGGCGAGTGCGCAGAATTCTTCTATCTCGTTGAGGTCTAGTAAACATTTTTGTCCGGAAATCTCCCAATCTATATTCACGGTCTTGACTGCCCAATATGCTTTGTGCTCGATTTCCACCGGTACATGGCATGTTTTGCCATAGACAAGTCGGAAGGGAGACATACCTACGGGTGTTTTGAATGCAGTGCGATATGCCCAAAGTGCATCATCTAGTCATACTGACCAATCCTTCCTAGAAGGATTTACAACTTTCTCGAGTATACCCTTCAATTCTCGGTTGGAAATTTTTGCTTGCCCATTGGTTTGTGGGTGATATGTTGTGGCAATCTTGTGAGATACACCAAAGCGTTGTAACATCTTGGCGATGAGTATGTTGTCAAAGTGCTTGCCTTCATCGCTGATAATTGCTCTCGGCATCCCAAATCATGTAAATATATTTTTCTGCAAGAATCGTTGCACAATCTTGGAATTGTTGGCGGGAACTGCAGCTGCCTCAACCCATTTAGATACGTAGTCGATGGCAAGTAGAATGTAAAGGTTGCTGAATGAAGATGGGAAAGGTCCCATAAAATCAATCCCTCATACATCGAACAATTCCACCTCAAGGATGTTTTGGAGTGGCATCTCATGTCGTCTAGAGATATTGCCCGTCCTCTGGAAACGATCACATTGCTTGTAAAACTCTTGGGCATCTTTGTACAGTGTTGGCCAATACAAACCGGATTGCAAAACTTTGGCCGCGGTACGTGTTCCTCCAAAATGTCATCTATAGGGTGAAGAATGACATTGTCGGAGAACATTCTGCTGCTCCTCTTCAGGGACACATCGGCGTATAACCTGATCTGTATATTGTTTAAACAAAAGAGGCTCATCCTAAAAGTAATGCTTAGCATCATGGCGGAATCGCTTCTTCCCTTGGTGAGTAAGGCCATTAGGTAAAATACCACAAACAAGGAAGTCATTGACCATGTCTGAAAAGAGTGCCATCATGCATCTTTGGAAGGTTGCTAGGGTATTACACAATCCGAACGGCATCCTTCAGAAAGCATAAGTACCGTATGGGCATGTGAAGGTTGTCTTTTCTTGATCGTCTGGTGCTATGGAAATTTGATTGTTACCTGAATAACCATCAAGAAAACAATAAAAGGGTTTACCTGCAAGACGGTCAAGTATTTGATCAATAAAGGGTCAGGGGAAGTAATCTTTCCTAGTGGCTTTGTTTAGCTTTCGGTAATCCATACAAATCCTCCAAACGATCACAGTCCTGGTTGGAATGAGTTCATTGTTTCATTATTTACCACTGTTATACCTCCCTTTTTCGGTACACATTGTACCAAACTTACCCATGTACTATCAGAGATAGGGTATATGATGCCAGCGTCAAGCCACTTGATGATTTCTTTCATTACAAACACTTTCATGGCATGATTCAGTCTCCTTTGGGCCTCAATTGAAGGTTTGTGATCATCTTCCAACAAAATCTTATGCATGCACACTGCCGGGTTAATTTCCCTCAAGTCGGCAATTGTCCACCCTATTGCCTTCTTTTGTAGAATCAACATTTTGATCAGCTTTTTTTCCTGCTCAGGCTGTATCTTAGAGGAAATAATTACAGGCAATGCATTATCGGTTCCCAAGTAAGCATATTTTAGTTGCCCTAGCAACTGTTTCAACTCAGGAATCGGTGGTTGTTCAATTGAGGGCTTTTCGAGTTTACCTTCCATACCTAAGTAATCCAGTGGTTCAAAGTATATACATGGTCGATTGACTAACCAATTTGCCTCTTCTTGTTGTTCCTCAATGATCGGTTCTTTATACTCCTCAGGTTCCTCTTGATCGGCAATGTAGTTGCCGAGGTAACTAAATTCCTCGTCGAAGTTAAACTCTGTCATGGCATGAAGAAGTTGGCATTCTTCCGGATCATTGGCATGCCTTAGTGTTTGGAACACATTTAGTTTAACTTGCTGGTCATTCAACCTCATTGTGAGTTCTCCCTTTTCAACATCAATCAAGGTTCTCCCTGTCGCTAGGAAGGGTCTCCCGAGAATGATAGGTGCATGTTCATCTGCTTCACAATCCAAAACAATAAAGCCAGCGGGACAAATAAATTTATCAACTTTTACCAGTATGTCTTTGGTTTTTCCCTCTGGATGCACATAGGATATGTCGGCTAGTTGTAGCATAACTGTTGTAGGTCTTGCCTTCCCGATTCTTAGTTTTTGGAAAACCGATTTAGGCATCAAGTTTATGCTGGCTCCAAGGTCACATAATGCTTTCCCGACATAGTGGCTTCCAATGGAACAGGGTATTGTGAAACTTTCGGGATCCTTCAACTTGGGTGGCACGCGATTGTGCAACATGGCCATGCATCCCTCTGTTGCGGCAACTGTTTCAAACTCTCCTAACCTTGTTCTCTTGGGCACAATGTCTTTAAGAAACTTGTCATAGTTTGGCATTTGTTCAATTGCCTCAACCAATGGCAAGTTGATGTGGACTTGCTTTAGGATATCAAGAAACTTCTTGAATTGATATTCTTGCTTTTGTCGCTTCAACCTTTATGGGAATGGTGGTGGAAGTCAAATATCTTCTATCCATTCATTGGTCTAGAACCTGATTGATGGCATTTCGGGGGCAACTAGAGTTCCCGAGGCATCGTCAACTGGGGTTTCCGTGGCATGCCTATCGCTGGTTGTACGGCATCCTTATCGCTGGTTGCCGAGGCATGCTTATTGCTGGTTGCCACGTCATGCTTATCGCTGTTTGCCGCGACATTTCCTGGTTCAGCATCTGAGGCTTTGCCGCTGAGTCCATCTTGTTCTTTTTGTGGAGTTTTGTTTGATGAGCGAGCTTGAGCCTCCTTAAGTTGTCGGCCACTTCTAGTGCTGGTCGCCTTACATTGCTCATGACCAGTATTCAGGTTTTAAGCAAATTGTCTGACTTGAGTTTCCAATGATTTGATTGCCGCCTCTTGGTTTTGCAATCTCATCTTGGTCCTGTTAATAAAAGTATCAGTTCTTTTTATGAAGTTACTATTCTTAGCCATATAAGATTCAGTTTTCAACAAAAAAGCATTAAGAGAATTTTCCAAAGAACTAGATGTTGTCGGTTCTTGCTGCGGTAATTGTTGTCGTGGCATATTCTACTGGAATCCTGATGCTTTTGCATTCTGATTGTTCTGGTTTAGAGCATTGTTGGGATTACTCCATGAAAATTTTGGGTGCTTCTTCCAAGATGGATTATATGTGTTGGACACCACATTGTTGTTCCGGTTGTAATTCTCCACATAAAAGCTGGATTCCGGATTCTGCATACATTCAGAAGAATCATGGTTACCGCCACATAACTCACAAAAGGAATCCATTACCTTGACCTTCTGTGTGTTGTTTGGTTTCTGCATGTTCTGGACCATCTTGGTTAGAGTGGCCAATTGTGTCGAATTTGAATCTAATGATCCTAGTTCATGTATTGTGGCTTGGCGTCTAACTCCTCATCTTCTAGCATATGGGAACTGATAATCATTCTTGGCAAGCTTGTTCAGAATTTGCATTGCTTCTTTCGACGACTTATCTAGGAGTATGTCATTTGCCGAGGCATCTAGCATCATCCTTGTTGGTGTATTCACAGCGTTGTAAAAAATTATTACTTGTGTCTACACTAGGAATCTGTGTAGGGGCATTTGTGTAGAAGTTCTCTATATCGCTCCCAAGCCTCGTACATGGATTCATCATCTGCCTGCTGAAAAGAAATAATTTCATTTTGAAGCTTATCAGTCAAATTTGTAGAATTAAATCAAGCAAGGAAATCACGACAAAGATCGGTCCAATATCCTATTGATCCGGCATGAATACTATTCAACCATGCTTTCGCCCTATCCCTCAGTGCATAGGGGAATAATCTTAGTCGTAAAACATCGAGGGTGACTCCTTGTATTTTGAATAAATTGCAAATCTCGAGGAAAGATTTAAGATGTTGTTGTGCATCTTCAGTTGATGAGCCGCCAAATTGACCAATTGTGTTGATCATATTGAACATCACCGGTTTCAACTCAAAGTGGCCGGCTTCAATTTCAGGTGTGACAACTCCTGGATTGAGTCCTTCAAGATCTTCTTCAAGATAGTATCGAATAGTTCTGTTTCATGCAAGAATCACTCCACCTCCTGCTGGAACATCTTGATTCATATTGTCGTCTTGATTAGCCATTGCTACACTTAACCTTTGTCTGAGTCTTTGCAAGGTTCATTCGATTTCTGGATCAAAGGGATATTCTGATGTAGTTGGTCTCGCCCTGGTCATATACCAATGAAAAACCAAAGTTTGTTAGCCCTTCGAATCTTTAAACAATCAAAACAAAAAGTGCAAGAAAATAAAAACTAAGTTGCCATTGCCAGTCCCCAACAAAGGCGCCAAAAACTTGTTGCGCATAATAAGTGCTCCGCAATTGTGCAAGTGTACACATCGCAAGTTATAGTATAAAATATATCGTCTCTACAGGGATTGATGCCACTTCAAGAATCTAATCTCTTGCACTGTAAAAAGTAAAAGAACACAAGTAGAAGATTGTAGGAGTTTTAACTAACAACTAAACTAGAAAGCAATAAAGTAAAAGAAGATGTAATCAAAAGAGAGAGAATAGGCCAGGTTATCGTGAGTTGAGGTGTGATAGCCAATTGGATCGTCTTGGTAAAAGAGTGCAAGGGAAACTTAGTTGCCTTGGCAACTTGCGCAGCGGGGTTGCCTTGGAAACTAATCAACGGTTGCCTGGGCAACTGTTTGGGTGGCTGGGTAGTAACTTCAAGGTTCGGCGGAGCGTTCTTCAATGGTTTCTTCTTATCCCTAAGTCGAAAGTCTAGTTAATTGTGCATGCCTTGATAATACATCTCTGCGTGAATCAAGGGTGAACAACAACCAATCTTGCGCTCCTCTTAGCCGTTGAAATCATTAACTTATTCCCAAGCCGGATTAATCTTCACCGTCAATAGATTGAATAAAGACAATACTCATTCGTTTCTTGAATCTAACTCTCCCGATATTAGATATATAGATAGAGTTACGAGATCCTCTCCCAATTCACTCGCAAACAAGAATAAAAACCAAGAATGAGTAAACCTTGAATTGAAAGTGCAAACTCTTATTACCTAAACAAAATCCAATTGTTTCTCACAACCACAAAACACAATAACCTTAGCCAAATAGATTTAGTTCATGGCTAGGTTCCAAAGAAACACAAAACAAAGAATCCCTAACATAAACCTAATCGAACAAGAAAGAAAAAGATGAAGAATGGTTGAAAGCTCTTGTCAAAATCTCTCCCCTTTGCTCCCTCTTGAGTTTGACGGCTTGGTCTCCTTTAAATAGGAGATGGCTAGGTTAAAGTCCTTATTGAGGAGGAAGTTAAGTTGGAATTAAATACTTTAAAAGAATATAATTCTTTATTATATTTAAATTCCTTCTAGATCTTCTCCTATCTTTTTGGGATTTAATTTCTCTTTGACCTCTTCATGGAAATCAAACTCCTTTGGGATTTAACTTTGCTCCACGTCATCTTGGGCTTATATAGTCATCAATTTTGATTGCCATATCATCTTATCCCTTATCGACAATTGCCCTGGCAACTGCGTCAGCATCTCCTTCATGCACTGCCCTGGCAACTGGTTACAGCCTTGTTTAGGCAAGTGATTCTGCACACACACAAAAACATATATCGGCAACACCCTTTTTCCACAAAATTAAGAAAAATATGAAATCAAGCTTGTCCACCAAGGAAACAATGCAAACATGCATGAATGGCTAATAAGGCAACTAATATGAGCCTAAGTCTAGCAATAATATGAATAAAAAGGGTGAATAAAATAGTACTTTTAGACACTTAACACCAAGCCGAGTTGGAGCCGAGCCGTCTAGCTGAGCCGCATTAACCGAGCTGTTGACTAAATTATCTACTTTTTCCAGGAAACCTTATCTAGAGTTTTCTTGACATTCTGATTCCGTTGGCGTGGTCTGTTTTGTCGAATTTAAACTCAGTAAGATGTTTTTACGCATTTGAACTTGTGGATTAGTTAGTGAATAAGGTTAATTAATATTTTTGGTGTTTGCATATTTTTTAGGATTGTTCAGGCTCGAATATCGAATCAAGAGGAGCGTTTGAGGAGCTCGAATAAGGATTTATCGCTTTGGCTTAAGGTTAGTATACCTTGAACTCCTATTGCTTCATGAGCATTATAAATGTAATTGCTTTGTGTGTTAGTATCTGCAAAATAGGTTGACAATGAATATGCATGTTTGGAGACCGATAGTATTAGACTTGATATTTGTGTGAGGCATGATGATGTTGTGAATATTGGATCAAGAGGAGTGTTTGAGGAGCTCGAATAAGGATTTATCGCTTTGGCTTAAGGTTAGTATACCTTGAACTCATATTGCTTCATGAGCATCATAAATGTGATTGCTTTGCGTGTTAGTATCTGCAAAATAGGTAGACGATAAATATGCATGTTTGGAGACCGATAATATTAGACTTGATAGTTGTGTGAGGCATGATGATGTTGTGAATATAATGAGACTCATGGAGACTGTTTATGATCGTTTGAGATGCTCGTATAATTACTTGATAATTGTTTCATTGATTGATAACCGTGATTCTTTGTATGCTTGCTCGAATAGATTGATGGGAATTATGCTTTAGGGATGAATACTCAATTTAATGATTATAAAGCCGGTAATTAATATTAATTGATTGAATGCATTAGTAAACAAACTCTAATGACTTTCATAAGTTTTAGGGAGCGAGTAAGGCCTCGTGAATCTCAAATTACGCTAAGATGTTTTAAGCTAGTGGTTAGGGTATCGGTACGAGCTTCAACTATACCAGTACACTATTTAGTGTTGTATCGAAATGGGTCAACCTGTATCGGTACTCGTGGAAATGTAAGAATTCCAATAATTAATTTTAGTATCGGTACTCATGTAAGTACCGATAACAAGGGTACATACTGACAACCGTGTTTGATTACTAGTACCCACTGAACTGAATAACCTATAATGCTAGTTAAAGATGGGAAATTGAGGTGGATGATTAATAGTTTGATTAATGCCTTAATTAATATAAAAAATGGATTAATGGAGATAATAAATAAGATTCATTGTATACTCTTCTATAATGTATTAATAACTCGGTAATGTAAAATTAATGATGTGTTGATGATTAGCAACAATATAGGGATCATTGGGATCACATTGCTTGTATGCCGGGTAGGCATTTGATTGGTTGAGCCTTCTTGATTGTTATGATCTGGATACCCAGAGAAAAAGTGTTGCAATACCATGGTTAGAGATACTGAATGAAGGTTACCAATGATATGTGACTCGTGCCTCATTTGAAGATACTCGAGGGGGGATTCCGAGTATGGGTGTATGTTCCAATGCTATGTGACCCGGCCTCACCCAGGGTGTATATATGTTCCGATGCTAAGTGAACCAGCCTCACCCATAGGGTGTATGTTCTGATGCTACGTAACCTAACCTCACCCATTAGATTGTACGTTCTTGATGTTGTGTGACTCGAGCCTCACTCTAGAGTTGTTGTTGTTGATATACATGTTTTTCCTAGATGATTTGATGAGATCTCAAGTATGGTTGGGCCATGAGTGCCATGTATGATGATTCCTATAATGAGAGCATGTGTTTAAGCGACTAGTGGTAATGCCATGTGTTTATTTATCTTTCCTTATTGCCCATACTAGCTTGTATGCTTATGTTTATGATTAGCATGAAGTATAGTAGAGTAGATGTGTACCACTGAGCTTTACAAGCTTATTGCTCAGAATTATTGTTTCCATGCGTAGGTTGATCGTTGGATCGTGAGATCGAGGAACACTGCTAGTATGGGATTCCAGCATGTGGTGATTTCCAAAGTATGGTACTTGTGTTTTGTGGGTTGTGTATTCATAGGACCCTGCATGATGGGGTCTATAATCCTTATTTTTGAAATTATATTAATCAAATCAAAGGTTCAAATGTTTTAAATTAATTTGGAGCTCCTTTGTAATGTTTTGATTATTTATCTATATTTTCAATTGTCAGCTTTAAATGTTTTTGAGAAATATTTTGTTAGGCTAAACCTAGTTTGAGAAATTTTATTATAATAGGTGTGGGCTTAAGGCCCAAATGTGACATCCGAGTTTAGGGTGCTATAGTAAGCCACCTTTCCCACCTTAGCTATAATCTGAAATGGTCCAAACCATTTAGGGACCAATTTTTGACAACTCATGGCAGCCACTGTTTGTTGTCTGTATGGTTGTAACTTCAAGAAAACTCAGTCTCCCACCAGCAATTCACAGTTCCTTCTCCTCTTGTTAGCCTAATTCATCATTTTGTCTTGAGCTCTCTTCAAATGAAATTTGAGCATTTTAATGAAAACTTCCCTAATTTGAAGATCTATGTCCACATCAACCACTAGTGAGTCCCCAACCATATAAGGAAGATGCACATATGGTGGTTGACCATACAAAGCTTGGTATGGTGTCACTTGAATAACAGTGTGAAATGTTGTATTGTACCACCACTTAGTAAGATGCAACCATTATGCATATTCTCTTGGCTTCTCTCTAGTCATGCACTTCAAGTAAGTCTCTAAACACTAATTGACCCTCTTAGTTTGGCCATCTAATTAGGGATAATGAGCTGTAGAAGCATTGAATGTCACTATATTTTTTCTCATTAATTCCCTCTAGAATGTACTCATGAAAACCTTGTCCTTATCACAAATCACATCATTAGGCAGACCATGTAACTTGAATATATTTTCCAAGAAAACTTGGGCAACATCCTTATCAGTGAAAGGGTGTGCTAGAGCTATAAAGTGTCCATACTTGGTCAATCTATCCACCACTACCAAAATACAGTTCTTCTTCCTTGAAACGAGCAATCTTTCAATGAAGTCCATACTAATTGAGCACCATATTGTTTCAAGGATGGGAGTGGTTGTAAAAGACCCCTAGGATGTCGTAAGTCTCCCTTGTTCTTTTGGCAGACCATACACTCCCTTACCATACTTTTAACTTATTTTTTCAAGCCCTTCTAGTAGAAAATTGAAGCCAACCTTTGCATAGTGGCATGTGCCCCTAAATGTCCCCCAATTGCACTTCCATGAAAAAAATTTATTAGCTCCTTCTTGAGACTAGATTCATTTCCCACCACCACATTCTCATTCCTATTCAAAATTCTACCATCCCACTTATACTTGGCATGCTTGGAACTTTTCCCTTCCAATTCTCTAATTATCTTTAAGAGTTTCTCATCACTCGTCCAAGTAGTAGCCACCTTATCCATCATCTTAGTGGTCACTCTACTCACATTTCGATTCATCAAATTTTCAAATTTAGGCCTTCTCAAGAGAACATCAGCAACTGCATTATTGATTCCCTTCCTATACTGCACTTTATAATCATACCCCATCATTTTCACTACCCATTTTTGTTGGAAGAGAATAATGGCTTGATTCTCATCTAGAAATTTAAAATTTTGATGACCAATCTTAATAATGAAATGTCTTCCCACCAAATAAGCTGATCATTTCTTAACAGCCATTAGAGCTGCTAGTATTTCCTTCTTATAAATTGACAACCCCTATATTTGGCCCCTAGCCTTTACTGAAAAAAGCTAAAGGTTTCCCTTTTGAACCAACACAACACCTACTCCCTGATCTGAAGCATCAATCTCCACAATGAACTCAAGACAATAATCTGGTAATGCAAGTACTGGGGCAAAACACACAGACTACTTAAGCCTCTCAAAAGCTTCTACCTCTTTTTTGTCCCATTTCCAGCCTCCTTTATTTAGTAGATCTATTAAGGGTTTAGCTATACATCCATAACCATGCACAAATCTTCCATAATATCTAGACTGTCCTAGGAGTCCTTTGAGTTCCTTCATTATCGTAGGTGTTGTCACATCCCAGAAACTGGCCCTATCAGAATTTGGTTCCGGTGATCAGAAATTCTATAATCGGCCGAGTCAACTGATGTAATTTCTCAAACCTTTGTACTCTATTGTGAAGTAATGGAAGCTGTTGGGACTTAAAAATTGAATTGTGGGACCTTTTTGTAAGAAATTCAAAGTTGAATGTTGAAAATGAACTAGGCGTATCGATACGGTAAAACAAGTATCGGTACGACCTAACTGCCCATAACTAACTTACCAGATTTGGCCTAACCGTATCGATACGACCATAAGGTGTATCGATACGGGTCTCTATAGAAATTGGTTTTGGTGATTAAATTGAAAGAAATGGAAAATAGGGTGCTGAGTCACCTACTTGCTTGCCTCCCTTCACGTGGGGTTGACCTGAAAGGATGACAATTAGTCATCCAATGTCAATAGTTGAGAAATGATAAGGAAAAGATGTTATTATTAGTTTAAGCAAACCCTTAGGTATAAGAGAGCTTTCCATTGGCTCATTTGGAGGTGGGAATCGACTAAAAGGATTTAGGATGGTTTAAATGATTAAGAAGGTTTAAATGATTAAGAAAGTCTCCATCCTTGTTTTTGAATCGCCCGAAACCAAAAACCTCTTATTTTTCTTGAAAGGAAGCTCACACCACCATTGTCATCTTCAACAACAAGCTAAGCAAGCACCTCGATTCAATCTTCATCCTTGTTCAATTTCAATACGTCGTTTGAAAGCTCGTAACTCGGTAAGTAAAACCCTTAAGTTAATTCGATGATTCTGTCATTCTTCAAGGTTTAATTTTAAGATTAGGTTTTGAATGTTCAATGGAAGCCCATGGATTAGGAAGTTAATTCCATTATTTTGATGTTGTCTACAAGCTTCGGTAAACTTTAAAAACATTTTCGGGTCCTTAGTTTAAATTCTAAAGCAACCCTTAATTTTGTGCTAGCTCAAGAAGTGGAGAATGACCCCTCGTCAGCTCCAATGAAAGCTAGACATCAAGGAGTTATAATTCGAAGACCTTGAAAGCTTAAAAATCAAGGTGAGTGTAGTTGAGTCAAGGGATAGTTTAGGTTCCATCCCGTTGCATTTGCTTTGTGATTATGTTTGCATTTGATTAAAGGCTCATGTAGAGCAAGCTTTGTGGATTCTAATGGTGAGCATGGTAAGTCTTCGATATGGTTGATATGTTATAAGCTTATGTTTGTTAATCAAGACATGCTATATGTGAGATTGATATGAATAACCTATGACATGTGATACGTGGAGCTAAGGCTCAATTCCGTTTCCGTTATGTTATGGCCTAAGGGCACCAAAGGTGAGATTTGTGATGATATGTGAACTTGGACATTTTTGGACATTGGATACAATTGGCATGCCACAGAATTATTTGAGCTCACTAAGTAAGGGATTGGACTACGGTCTAGGGCTACGGCCTATATGTGTGGTGAGATAAGGATGGATTGTGTAAGGGACTATCCAGAGCTACGGCTCAAGGCTACGACCTATTTTCGATATGTGTGGTGTATAGGGGAATCCGCGTATCCATTGGTTACCTTGTCCAAGGGAAAATGATATGTTCATAAGGTTTATAATTGCTATATGGAATCATGACTATTGGCTTTTAATATGTTTATTGTGATTGATGCTATGTAAAATGTCACCCAAGCATACCTATATGTTATTCATACATTTGATAAACTTGTTGTGCATTTGTTATAAATACCTCACTAGGCTATGTAAGCCTAACATTCGTGTGTCTCATGCATTTCAAGATCTTAAGGAATTCCGACCTTCAATCGTGTTATTGTGGTTGCAAGTCACTCCTACAAATCATATGTATGCTTCTCTTTTGCCTTGAACTCCTAGTAAGGTGGCATATGGTATAAACATAATATGTATGTGCTTTTTGGTGTATGTGACATAACCTAAAGGTGACCAATTGATTAATGGCAAATATGGTATGTTTGTGAATTGGTTAAACTAGTAAGATGAGCTTAAATGTGCTAAAAGGTGAAAACTAGGTAAATGGATCCGAAACGCCTTAAAATTTTGTATGCTATTAAAAATATGAATATTAGACTTGCTGGTAAAATTTAGTTAAGTTTAGACATCGTTCAACAAGTTAAATTTGCTAAACACCAGATAAAATATGTCATTATAGGGCAGGTGTATCGATACGGGTCAAGCTGTATCGATATGACCTTGTATATTTGGACTTGGTAAGACAGGGTGTATCGATACGCTAGGGAGTGTACCGATACGAACCTCGGAAGTAAGGTCTGGAAAATTAATTGCATCGGTACGTTCTTGGGCGTACCAAAATGGGTCAACCCTAGTCAATGTGTATCGATACGAGCTTAGATGTATAGGTATGGACTTGTTATCCTTGAATTTGGAATTTATAAAATTTGATGGTGCTATGACAATTTGATTGTAACCTGAATAACCATCAAGAAAACAATAAAAGGGTTTACCTTCAAGACGGTCAAGCATTTGGTCAATAAAGGGTAATGGGAAATGATATTTCCTAGTGGCTTTTTTTAGCTTTCGATAATCCATACAAACCCTCCAACCGGTCACAGTCCTGGTTGGAACGAGTTTATTGTTTTCATTACTTACCACCGTTATACCTCCCTTTTTTGGTACACATTATACCGGACATACCCATGTACTATCAAAGATAGGGTATATGATACCGGCGTCAAGACACTTTATGATTTCTTTCATTACAGCCCCTTTCATGGCACGATTCAGTCTCCTCTGGGCCTCAATCGAAGGTTTTTGATCATCTTCCAACAAAATCTTGTGCATGCACACTGTCGAGCTAATTCCCTTCAAGTCGACAATTGTCCACCCTATTGCCTTCTTGTGTAGCATCAACATTTTGATCAGCTTCTTTTCCTACTCAGGCTATAACTTAGAGGAAATAATTACAGGCAATGTATTATCGGTTCCCAAGTAAGCATATTTTAGGTTCTCTAGCAACTGTTTGAACTCAAGAATCGGTGGTTGTTCAATAAAGGGCTTTTCGAGCTTACCTTCCTTACCTGAGTAATTCAGTGGTTCAAAATATGTACCTGGTCAATTGACTAACCAATTTGCCTCTTCTTGTTGTTCCTCATCGATTGGTTCTTCATACTCCTCAGGTTTCTCTTGATCGGCAATCTAGTTGCTGAGGCAACTAAATTCCTCGTCGAAGTTAAACTCTGTCGTTGCATGGAGAATTTGGCATTCATCCGGATCATCGACATGCCTCAGGGTTTCGAACACATTTAGTTTAACTTGCTGGTCATTCACCCTCATTGTGAGTTCTCCCTGTTGCTAGGAAGGGTCTCCCGAGAATGATAGGTGCATGTTCATCTACTTCACAATCCAAAATAATAAAGTCAGCGGGAAAAATAAATTTATCAACTTTTACCAGTATATCTTCGATTTTTCCCTCTGGATGCACATAGGATCTGTCGGCTAACTGTAGCATAACTGTTGTAGGTCTTGCCTTCCCGATTCCTAGTTTCTGGAAAACTGATTTAGGCATCAAGTTTATGCTTGCTCCAAGGTCACATAATGTTTTCCCAACATAGTGGTTTCTGATGGAACAAGGTATTGTGAAACTCCCGAGATCCTTCAACTTGGGTGGCATGCGATTGTGCAACATGGCCATGCATCCCTCTATTGCGGCAACTGTTTCAAACTCTTCTAGCCTTGTTCTCTTGGACACAATGTCTTTAAGAAACTTGGCATAGTTCAGCATTTGTTCAATTGCTTCAACCAATGGCAAGTTGATGTGGACTTGCTTGAGGATATCAAGAAACTTCTTGAATTGATATTCTTTCTTTTGTCGCTTCAACCTTTGTGGGAATGGTGGTGGAAGCCGGATATCTTCGATCCTTTCATTGGTCTGGAACCTGATTGATGACATTGCCGAGGCAACTGGAGTTGCTGAGGCATTGTCAACTGGGGTTGTCGTGGCGTGCCTATCGTTGGTTGTCGAGGCAGCCTTACCGCCGGTTGCCGAGGCATGCTTATCGCTGGTTGCCGCGGCAATTCTTGGTTCAGCATCTGAGGCTTTGCCGCAGAGTTCGTCTTGATCTTTTTGTGGAGTTTTGTTTGATGAGCGAGTTTGAGCCTCTTTAAGTTGTTGGCCACTTTTAGTGGTGATCGCCTTACATTGCTCATGGTCAGTTCCTTTTGTGACTTCAGTATCGCTAGGTAAACCTCCTTATCGTCTAGTATTCAGGTTTTGAGCAAATTGTCCGACTTGATTTTCCAATGATTTGATTGCCGCCTCTTGGTTTTGCAATCTTATCTCGGTCCTGTTAATAAAAGCATCAGTTCTTTTTATGAAGTTACTTTTCTCAGCCATATAAGATTTAGTTTTCAACATAAAAGCATTAAGAGAATTTTCTAAAGAACTAGATGTTGTCGGTTGTTGCTGCGGTAACTGTTGCCGTGGCATATTCTACTGGAATCCTGATGCTTGTGCATTCTGATTGTTCTGGTTTAGAGCATTGTTAGGATTACTCCATGAAAAATTCGGGTGCTTCTTCCAAGCTGGATTGTATGTATTGGACATCACATTGTTGTTCCGGTTGTAATTCCCCACATAAAAGCTGGATTCTGGATTCTGCATACATTCAGAAGAATCATGGTTACCACCACATAACTCACAAAATGAATCCATTACCTTGACCTCATGTGTGTTGTTTGGTTTTTGCATGTTCTGGACCATCTTGGTTAGAGTGGCCAATTGTGCCAAAATTGAGTCTGATGATCCCAGTTCATGTATTGTGGCTTGGTGTCTAACTCGTCATCTACTAGCAGATGGGAATTAATAATCATTCTTGGCAAGCCTGTATAGAATTTGCATTGCTTCCTCCGACGACTTATCTAGGTGTATGCCATTTTCTGAGGCATCTAGCATCATCCTTGTTGGTGTATTCACAGCGTTGTAAAACATTGTTACATGTGTCCACACTGGGAATCCGTGTAGGGGGCATTTGTGTAGAAGTTCTCTATATCGCTCCCAAGCCTCGTACATGGATTCATCATCTGCCTGCCGAAAAGAAGTAATTTCGTTACAAAGCTTATCAGTCAAATTTGTAGGATTAAATTGAACAAGGAAATCACGACAAAGATCGATCCAAGATCCTATTGATTCGGTAGGAATACTATTCAACCATGCTTTCGCCCTATCCCTCAGTGAATAGGGGAATAATCTTAGTCGTAAAACATCGGGGGCGACTCCTTGTATTTTGAATGAATTGCAAATCTCGAGGAAATATTTAAGATGTTGTCATGCATCTTCAGTTGCTGAGCCGCAAAATTGACCAATTGTGTTGATCATATTAAACATCACCGGTTTCAACTCAAAGTGGTCGGCTTCAAGTTCAGGTGTGACAACTCCTGGATTAAGTCCTTCAAGATCTTCTTCAAGATAGTCTTGAATAGTTCTGTTTCGTGCAAGAATTACTCCTCCTCCTGTTGGAACATCTTGATTCATATTGTCGTCTTGATTAGCCATTGCTACTCTTAACCTTCGTCTAAGTCTTGCAAGGTTCGTTCGATTTCTGGATCAAAAGGATATTTTGATGTAATCGGTCTCGCCCTGGTCATATACCAATGCTAAACCAAAGTTTGTTAACCCTTTGAATCTTAAACAAGAAAAATAAAAAAAGTGCAAGAAAAAAAAAACAAAGTCGCTATTGCGAATCCCCGGCAACGGTGCCAAAAACTTGTTGCGCGTAATAAGTGCTCCGCAATTGTGCAAGTGTACACGTCGCAAGTTATAGTATAAAAGATATTGTCTCCACAAGGATTGGTGCCACTTCAAGAATCTAATCTCTTGCACTGTAAAAAGTAAAAACACAAGTAGGTGATTGTAGGAGTTTTAACTAACAACTAAACTAGAAAGCAAATAAGGAAAAGAAGATGTAATCAAATGAGAGAGAATAGGCCAGGTTATCGTGAGTTGAGGTGTGGTAGCCGATTGGATCGTCTTGGTAAAAGAGTGCAAGGGAAACTCAATTGCCATGGCAACTTGCACAGAGAGGTTGCCTTGGCAACTAATCGATGGTTGTCTAGGCGACTAGCTGGGCAACTACTTGGGTGGCTGGGCAGTAACTTCAAGGTTCGGTGGAGTGTTCTTCAATGGTTTCTTCTTATCCCTAAGTCAAAACTCTAGCTATTTGTGCATGCCTTGATAATACATTCATGCGTGAATCAAGGGTGAACAACAACCAATCTTGCACTCCTCTTAGCCGTTGAAATCCTTAACTTATTCCTAAGTCAGATTAATCTTCACCATCAATAGATTGAATAAAGACCATACTCATTCGTTTCTTAAACCTAACTCTCCCGATATTAGATAAATAGATGAAGTTACGAGATCCTATCCCAATTCACTCGCAAACAAGAAGAAAAACCAAGAATGAGTAAACCTTGAATTGAAAGTGCAAACTCTTATTACCTAAACAAAATCCAATTGTTTCTCACAACCAAAAGACACAATAACCTTAGCCAAATATATTTAGTTCATGTCTAGGTTCCAAAGAAACACAAAACAAAGAATTCCTAGCATAAACCTAATGGAACAAGAAAGAAAAAGATGAAGAATGGTTGAAGCCTTGTTGAAATCTCCCCAAAGCCTTGTCGAAATCTCCCATGCTCTTTGTCGAAAGTTCTCTCTTCTCCCCCTTGGAGTTGACGGCATGGTCTTAAATTTATAGGGCTAGGTCAAAGTCTTTTTTTGAGGAGGAAGTTAAGTTGGAACTAAATTATCTTTAAAGAATATAATTCTTTATTATATTTAAATTCCTTCTAGAACTTCTCCTATCTTCTTGGGATTTAATTTCTCTTTAACCTCTTCATGGAAATCAAACTCCTTTGGGATTTAGCTTTGCTCCACATCATCTTGGGCTTATCTAGTCATCAATTTCGACTACCATATCATCTTATTCCTTGTCAAAAATTGCCTTGGCAACTAGCTCGGCATCTCCTTCATGCATTGCACTGGCAACTAGCTCGGCATCTCCTTCATGCATTGCCCTGGAAACTGGTTCCAGCCTTGCTTTGGCAAGTGATTCTGCACACACAAAAACACACCAAAGCAGCATCTTTTTCCACAAAAATCACCAAGTTATGTAATCAAGCTCAACGGTGGAAAGAAACATGAATTAATGCATGAATGCTAATTATGCAACTAATATGAGCCTAAGTCTAACAATAATATGAGTAAAAAGGGTAATAAAAATAGTACTTTTAAACACTTATCAACTATATCGATGGTGAAATCAATGACAATGAGCGATGACAGTGACTATAGCAATATCAATGGTCGATATTCAATGCAATAACTTACCTTAACTTACCAATGGAATCCAATTAGTGGTTCAATGCAATAATCCTTGACAATAGAGTTAGCCATACTATAATCAACGACAATAAAATTGGGAAAGGCATCTAGCCTAATCACGAGACTCTGACTACACTCACCTCGATAACCCGAAGCTCCTACGGCTCTCAGATAGCAATTCATTTGTCCTTAGCCCTTGATAGAGATGGTGGATGCTCTTTATTTAATTCTTGAGCTAGGTTAACAATTGGAATCGGTTATAATTGATAACATGGTATTGGAATCAATATAACTATATCAATATCAAAGCTTAAGATAGCTATTGGCTATCAAATCCCATGGATGACCAAACCCTAGCTTAAGATTAAGCTTGATTTATCCATGGATTTCATCAATAGTTTAGGGATTATAGCTTACGCGATTGATAGCAATGATTCTATAACAATAAATAAATAAAAAAACTAAGCTTGAGTTTAAGCTCCAACAGAGGTGTTAGCTTAGATGAAGATGATAGCCAAGGGAGGTGCTTGCTTCTAAAGAGGTCGGATAAAGCTTTCACTCTTTCTTTCATTCTTTTTAATTTCAATGAACCGATGGCTTTCCTTCCTATGAAGGAATTACATCAGAAAATCCCACATAAGTGGTGATTTTAATTGAGGAAGGGCTAATCACAAGATTAGTCTCTTAACTTTCAATTCTTTACACTTGTACCCTCAAACTTTTGATTTCTACATTTTAGCCACTAAAAGGGTTTTCAATATGTTCATTAAGGTCCAAGATCGATGAACTGACTCAATTAGAGACTAATATCAATCAATTGACCTCACGTTCAAAGTTAACACAATATTTGAACAATTTCGATGCAGGGTTTTTGATCGTTGGAACCCAATTCCGACTAGACCAGTTTTAGGGATGTTACAACTCTCCCCCTTAAGAAAAATTTGTCCTCAAATTTTCACCTGAATCGAGGAGATGAGGATACTGCCTCCTCCGGTTTCCAGGTAGCTTCTTCCATGGAATGGCCCCTCTAGAGCACTTTAATTAAGGGGATGGACTTGTTGCGAAGTCTCTTAACTTCTTTTGCAAGAATTTGAACTGGTTCTTCTTCATAGGACAAGTTTGGTTGGATTTCCACTGATTTAGGTTCGATAATATGCGAATGGTCAGAACGATACTTCTGCAACATCGATACATGGAATACATCATGGATTTTGCTCAGTTTCGGGGGTAACAACAATCGGTAGGCCATTGTGCCAACTCTCTCAATCACCTCGAAGGGTCCAATGAACGGGGACTCAGTTTCCCCTTTTTGCCAAATGTTAGAATGTTTTTCCATGGTGAGACTTTGAGGAAGGCTTTTTCACCAACTTCATATTGTATATCCCTTCCCTTAAGATCTGCATAGGCCTTTTGTCAGTCAAAGGCAACTCTTAATCGGTCATGGATAATGGTAACTCATTCTTAAATTTCTTGAAGTAGGTTAGGGCCCAACACCTTGCCTTCACCGAGTTCAGACCAACATAACGGAGTTCTGCATCGTTTGCCATACAATGCTTCATACGGTGCCATCTTGATAGAAGCTTGGTAACTGTTGTTGTAGAAAAACTTGATAAGAGGTAGGAATTTCTCTCAAGAAATTCCAAAATCAATAATACATGCTTGAAGCATATCTTCCAAGATTTGAATTACCCTTTCTGACTGGCCGTCAGACTGAGGGTGGAAAATAGTACTAAGATTAACTCTGGTGCCTAGAGCTCCTAGAAACGACCTCCAGAATCAAAAAGAAAAACATGGATCTCGATCAGAGATAATAGATTGAGGTGCCCTATGAAGTCGGATGACTTTCTTCATGTACAAGTCAGCTAATTTGGGAAGACCATAGTCCATTCAAACCGGTAAGAAATATGTTGACTTAGTGAAATGGTCTACAATGACCCAAATGGCGTCGTGTTTAGTTGGAGTCAAAGGTAGACCACTAACGAAGTCCATAGTGATCTTCTCCCATTTCTATTGCGGTAGATCGATGGGTTGCAATAAGCCTGTAGGAACGCGATGTTCAACTTTAATAAGCTGACATGTGAGGCACTTGGATACGAATTCAACTATGGCCTGCTTCATGCCTGACCATCAGTAAAGCTCTTGTAGGTTCTTGTACATCTTTACCGACCCTGAGTGAATAGAGAAAGGACTCGAATGAGCTTTCCTAAGGATATCAGTACGAAGAGACTTATCATTGGGTACACATACCTGATCATGAAAACCTAAGAGTCTTTCATAATTCATTCTGAAGTTAGGGCTGTCTTGTAGCTTGGAAATGATAACTTGAAGATTAGGATCTTGCTTTTGTAATGCTTGAATTCTCGATATGATGGTAGACTGAACTTAAAGTTCAGCTACGAAATAGTGATGCTTCCGAAGACGAAAGTGAGCATTGATAGCTTGAGGAGCTACAACACAAGGACTTTACAATGAGTCGATACACTCATCAACACATTAAATTCAATAATAAATAGCAATACTTACCAGGAAAAGGTTTGCGGTTGAGTGCATCAGCTACAACATTGGCCTTGCCTGGATGGTAATCAACAACAAGATCGTAGTCCTTGAAGAGTTGCATCCATCTCCATTGTCGAAGATTTAACTCCTTCTGAGTCAAGAGATAAATGAGACTTTTATGATCAGTAAAGAGGTAACATTTCTCTCCGTAGAGATAATGTCTCCATATTTTCAATGCAAAGACAACTGCAGCCAACTCTAGGTCATGGGTGGGGTAATTCGTTTCATGTGGCTTTAGTTGTCTGGAAGCATAAGCAATTGTTGGGCTCCATTCCCTTCAACCGAATTACTTGCCAAGTGTGGTGAAGGTTGAGTTTTGGGTGATTTTGGTGGAAGCAAAAGATAGAAAAAAAGACAAAGGATTTATAGTGGTTCAAGCTTCTAACAAGCTCTACATCCACTACCTTATCTCCCACTAAGGATTTTGAACCAATTTGTGAGGAAACCTATACAACCTAGACTCACTCCCCAAGCCTAGCAACCAAAGCTCACAAACTGAGCTTTGGGAACACTCTTGAACAAGAGAAAATTTAGCAAACTTGAAATCCCTCTAAAAGGTGTTTGTTTGTGCTAATTAAGCAATCACCCAAACCTAAACACTTGAGCAAATATAACAATGTAAGCTCACAAATGTTGTCTATACAAAGAATGAGAAATTAAGCTCTAAGGCAAATTTGACATCATAATGTTGTTGACAATTGAAGCATTAGTCTTCCATGGACGCTTGGAGGTCCCTTTTATACTCCCAAATGAGTTCATAGCCGTTGAAGACCATAGGGATGAATTGGAGCTATTAGGGCCTTTATTTCCCACAATAAATGTTGTTCTAGAGCTCTCCGTATCGATACACGGGTAGACGTATCGGTATGCCTTTCTCAGAAACTAGCCGTTGAGCTCTGCTCAGTTGATGCGTATCGGTACGGCCTGCAATTTAAAAGACCGTTAGGAAATAGCCGTTGAAAAATAGTTAGGCGTATCGGTACACGATACATTCGTATCAGTACGGGATACTAGCCGTTGGGGGGTTTGAGAAATATGGGTATCGATATGACACAAAGCGTATCAGTACGATCCCTCTCCGTATCGATATTGATTGACCGTATTGGTACGGGTTTTGGCTATTAGAATTTTCTTGTAGCTGAAACCCTAAAGCGTACCGATACGGGGTATACCGTATCGGTACAATTACTTGAAAAACTAAGGCTTTGCTACTTTAAAGGCATTTTAAATCATTCCAATGCCTTATAAAATCCATCAAACATATTTTCAAGTTGTTTGGACTTATAAACAATTTTGAAATCTTTTCAATTTGGTCCAAAACTAATTTTCAATTATTATATCAAAAGAAATATCCTAACAATATCCCCTTTTTGATATAATAAAACTAACTTGAAAAATTGTTTGTGATTCTCCCCCTTTATATTTAAAAATTTGAATAAGAGATCTTAAAAATTTAAATGTAGTTAAAAGCTCCCCCTTATTCACTTGAAAAACTTGAAAAGTCAATTTTTCAAACCATTCTCCCCCTTTTTGTTATATCAAAAAGAATTTAAATCACTTTAAGCTCAAAATAACAATGGAGGTTTAAAAAATTTGAAACAAATAAGAATTTTGGTTTTAAAATGGTTCCCCCTTACTCAAGCATCATCAAATGTTAGTCCAACAATTATGATAATTAGTTGAATTGAAAGAGAGAAAAAATTAAAAGAAATTCAACTAATTTTATCACACTTGAACCAAAGGGAGGATGTGAAGCCTTCCTTCTTCAAGTGCTTTCCTTGTGTGTATGGAGCTCCCCCTTAATGTTGTACTTTGTTATTCAATCTCCATCACACCTAAAGCGAGACAATCAAGTAATTTTTTGGTATCCAAATTGCTTTGGATCTATAAGCGTTAGTAGCACATAATTTTGTCCCCTTAGGAATCCATTTTTCAATTTCATCATTTTTGGTTGAAGTAATTAGTCCTTTTGTGACCCAAATACTTCTAAACCATTTTCCTTTAATAAATCTAGGGGCACTAATTGTCTAACATAAAAGTTTAATTTTCCAGAATTGTTTTTCTTTTCAAGCTCTTTGGAAATCAAATCTTTTTCTTCTTGAACTTTATGAAGAAATTTTTTTAAATCAACACATTTTTGCTCAAACTCATTGAGTTTTGCCTCAAGTTTAACTTTGGTTTTAGAAATCAAATCATTTTGAATTTTCAAATTTGAAATCACTTTCTTGTTTTTCAAAATGTGATTTTTAAATTCTAAAACCAAATCATCATAGGCATCTTGTAATTCATCAAAAGAGTAGGAAGTAGAACTAGATGAATTAGAAGTTACCCTTGAATCTTCTTGGATGGCCATAAGGCAAAGTTTGGCTTGTTCATTATCGGTGGAGTCATCATCGCTCCAAGTAGCCACATATGCCTTCTTCTCATGGCTTGAAGAGCTTGACCTCTTCTTCGATTCATGCTTGGATTCTTTTATTTTGCTCTTCATGAATCGAGCACATTTCTTAAAGAGATGTACTATCTCTTCATATTCCTCCTCACTTGAATCTTCATGATGACATGTGGAGGATGGAAGAGCAATGCCATTCACATCAATGCCTTGCTCTTTGATATTCTTCTCCTTCTCCATCTTCAAGGGTAGAGACATCATCTCATGGGTGAGCAAAGATCCAACTAGCTCGTCAAGCTTAAGCTCATTCAAGTTCCTTGCTTCTATAATAGCCGTCTTTTTGGACTCCCATGATTTGGGAAGCGAGTAGATCAACTTCTGGAATCTCTTCTCCAAGACCTTTGAGTTGATTGACGATTGTGGAGAAACGGTCGAACATCCTCTTAATGTCTTCATCCGGGTCCATCTTGAAATTTTCATACTCGAGGTTGAAAAGACCGATCTTGGTATCCTTTACTTCGTTGGTTCCTTCGTATGTGACTTCAAGCTTGTCCCATACCTCATTGGCACTCTCACAAGAAGACATCTTCTCATAGATATTGGGGCTAAATGCACAAAAGAGAATGTACAAAGCTTTGCAATTTAGCTTCATCTTCTTGCGATCATCCGTATTCCATTCCACCTTGCATCTTTGTGGTACGTATGGACCATCTTCAACAACGTCCCAAAGCTTGTAATCTTTGGCCTTGATGAAGAACACCATTCTAGTCTTCCAATAGGCATAGTTGGTCCTATCAAAGAAATGTGGCTTGTCGATGGATTGCGCGATTTTGCCGGTTGATTGTATTGTTGGTCAAGTTAGCCGGATCGCCTCAATAGGATGTTAATCCCCTTCGATTGAGCCTCGTCTGATACCAATTGTTAGGCTCGATTACCTTCAACCAAATTGCTTGCAAAGTGTGGAGAAGGTTTATTTTTGGGTGATTTTGGTGGAAGCAAAAGATAGACAAAAAGACAAAGGATATATAATGGTTCTAGCTTCTAACAAGCTCTACATCTACTATCTTAGCTCCCACTAAGGATTTTGAACCAATTTCACTAGAAATTCTTCCCCTTTTCAAGGCTTAGGAGGAAAACTTTACAACCTAGACTCACTCAATTAGCCTAGCAACCAAAGCTCACAAATCGGGCTTTGGGAACACTCTTGAACAAGAGAAAATCTAGCAAACTTGAAATCCCTCTAAAAGGTGTTTGTTTGCGCTAATTAAGCAATCACCCAAACCTAAACACTTGATCAAATATAACAATGTAAGCTCACAAGTGTTGTCTATACAAAGAATGAGAAATTAAGCTCTAAGACAAATTTGACATCACAATGTTGTTGACAATTGAAGCATTAGTCTTCCATGGATGCTTGGAGGTCCCTTTTATACTCCCAAATGAGTCCATAGCCGTTGAAGACCGTTGGGGATGAATTGGAGCCATTGGGGCCTTTATTCCCACAATAAATGTTGTTCTAGAGCTCTCTGTATCGATACACGGGTAGACATATCGGTACGCCTTTCTCAGAAACTAGTCGTTGAGCTCTTCTCAGCTGATGCGTATCGATATGCTTGGAAGCGTATCGGTACGGCCTGCAATTTAAAAGACCGTTAGAAAATAGCCGTTGAAAAATAGTTACGCGTATCGGTACATGATACATTTGTATCGGTACAGGATACTAGCCATTGGAGGGTTTGAGAAATACGGGTATGGATACGAAACAAAGCGTATCGGTACAATCCCTCTCCGTATAGATACTGATTGACCATATCGGTACAAGTCTTGGCTACTGGAATTTTTTTGTAGCTGAAACCCTAAAGCATATCGATATGGGGTATATCGTATCGGTACGGATACTTGAAAACTAGGTTTTGGCTACTTTAAAGACATTTTAAATCATTCCAAAGCCTTATAAAATCTATCAAACATATTTTCAAGTTGTTTGGACTTATAAACAATTTTGGAATCTTTTCAATTTGGTCCAAAACTATTTTTCAATTATTATATCAAAACAAATATCCTAACAGCAATGTATTGGCCTTCTTGCATTAACACACATCCTAACCCGAGATGCGAAGCATCACTATAGACAGTGTAGTCCTTTCCAGACTCAATTTGGGTTAGAACCGGTGCATGAGTCAAAATGTATTTCAATTGATCGAAGCTTCTTTGTTGTTCTTCAAACCAAACAATTGGAGTTTCTTTTCTTAGAAACTTAGTTAATGGGGCTGCTAACATAGAAAATCCTTTGACGAATCTCCTATAATAGCCAGCAATACCAAGGAAACTTCTTACCTCCCCAATGTTCTTTGGTGGATGCCATTCAACAATAGTCTAGATTTTCTTCAGGTCCACCTGGATCTTTGAAGTCGATACAATATGCCCAAAGAAGGAAACTTCAGTGAGCCAGAACTCACGCTTAGAAAACTTGGCACATAATTGTTTCTCCCGAAGAGTTTGAAGTACAATGCGAAGGTGGTATCGATGTTTAGCAGGATTCTTGGAATAAATTAAGATGTCATCAATAAACACTACTATAATTTATCGAGATAGGGCCTAAAAACCTGATTCATTAGGTCCATGAAAGCTGCTAATGATTGGTTAGCCCAAAAGGCATTACTAATAATTTGTAGTAACCATATCTCGTACGGAAGGCAGTTTTGGGCACGTCACACTCTTTAACTCTCATTTGATAATATCCAAACCTCAAATCAATCTTAGAAAACACAGTGGCATCTTTAAGTTGATCAAATAGGTCATCAATACTTGGCAATGGGTATTTATTCTTAATGGTTACCTTATTCAACTATCAGTAATCAATACACAACCTCATGGAACCATCTTTCTTCTTGACAAAAAGGATCGGTGCTCCCAGGGCGAGGAACTTGGTCGAATAAAGCCTTTGGTCAATAGATCTTGAATTTGAGCCTTTATCTCCTTAAGCTCAACCACTACTATACGATAGGCTGCAAAAGAAATTGGGGTAGTTATGGGTTGCACTTTGATGCCAAATTTAATCTCACGGGTTAGGGGCAAACTCAAGAGTTCATAAGGGAAGACATCGGGGAAATCACATACAGTGTCAAAATCCAATAGCTGAAGCCCATCTTTAGCTTCCAATGTCAAAGAATACAAGGAAGGATTTCTTGAACTCATCAACATGATGCTCTCCTTGCCAATGCCTCGGAGATACAGTTTTCTCTTACTACAATCTACCCACGCTCGATGTTCACTAAGCCAGTCCAAACCCTATATAACATCAAACTCATGGATTAGTAAAGCTAATAGGTTGGCCACAAAAGGAATCCTTTGAATCACTAAGGGACAAGTCTTACATACAAGGCTTATGGTGACAAAATCACCTAGCAGATTGGTTACGGTGACCCTCGGTGCTATAGCTCAGAAGATAATCTATGTTTCTTAACTAGCACAGTACTTATAAAGGAATAAGTAGAATTGTGATCAATCAATGCATATAAGGAATGAGAGTACAGTTCAATGATACCTGTAATGACATCAGGCTCATCTTCCTCTTCTTTGCTCCTCACATGAAACATCTCAGTAGGAGCCTTGGATTCTTGCTTACTCAGTGCCTTGCCAGAGCCAGTAGTTCCCGATGAACCTTGCCTTGACCCCTTACTTAGAAAGGACTGAGTAGGGGTTGCATTACTTTTCGGTGTAGCAGTAGACTTGGTGGTATTTAGGGGACAATCTTGGATAAAGTGGCCTTGCTCACCACAATAGAAACAAGCTCCTGACTGCTCATGGCACGGTCCTGCTGCATGCTTGTTCTAACAATAATTGCAAACGAGATATTATAGACTTCGATTTGAGCCTCCAAAGCTCTCAACAGAGGTCACCTTAGAGAAATATTGATTTATGGACAATAGTTTCTCAATATTCCCAGAACGGGAAGGCTGTAGATAGACATGTTGTTTAGGGCCATGATATTTTCCCTTCTTGTTCCATCTAGGAGGTCGAGAATTATCTCTAACCCTCTTCTCAAATTTTCTCGATCCACTGGTTCTTTGGGCTTTCAACGATGCTTCGGTGGCTTTGACTCGGTTCACCAAGTCCTAGAAATCAGTGATTCCCAATGTAGTGAACACAGGGTGAAGTTCATCACTAAGCCCAACAATAAACATGCGGCACTTCGCTTCCTCCTTCTTGATGTATTCAGCACCATATAGGCAATACTTACAGAAATCACGAATGTACTACTCAGCCAGTCACCCACCTTGCATGAGGTGGAGAGAGATATTGCGTCTCTCCGCAAGGTAGTACTCGCTAACATAATTCTTTCGGAATTCTTGAACGAAGAACTCCCAAGTGATAGTTTCCTTAGGAACGGTAAGAATAGTTATCTCTCACCACTGAAGTGCTTTGTCAGCTAGCAATGCAATGGTGCACTCCAACTTGTGCTCATCAAAACACTACAATTGCTTGTTTAGAATTCTTAATGTGTTGTCTGTTACACCCTGAAAACCGGTCTAGCTGGGATTAGGCTCCGATGACTAAATATTTTGTACCAGTTGTGTAAATTGCTCGACCTTATACCAAATTTGAAGCAATGAAGGTTATTTGGGCTAACTGTAACAGTTTATTATTATTATTATTATTATTAAAATATGACATGAGTGGGGGGAACCCACGGCTGATTCTTTCAAATTGAAGGAAATCACCATTGATTTCCCACATTTTGGATGAGGGGCACAAGGTGGCAAGCCTTATCCACCACATGGCCAAGAAAAAGGGCATTACACCCTTTAAAATTGCCACGGCTCCCACATTTTGTGGATCATGGAGAAAGTAAGTTAAAGGTCGGCTTTTGAATATAAATAGGGGGTGTTACGTAAGAGACACAGCAAAATGGAGGAATAAATAGACTCCTTGTTAGGGTTGGTAAGCTCGAGTTTTTTGGTTTAATAAATTCGAGTCCTTCCTATAGATTGGGTAAGCTCAAATCCTTGGTTAATATTTTCGTATTGATTCGATGTCATTTTTTTCGATTCTAACCAATTCCTATTAGTTAACCTAGCTCAAGAGGTTGATTAAGAACAATTGTTATCCCTTCCGAAAGCTAAGGATAAAGACGTTATCCGAGAGTCTTAAAAACGAGTTGTCGAGGTGAGTGTAGTTGTGTCAAGGGATAAGCTCGGTCCCATCCCATTGCATTGTTTTGTAGTTATGTTTGTATTTGTTTAAGGGCTCCCGTAGAGCAACTATGTTGAATTCGATTGTCAAATCCGGTAAGTGCCTTGCATTGCTTTGATATGCACAAACATGACTATGATATGCTACGCGTATGTGACATATGAAAATGATATGAAATGTTACATGATATGGAGTTAAGGCTCATTTTGATATTTGATATGATATAACTTTAAAATTTTATGGACTATGTGAATTTGTGCAATTATGGACATTGGATACAATTGGCATGCCATAGGATTTTGAGCTCGGTTAAGTAAGGGAGGACTACGGTCCAGGGCTACGACCTATATGTGGGGGAAATAAGCTCAGCTGTGTAAGGGATATATCTCCAGAGCTACGGCTCAAGGGCTACGGCTCACTCTCCATTATATGTATTGGTGTACAGGGGAATCCATGTATCCAATGATACCTAATGTGCTATGTGCTTATGAATTGTGCTACGACATTATGATTATGGTATGAATATGTGAAATGTATATGTGTATATGATAGCATGAAAGTAAGTGAAATAAGCATGAATTATGTATAATGTAATATGATTACTTGTATATTTGATTTTCATGCATTTCATAATATTCATCATCCATTGTAATTGTTATGACTACCTCACTAGGCTATGTAAGCCTAACTTGTGTGTCTCATGCATTTTTAGGACCGTGATCAATTCCGAGCCTTGATCATGTTGTTGCGGTTTCAATTCACGTCCCTGCCATATATGTATGTTATATTTTGCTATATACTCCTAGCGAAGTGGCATATGGTCCGACTAGTTTTGTATAAGCTTTTCTTTGGTTGTATGATGACTTGGTAACGTGGTTTTGTTGTATGCTTATAATGACTAGATTTGAATATGTTAAAAAGTGTATAAAATGAGCCTAAGGTGAAAACTTAGTAAATGGATTCCGAAACACCCTAAAATTTAATGTACCAATAAGAACCTATTTATAAGTGTACTGGTAAAATTTGGTAAATTTAGTTAAGTCACAAAACTGATTTTTCGTAAAAAGTCTGAAATTGGTTTAATTGGAGTAGTAATTCGATAGGTTCTAATAATGAAACCTTTATATCAATAATTGGAGAGTTTAATTTCAATTAGTAACACGAAATCAGATAACTGGTAAAAATTTACAACTTAGTCCCTAAGGTTAAGAAAAGTTTAAAATTAACCCCAACTTCATTTAAGTTTAGTAACAAACAAAGGGGATAAGTCTTAATAATAATCAATATGATACTTAGATTAGGTTTTGAACTCTGAACCCTATTCTGAACCTCCAGTTAGTCTTCCAATAACACTATCTGACCTGGATCTCTACCAGACTGGGAAGGGGTGTTACAATTGTGGTATCAGTGCCTAGGTTTAGTCAATTCTAGGACTAACCAGGCATCCGTTATGAGTCTGTGTCTACATATGCCACTTAGGAGTTATTGAATAAGTATTTTGTGACTTGCAACTTACACAGTTTAATCTTTATGTGCAATTAGATCTAAAATGCCTGGTCCTACGGATAGAAGGGTAAACGAACCTCTTCCGGGCTCCTCCTCAACTCAAGGGGACAATTTGAGGCCTGAAATCCAACCCGAGCGTGTGGGACAGAACGACCCACCTCACCCTCCATCAATGCCACCCGCTCAATAGGCGTATTTGATGTTCATGGCGGACATGATTAAACAGGTGGTGGTGTCTCTTTGACAAGAACCACCTCCCCCACCTGCTGAGGCTTCTCTGTCTGCTTCAAGAGCCCCTGTTGACAAGCTCAAGCAATATCTTGTGTATACGTTCACCGACCAGGACCTGGATAACCTTGAGAACGCAGAATACTAGCTGGAGAACACTCTGAAAGTGCTGAATAAGCAAATGAAGTGTCTTTGGGAGAATAAACTTGAATGTTCCCTGGCCTTGATAGTTGAAGAGGCCCAAAGCTGGTGGGATACGGTGACCCTCACTGTTCCTGAACATCGTTTCACGTGGGACTTCTTTCTTCAGGAGTTCCGTAAGAAGTATATCATCAAGCACTACATTGCAGAAAGACGCAAGAAATTCCCCTATCTAAGGCAAGGGGGAAGACTAGTGGAGTAGTACAGCCACGACTTTTATAAGTATGCAAGATATGGCGCCGAAATCATCCGTATCGAGAAGGAAAATGCAGAATGTTTATAGATGGCCTTTATGATGAACTTCATCCTCTCTTTGTTGCTCTAGAGATCGAGGACTTCGAGACCCTTGTCAATCGGGCCATCGCAACTGAAGCTTCACAGAGAGCCTCTAAGAGGAGAAAGGGGAACCAGACTAGACCTGATAAGAGGTTTCGAGATGATTCTAAGTTACCCACGTCCTAGAAGAAGGGAAGACAATAAGACCAAAAGTTTGCCACTTACCAACAGTTACCTCGATCTAGGTATGTACCTCAGTTCCAGTCTACCGGAACAACTGTTACCCGCACGGCTTTAGTGGATAGCACGGGCGATTTCACAAAGGGTTCCCAGATTCCCTTATGCAACTTATGGCAGAAGAGGCACTCGGGGTAGTGCTATAGACAATCTGGTTCTTGTTACCTTTGTGAAGAGTTTGGCCACTTCATCCGCCAGTGCCCACAGAACCCTCAGGCTCCTACATCAATAGCTTCTCAGAACAATCCTTATAAGGGAAGATGAGCAAAGCCAGTACCATCCGAATTTGCAAGTAGACCCCACAACAACAATACTCCTCTAGTTGGTCGTGACTCGCAGACTTCATCCCAAATGTACCACGTTCGAGGTCGCGAGCAAGAGGATGATCTTAATGTGATTGCAAGTATGGTGGAGTTATATTCTGAACTTGTTTATGCTTTGATAGATCTAGGCTCCGTGCACTCTTTTATTAGTGAACCCTTGATTGAAAAGTATGCTTTAGAATGTGAAATTGTTGCTTCCAAGATACTTGTCTCAAATCCGCTAGGAGATAGTGTGGCTATTCGAATAATTTGTAGAGCTTGTCCCCTAAGGATCCAAGGGATCCCATTTTTGGCCAACTTGATGGCTTTGCCCTTCCATGAGTTCGATCTCATTCTAGGCCTCGATTGGCTAGCTGAACATCAAGCGTGGGTGGATTGTTCAAAGAAGAAATTATATCTCTGTGGACTCGGTAAAGAGAGCATAACCTTGATGAAGTCCGAACTCGAGCCTAAAAAGAGTCTCATGTATGCCGTGGAGTCTAAGAAAGATTTGAGAATCGAAGACATACCCGTGGTGAAAGAATTTCCTGATGTGTTTCCCGATGAACTTTCGAGACTCACTCCCACCCGTGAAGTTGAGTTCAGGATAGAAGTACAACCTGAAACTACTCTGGTCTCCACTAGTTCGTATAGAATGGCTCCGGTGGAGTTGAAGGAGTTAAAAGCTCAAATTCAAGACCTTCAAGATAAGGGATTCATCCGACCGAGTTCCTTAACTTGGAGAGCACCAATTTTGTTCGTCAAAAAGAATGATGGATTGATACGTCTATGCATTGACTATCATCAATTGAATAAAGTGACAATCAAGAACAAGTACCTACTTTTGAGGATAGATAAATTTTTGATCATTTGAAGGATGCTTCTATTTTTTCCAAGATAGATCTTCCGTCTGGATACTACCAAATACTGGTAAAGGACTCATGATGTTCCAAAGACTACCTTTCAGACCAGATATGGTCACTACGAATTTCTAGTGATGCCTTTTGGGCTCACGAATGCACCTGCAGCCTTTATGGATTTGATGAATCGTGTATTCCAGCCCTATCTTGATAAGTTTTTGGTTGTCTTTATAGATGGCATTCTGATATATTTTAAAGACTTTGTTTCTCATGAAGAACATCTCAGGATTATGCTTCAGACCCTCCGGGAAAAACAACTCTACGCCAAGTTCAGTAAATGTGAATTTTGGTTATCTGAAGTATCTTTTCTTGGCCATGTGATTTCTTCTGTGAGAATCCAGGTAGACCCTAAGAAGATTCAAGCAATCCTTGATTGGACTCCTCTGAAGAATGTGGGAGAAGTTCACACTTTTCTAGGCCTTGCAGGCTATTACCATAGATTCGTTAAGGGATTCTCATTGCTTGCAACACCCTTAACGAAGCTTCTCCGCAAGAAAACTCCTTTTGTGTGGACTGTTGATCAGCAAAGGAGTTTTGATCAGCTCAAGCAAGTTCGTACCCATGCCCTTGTGTTAGTACAACCTGAGTCGGGCAAAGATTTCACCGTGTACAGTGATGCGTCCCACCCGGGATTAGGTTGTGTTATGATGCAAGAAGGCAAAGTCATAGCTTATGCCCCACGTCAACTCAAGCCTCACGAGCTAAATTACATGACTCATGATCTGAAACTCACCGTAGTTGTGTTTGCTTTGAAGATTTGGCGGCATTACCTTTATGGTGAAAAATGTTATCTCCACACTGATCACAAAAGCTTGAAATATCTCCTAACTCAGAAAGAGTTGAACCTTCGTCAACGCCGATGGATGGAGCTATTGAAAGATTGTGATTTAGTCATTGACTACCATCCTGGCAAAGCCAATATGGTGGTCGACGCTCTTAGCCAGAAGTCCACTTCTTCTCCGATGCTTGAATGCTCACTTTCGGCTTAGAAAACATGGAAAATTGTTAGCTGAGTTGAGAGTTCACTCCAACATTGTATCTCGAATTAAGGCACTCCAAGAAACTGATGAGGAGTTGCAACCCCTTATTGCTAAGGTCAAGAATAGCTCAGATCCTGACTTTGCTTTGAATTCCGAAGGGTTACTGTGTTTCTGCAACCGTATTTGTGTTCCCGATGATGATGATCTTTGGAACCAAATCCTAAGTGAAGCTCATTCTAGCCCTTTCTCTGTTCACCTTGGAGCTATCAAAATGTACAAAGATCTGGAGGAGATCCATTGGTGGTCCGATATGAAGAATGAAATCACGAACTACGCAGCTAGGTGTTTGACTTGCCAACGGGTCAAAGCCAAGCACAAGGTACCTACGGATCTTCTACAGCCCATCGAACTTCCGCAATGGAAATTAGAGCGTATCACGATGGACTTTGTAAGTGGTCTACCTTTGACTCAGAATAAAAATGATGCCATTTGGGTCATTGTGGACCGATTCACCAAGTTCGCTCACTTCCTTCCAGTAAGAATGGATTTCAGCTTCCCTAAGCTTGCGGAGTTATACATCCGTGAAGTTATTCGTTTACATGGAATTTCAGCATCTATCATCTCCAATCGTGACCCACGATTTATGTCTCAATTTTGGATGACCTTACGCGAGGCCTTAGGAACGTGGGTGCATCTAAGCACTGCTTTCCATCCTCAAACTGAAGGCCAATCTAAAAGATTTATTTAGATCCTAAAAGATATGCTCCAAGCCTGTGTCATTGACTTTGGGAATACGTGGGAGAAATCCCTACCCTTGGTCAAGTTTGCTTACAACAACAGTTACCAAGCTTCAATTCAAATGGCTCCGTATGAAGCTCTCTATGGAAGGAGGTGTAGAACTCATCTTTGTTGGATTGAACTCGGTGAAGGCAAGATGCTAGGTCCTGACTTACTTCGAGAAACCAAAGAAAGGACTACCATTATTCATGATCGGCTTAAAGCTGCCTTTGACTGACACAAGTCCTATGCTGACCTGGGCATGAGAGATATTCAGTACGAGGTTGGTGAAAATGCCTTCCTCAAGGTATCTCCATGGAAGAAAATTTTTCGTTTTGGAAGAAAATGAAGGTTAAGTCCCCATTCCATTGGCCCGTTAAAAGTGACTAAAAGAGTTGGACCCATTGCTTACCAATTAGCCCTTCCCGATGAGTTAAGTCAGATTTATAATGTCTTCCATGTGTCTATGCTACGCAAGTACCGATCAGATCCTTCCCATGTAATTGAACTGGAATCTATAGAGATTCAATCTAATCTGACATACGAGGAAGAACCTGTTCAGATCCTCGCACGAGAGACCAAAAGGCTTCGTAAAAAGACTGTGCCCTTAGTGAAAGTTTTTTGGCGAAGTTATTTCATTGAAGAGGCAACATGGGAACCCAAGGAGACTATGCAGAAATAGTATCCTCATTTGTTCGCCTGACATGAAAATTCAAGGCTGATTTTTCTTAAGGGGAGAGTTGTCACACCCCAAAAATCGGTCTAGCCGTGATTAGGTTCTGGTGACCGAATATTTTGTACCGGTTGTGTAAATTGCTTGACCTTGTACCAAATTTAAAGCAATGAAGGTTATTTGGGCTAACTATAATAGTCTATAATTATTATTATTATAAAAAAAAATATGACGTGAGTGGGGGGACCCACGGCTGATTCCTTTAAATTGAAGGAAATCACCATGGATTTCCCATGTTTTGGATGAGGCGGAACAAGATGGCAAGCCTTTTCAACCACGTGCCCAACGAAAAGGGCATTATGCCCCTTAAAATTGCCAAGGGTCCAACATTTTGTGGAGCATGGAGAAAGCAAGTGAGAGGCCGGCTATTGAATATAATAGGGGTGTTATGCAAGAGTCATGGCAAAAGGGATGAACAAATCGACTCCTTGATAGGGTTGGTAAGCTCGAGTTTTTTTATTTAATAAATTCGAGTCTTACTATCGATTGGGTAAGCTCAAATCCTTGGTTAATATTTTCGTATTGATTCAATGTCGTTTTGTCGATTCTAACCAATTCCTATTGGTTAACCTAGCTCAAGAGGTTGATTAAGAACAACTGCCATCCCTTCCGAAAGCTAAGGATAAAGGCGCTGTTATCCGAGAGTCTTAAAAACAATGGGTTGTCGAGGTGAGTGTAGTTGTGTCAAGGGATAAGCTCGGTGCCATCCCATTGCATTATTTTGTAGTTATGTTTGTATTTGTTTAATGGCTCTCATAGAGCAACTATGTTGAATTCGATTGGCAAATCCGGTAAGTGCCTTGCATTGCTTTGATATGCACAAACATGACTATGATATGCTACACGTATGTGATATATGAAAATGATATGAAATGTTACATGATATGGAACTATGGCTCATTTTGATATTTGATGTGATATGACTTGAAAATTTTATGGACTATGTGAATTTGTGCAATTATGGACATTGGATACAATTGGCATGCCATAGGATTTTGAGCTCGGTTAAGTAAGAGAGGACTACGGTCCAGGGCTACGGCCTATATGTGGGGGAAATAAGGTCGATTGTGTAAGGGATATATCTCCGGAGCTACGGCTCAAGGGCTACGACCCACTCTCTATTATATGTATTGGTGTACAAGGGAATCCGTGTATCCAATGGTACCTAATGTGATATGTGCCTATGAATTGTGCTACGACATTATGATTATGATATGAATATGTGAAATGTATATGTGAATATGAAAGCATGAAAATAAGTGAAATAAGAATGAATTGTGTATAGTGTAATATGACTACTTGTATATTTGATTTTCATGCATTTCATAATATTCATCATCCATTTTAATTGTTATAACTACCTCACTAGGCTTTGTAAGGCTAACATGTGTGTCTCATGCATTTTCAGGACCGTGATCAATTCTGAGCCTTGATCGTGTTGTTGCGGTTGTAAGTCACGTCCCTGCCATATATGTATGTTATCTTTTGCTATAAACTCCTAGTGAAGTGGCATATGGTCCGACTAGTTTTGTATAAGCCTTTCTATGGTTGTATGATGATTTGGTAACATGGTTTTGTTGTATGCTTATAATGACTAGATTTGAATATGTTAAAAGTGCCTAAAATGAGCCTAAGGTGAAAACTTGGTAAATGAATTCCGAAACACCCTAATTTGACGTACCAATAGGAACTTGGTTTATAAGTGTACTGGTAAAATTTGGTAAATTTAGTTAAGTCACTGAACTGATTTTTTGTAAAAAAGTCTCAAATTGGTTTAATTGGCGTAGTAATTCAATAGGTTCTAATAATGAAACCTTTACATCAATAATTGGAGAGTTTAATTTCAATTAGTAACATGAAATCAGATAACTGGTAAAAATTTACAAGTTAGTCCCTAAGGTTAAGAAAAGTTTAAAATTGACCTCAACTTCGATTAAGTTTAGTAACAAACAAAGGGGATAAGTCTTAAGAATAATCAATATGATACTTAGATTAGGTTTTGAACTTCGAACCCTATTCCAAACCTCCGATTAGTCTTCCAATAACACTATTCGACCCAGATCTCTACCAGACCGGGAAGGGGGTGTTACAATAGTCCAACCAGTACTCGGCGATCTCAGGATTATCATCATCCTGACTAGTGAAAGTGTATACAGGAGAGATGCCAGCTTGTCAATAGGGGCTCAGGCATATTGGGCAACTGGTGGGGTAGGTTGCACCATCGTCTCGGCTCTCATATATGTCATAAATTACTTAAACATATCAGCCATATTCTGGTAGCATTCAGCCTGCGCATCAGGCAATACCGGCTTGACATTCTGGGATGGAGGATTTGGTGGGTTCTAAAGATCTCCCCCTTACTTCCTCGCCATGTGTCGAAGAGACGGTAGCAGGTTCGTTTATATGGACTTTATTAGTCCTAGACATGTCTATAACATAAAGAGATCATATTAGTCGACAAGTCACAATATACACAATATACAACTTCTAGGTGGCAAAGTAACACAATAATAATACAATAGGATTCGTTTTAGTCCTAGAATCGACGAAACTCTAGCTCTAATACCACAAATGTAACACTCCATTCCCGGCCTGGTCAAGAACCGGGTCGGAGTTTGCTACCGGTAACGGTGTAGTGATCTATATGATAAAATTTCAATAATGATTAACTCTTAATCAATGTTATACCTTTCAACATTATCAAGATAAATATTAGCTCAATTTATTTGATATGGAACAATAATTAATCAATTAGGACCAATTCTTAACTCCTACAAATTTTAGGGACTAAATTGTAAATCTAGTAATTTTAGGAGTCCTTTCATGAAATTAACTATGCAGTAATGAAATTCAATGCAATAACAGTGATCTTGTAAATTTTCATGTCATTCCGATATCATTTACCCATCCAATTAGACTATACAAAAATCAGTGACCATTCTATGAACTATTCAAAACTGTGTTCAATGCCTTTTAACGAAATTAACTACCACTGTACCGAAACACCTTGGTGTCGTATCGTTATGGGTATACATGAATTTGAGCTCCAAATGAAACTGTCCAAACACGTGTCATACAGTCGAGGATCGTATCAATACCGCATACAAGGGTGACAACCTAATTCCCAGCAATTCAAGAACTCGTATCAGTATAGCTTGACCTGTATCGATACGAGATGACTAACGTTAACTTTGATCAAGACCCATTTCGTTACATTCTATACCCGTACCGATACCATTAATTTTCTAGACCTCACTACCAAAAGTTGTATCGAAATGCTTTGAAACAGTATCGATACGCCTGGGTTGACCTGTACTTTGACTGACCAAATATGCACTACCGTATCGGAACGGCCTGCATTGTAATGCCAAATTTTATCTGGTTTTTAACCAAATTAACCTGTCTAACGATGTCCAAATGCAATGAAATCTTACCAGCAATATTCAATCACTATAATCTACTAGTATGTCAAATTTTAGGGTTATCCGAATCCATTTACCAAGTTTTCCACCTTATGAGCCAAATAAGCCATTTTAACCAATTTTAGGCCATTCCAAAAGGCCATTTAATGCTTTAGTCATCTTTACACCACAACCATAATTCATACATATCGAAAAGGACCATACATTACTATTCTAAGAATTTTGCCACCCTACTAGGAGTTCATAAGTTTGATATACATTACTTTAAGCTTGGTTGTGACTTGTTCAACACTTCAACCTCTCCGGTCTCCAATGATGAGTTCCTTAACTTGAAATGTATGAAATGAAATGCATTAGGCATACTTTGCCTAGTAAGGTAGTCACAGCTAAACATTTTATCAATGAAATGCATTCCAAATCATATCTTGACAATGACAATGCAATAAGTCAATAATAGCAATGCAATGGTCATATTCAATAGCAATAAGTCCATATTTCAACAATAACCCTTGGATTGATTGGGATAGTGGATACACGAATTCCTACGCCTTGCCAAAACAATGAATGGTCTAGTCCCTCCACCTCGCCAGTATGACCAATATCACAACACATCCCTCCACCTCGCCAAATCAATATAGGCCGTAGCCCTAGGACCGTAGTCCACCCATACACTGAGCTGATGAATTATATTGCATGCCAATTGAATCCAATGTCCTTTCGAATTCAAGGTCCAATGGCAATATCAATAATAAATGTTCAATAACAATAGCTATGTTCAATGTTCTTATTAGTAATCAATGTTTTGATGTCCATGTTCAATAGAAATATCAATAACAATGGCAATGTTCAACGATCTTAGTGACAATAATAATGGTCGATGCTTCATTTACAATGTTTTAATGACAGTAACAATGGTTGATGCTTCATTTACAGTGTTTCGATGACAATAAATTTGTCGATATCAATATACAATAACAATGATGATGACAATAGCAATGACTATGCTCTATCTCCAATGTTCAATGCTTCAATAATTGAATGACAATATCGGTGGCGAATTCAATGACAATGAGCGATGACAGTGACTAGCAATATCAATGGTTGATATTCAATGCAATGATTTACCTTAACTTACCAATGGAATCTACTTAAGTGGTTCAATGCAATAATCCTTGATAATAGTGTTAGCCATACTATAATCAATGACAATGACACTGGAAAGGCACCTAGCCTAATCCCGAGACTCCAACTACACTCACCTTGATAATCCGAAGCTCCTACTACTCTCGGATAGCAATTCCTTTATCCTTGGCCCTTGATGGATATGGTGGATGCTCTTTATTCAATTCTTGAGCCAAGTTAACAATAGGAATTGGTTAGAATCGATAACATGGTGTTGCAATTGATATAACGATATCAAAATCAATATCAAAGCTTAAGATAGCTATTGGATATCAAATCCCATGAATGACGAAACCCTAGCTTAAGATTAAACTTGATTTATCGATGGATTTCATCAATAGTTTGGGGATCATAGCTTACCCGATCGATAGCAACAATTTGATAAAAATAAGTCAAAGAAAAACTAAGTATGAGTTTACGCTCCAATGGAGGTGTTAGTTTAGATGGAGATGATAACAAGGCAGGTGCTTGCTTCCAAAGAGGTCGGGTAAAGCTTTCACTCTTTCTTTCATTATTTTTAATTTCAATGAACCGATGGCTTTCCTTCCTATAAAGGAATTACATCAGACAATCCCACGTAAGTGGTGACTTTTATTGAGGAGGGGCTAATCACAAGATTAGTCCGTCAACTCTTAATTCTTTACACTTGTACCCCCTAAACTTTCAATCTCTACAATTTAGCCACTAAAAGGTTTTTGATATGTTCATTAAGGTCCATGATCGATGAATTGAATCAATTAGAGCCTAATATCAATGCAATTAACCTCATGGTCAAAGTCAACACAATATTTGGACCATTTTGGTGCAGGGTTTCCGATCTTCAAAACCCAATTCTGACTAGACTGGTTCTAGGAATGCTACACTTAGTTCAGTCTCTTGAGGTTTGGCAAAATTATTTATTGTCTAAGGAATTTGTTATTCACACAAACCATGAATCACTTAAGTGGTTGAATGGACAAGGTAAGTTATGTAAATGACATGCTCGTTGAGTTAAATTCATTGAGACATTCCCATATGTCATCAAATACAGATTTGGTAAGGATAACATAGTTGATGGTGCTTTATCTTGTCTTTGTTCCTTGCTTACTACAATGCATGCTAAAGCATTAGGATTTGAACACATTAAGGACATGTATGTACATGATGCTGATTTTTAGGATATTTACACTCAATGTGGGAATGGTGCTCTTAACAAGTTTTATCTTGTAGATTGCTTCTTGTTTCGCACTAACATGTTGTGTATTCCACAATGCTCTTTTCAAGATCTATTGATTCGGGAAGCCGTAGTGGTGGCTTAATAGGTCACTTTGGCGTTGCCAAAACCCTAGACATAGTGATGGAACATTTTTTGGCCACATCTGAGGAAACATGTTGAGAAGGTATGTGTTTCATGTATTGCTTGCAAACAAGCAAAATCTACGGTAATGCAACATGGGTTATAAACTCCATTACATGTTCTTTCTACACCTTGGGTTGATTTATCCATGGATATTGTTCTTGGTTTACCATGCACTAAGAAAGGTTGAGATAGTATATTTATTGTGGTTAACGGGTTTTTCAAGATGGCTCAGTTCATAGCATGCCATAAGACGGATGATGCAACACATGTTGTTGATTTGTTCTTTTGAAAAGTGGTAAGGATTCACAGAGTTTCACAAACCACCATTTTCGGTCATGATGTTAAGTTTCTTAGTCACTTTTGGCGGGCCTTATAGGGAAAGATCGGTACGAAGCTATTATATTCTACCGCATGTCAGTCACAAACAGATGGCCAAACAGAGGTAGTGAATAGAATATTTGGTGCATTGCTTAGAACGGTGGTTGGTAAAAACCTTAGAAATTGGGAAGAATGCATGTCATTTATAGAGTTTGCATATAATAGATCTATCCATTCATCAACTGGTTCTCACCTTTTGAAATTATTTATGACTTTAATCCTTTAACTGTACTTGATCATGTTCATTTTCCTGTTATTCATGTTTACAGTTTAGATGGAGATCAACAGGCGGACCTTGTCAAAACCATTCATGAAAAGGCTCGGCAAAATATTGAAAAGGTGAACCAAGCCAATGCTAACAAGGCCAACAAAGGACGAAAACAAGTGATCTTTCAACTTGGAGATTGGGTTTGGGTTCACATGTGCAAAGAAAGATTTCCAGCTAAGCGCAAAACCAAGCTTGATCCACGAGGCGATGGCCCATTTCAAGTGCTTGAACGCATCAATGACAATGCATACCACATTGAGCTACCTAGTGAGTATAACATTAGTTCAACCTTTAATATTGCTGACTTGTTTTCCTTTGATGTTAATTATTCGAGGATGAATCCTTTGGAGGATGAGGGAATGATGCAAGCATTAAGGCTTATAATCAATCACTTGGACATGAGGGGCTAGCTCTCCCACAAGATCTTATTACTAGACCAAAGTCGACTCACATCAGGACCAAGATGAACATGGCAATTCAAGACTTTGTAAGCAACGACCTTCAAGCATTCTTGGAGAAGAAAGAATTTCAAGCAGCCTAAAATTTATTCCATGATGGGCCCTTGAACTACTTAGAATCCCAAGAGTCCAACAACCTACAATTGGAGAATGCAACATATTGTGTTAAACTCTTGAACCTCTAAGTATAATCCATTTCAAATTAACCCAAGAAATTAAGAATATTGTGCCATAGCACATCCTGGCAAAATTTTAACCCAAATTAGTCTTGTATTTAAAATTCAGACCATAAACTAATTCATAAAGCTTTGGCGAAATTTGTCCAGCTCATTAAGGGGTACTTTATCGCTTTATTTTAATTATCTTTATTTTTAGAAAATTTGTCAACCAATTCAGCTAGGATTTAGTCCCTTATTTCTAGCCTTTTATTTAGCCTTGTAACCAGCCTTATTTGCTGCTCAAATGGCTTTAGAATGAAACATTCCTTAGCCTATTTAAAGGCAGACAACAAACACAACGAGAATCACATTTCTTTGATAAATTTGATTTGAGAAATACTCTTTGAGTTCTTTCTTTTGCAATACAGTTGTTCTTATGTAGTTTTGAAGTGTTTCTACTCAATCTCTTCAATAGATTGTTGGTGATTCATCTTCAATCTTCTTCTTGCCTTGGATTCTTATTCTTGGAGGAGAGATTAGAGTCTTTGATGGAATTTGTTGAATTAATTATAATTCAAAGGGTTCCTAGGACATAAACCTATTCCACAAACCATTTTACTTTCCTGCAAGTACGCACTCCACTTTCAAACAAACTTGCTGCCATTTTTCATCATCTTCTTTACGCCATCTTCCATTTCATTTCTTTATTTCCTTCATTCTCAAAATTGGCGCATAGCCAATCGGAAGTCTAGAGCACATTAATTTGTTCCAGCAACTTGTTGAATACAATCCTTATTTTGCTGCATTGGTACGAGCATCAAACATATCTGTTTTATTTATTATAAGTGATGCCTACATTATTTTTATATTATTTTAAATTAAAGTATAATTTTAAATTTTGGTTTTCTTGAGGGTTATCAATTGCGACTTCCTAAATTCGATATTTTCTTCTAAGTCAAATATAGGGGTTACATGTATAAACAATAAAAATGAAAAAATGACATCATCGACGATGTATATGTGAAGGACTTCCAAATTTTGGTGGTGTCGACTAAGAGATGGATTTCCCTTATCAAATTATCTTCAACAAGATCGTTATTGTTATTATTTTTTCCATCTTTATTAACATTTTCTTCAAAATTGTCAACATCACCATTTGTGTAGATCGGGCATGTTCATTCATCGAAATGTCTCAATTGTACGATGATGGATGATCAGTGAAAAATAATAATTGCGAATGTGTTTGATAAAAAATTACACCAATAAATGCAAACTCTTTTAGGTGGCATAATTTACAAGATATCTAATTCACATGAAAAACACACCAAAATGCCCCTTAAAGAGATTTTATTAAAAATTAATTAAAAACAAAAAATATATAAAAATAAGAATAATTGTATAATTTAAGTGAAAATAATACTAATGTATTAAAGGTGTTTATTACGAAAAATTTACAATATGTATAAACAATAAAAATGGAAAAAGATGGTATCACCATGATATCTATATGAATGAGTTTCATGCATTGTCCATCCATATTCATTGTTAGATGAGATGAAATATGTCTTTTATTTTGCTCTCTTGAATGCTTCATGCTAGAATTTTTACTCTCTCATTTATGCATTTGATGCATAGGTACATTGTTTGAGAGAGGAACATGACTTTTATATTGCTTTCTTGAATGCCTTCCATGACCCTTGAGTTTGCAAGCCATACATTTTTATTGTTTCTTTTGTATTCCAACATTTTGTCTTTCAATGCATCTCCTACAAGACATAAACAAACACTTAATAAATAATAAACAACACACTAGTTTGTGACATAAATTAAATATGTACACAAGCTAATCATGCAACTATTTATCGTATTCCTTTAGGTCATGGGATCTAGACGTACTAGGAACACTCCTTTCTTCCCCCTAGAGTCTCCTTTTCCCCTCATCTCTAGGTAGGATTATTATTAGAATTAAGATTTGTCAAAAAAATATTGAATATGTAAAAAATGCAACAACCAAATATGTAAGAAATGCATCTTATTAAATATGTAAGAAAATAAAATATACATTCTAACTAATGTGCAAGAAAATAGACTAATTATATATAGATGCATTAAAGTGCACAAGCAAAATGTTGCCGACTCAAGTGAAGAAAAAGACTTAATATTTGTTTTCAAAGCATGAACAATAAATTGGAGACATAATCATTGAATATTTTGGCTCGTGCACGAGTGATATGTCCCTTAGGCAACTCTAGTGGATCTTGCACGTTTTTATAAGGTTCTTGATCGATCGTGTTCGCATCAATTTTGTTAGTCGCTTTTTTAACATGGATTAGATGTCTTTTAAATCTTGTTGATTGAATTGTCACGTATGACAAAAGCACATCTACGATAAAAAAGTGTTATTTTCTAAATTAATTTTAAATATGTGTAAATTTGAAAAACAATTTTTTAATAGTGATCTTTAGGCGAAAACACTTATATTATATAAGCCTTTAATTAATGGGTAATTAAGGAGAGCTCCTTTGAATGGGTAGGAACTAGGAAGTACGCCTCAAACTCTTTTATTTTGTACTCCCTCTGACCCACTTAAGATGTCTCTTTTGTGTTTTAAAATTATCTCACTTAAAATATTCCGTTGAAAAAGTAATAACTTTTACAAGGCACATTTCCCTTCTACCCTTTCTTTAGTTTTCCAACAAAACAAAATTTAACTTTTCAAAGATAAAATTGTCATTTTAGTTATTTTACACATCTCTTATACAAACTTTTCTTCCTAAAACTGCATGAAAAGTCAACAATGGACATATTAAGTGGGACGGAGTAGGGATGTAATGTTGGAAAATGTGAGGAAATTGGTTACTTTGAGCCATATTTCGAATTGGTAAAGGTGGAGTTTGAATAAGGATTCGGTTGGGTCTTATTCTACTCCATGAGACCTTTACAACGGTATCTCATATGCTCAAAATGGTTGAGTAATAAATGAGAAATTGAAGCTCAAAGTGGGCTTGTGAATTGAGTTAAGGAAAAGAGAAAAGCTTATATCTCATATTGATGGGTTACCAAGCGTGGGAGATGTTTATATACAAGACTCTACTTGGTGGTTATTGAATAACTTAAGCTTAAATGATATGGGTAACGTGAATGTCCAGACTGGTCGGGCCCTACGTGCGCTTGTAGATATTTTAACCCATTATGAGATAATTTTCCTTAAATATAGCATTTTATTTTCTCAAACACAAAGATAAATGATTGAGGTTATCCTTAAATTTGATTATTATTTTTTGAATATTTTGGAATTAAAAGGATAAATATTTGATAAGATATTATCTTTTAATTCAAATATTATTGTGATAATGCTATTTGATAAATGAATTTATTTAAATAAAATTCAAATAATTCACAGGTTTTATTTCCGATGAAACTCCTACCCCTATAAATAGCTTGTAAACCTTCTATGTTTTACACAATTCAAAATGTTCTCTCTCAAACTTTCATAGTTCTTTTTCTGGTGATAGTCAAAGGATCCAGTACGTTCGTGATTTTTCAGTGGTGCTGCTGAAGATAATCATTCGCCATTGTATCCTGGGAGACTGACGACTGACGAACTCTAGCACCGAAGAGCGATCGAATTTGTCGTAAGGAAACTGTGTTCATGCAGGCCTCAACAACCATATTTTCGGTTATTTCAAATATTATTTGAATTCGTACAATTTCTCATTTTCTTTTTCCCATTTAATATTAAATTGTTTCGAATTTAACCCTTTTTGTCCAACATGTAAAAAGCTGACCCGATCTACAAAACTGACTGAAACCGATTTGAGTCAGAACTGCTTATGACCCGAGGTGGTGGTGATCCGAAATGGATTCGAGTCTGAACTGGTGTTGACCTGAACCTGAGTTAGACCTAGAACTTTTGGATTTGAACCCGACCTAAGACCTACCTGAACCCGAATTCAACCTAATAATGTGATAACCGAACTCAACCTACATCCGACCTGATATGAATCTAAACCTGATATTAACCTGGTAAATAATTGATATTACTCGACTTGTTATCAACCTGACATGTTATGAACCTAATCTGTAATTGACTCAACCTGTAAATGACCTTGTTATTGAACTGATCTGATATTTACGTGACTTGGTATTTATCTGACTTGTAATAACTAATAAGTTACAATTAATGAATTTGTGAGATTATGAATTTATTATATTATAGTGTGAAAAAATACATCTTCACAATTTAAGGTACATGATTAACTATGATCATTTAATTAATATGTTTACTTTTTTATATTTATAAATTATAGTATACAAAAATATTTAAAAGTTTTATTAAATATCTAAATGTTGTTAACATAATTCCTTAAAATTTATGATTTATGGTTTAATATTAACAGTTTATGGTTTAGTTTAGTGTTATTGGTTTATGAGATTAATTCTGATTCTTTAAGATTTATGGTTTAGTTTAGTGTTATTGGTTTATATGATTAATTTGGATTCCTTAAAGTTTAGGGTTTAGTATCAATGGTTTATGATTTAGCTTATGGTTATTGGTTTATGAGATTAATTTCGATTCCTTAAGGTTTATGGTTTAGTATTAATGGCCTATGGTTTAGTATAGGTTATTGATTTGCGAGATTAATTCCGATTCAACTAGCTAATATATGCATTTGAATTTGATTAAATATTTAAATCAAAGCTTCATGTGTACAATTGAACTAAATTAAAGTTTCAACTTTCATGTGTACAATTACATATTTACATCCAGATCAAAAATTTATGTATAATTATATTAAATCAAAATTTATATGGCATAATAATAATGTTCGAATTTAATTAACTTATTAAACTTAGGATCTAATTGAGCTAAATTAAAACTTAGAAGCATAAATCACGAACATAATTAAAAGAATTCTAAAACTAAATGTGGAATTTCAATTAAATTAATTTAAATTAGGACTCAATTGAGTTAAATTAAAACATAAAAATGAAAATTTTGGACTTAAATGAAAAACATCTAAAGTTGGAAGGGCTAAAAAAATTCATCCTAACCTAAAAATCCACGCGGGTGAGAAACTTTCCCTCCCACGTTTCACTTTAATTAAAATCATGAAAAAATAATTGGTGGGGAGGAAAAAATTTTGGAGGGAATTAAGCCCCCTAATTTTTAGGTTCTTTTCCTCCAAAATTCAAATTGAATCTTTTTAAATTTGATTCAACAATTAACTGCTCATTTTACATTTACCTCATAAATTTTTTGTTTCGTGATTAATTACTTTTTAGGTCCTCACTTGTTTAAATTTTTTTTATTTTAGCCTTAACATTCACTTTTAAATTTTAGTTTTATTCAATTTAGTCATAATTATATATTTTTTTTAAATTGTAAAATATTTCGGCATCCTAAGGGATATTTTAGTTCATATTAATCTCTAAAATTTTGTTTTTATTTAAAATTTACCCACAATTACCATACTGAAGTCTATTTGTACACGGTAAGACCCAACTTGAACTTTAACCGAAATCAATATTCCCCAACCTGAATTTTATCTGTCAACGACGTAACCCGACCTGAACGTGGCCCGACCTGAAGTCTACCTGAACCTGAATTAACCAGTTAATTAATTGATTCAAACCCAAACAGTTTTGGCCTGAACTGAAACTTACCCGGCCTGAAATTAACCCGACCCGAACCCGAACTCAATCTGATTTGAAATCAACCTGATAATGACCTGAATCTGAGTCGAATCGAACTGATGCGAGTCGAATTATTAAATTAACTTAACATAACACGTATCTGATTTAATATGACCTGACATAAAACTTGAACAATTATCTGATTTCACATCCTAGGACGGAGATAGTAGTTGAAAGGGGAGTGGGACGCGAGTGAAGTTCACACGCCTATTGTCAGTAAAGCAAAGCTAGAATTATATGCCCCAACATTTCAGTAAAGCAAAGCTAGTATTATATGCCCCAACATTTCATGGAAGGAGAGATTGTGAAGTGAGTTAAAAAAGGAGAGGGCACAACACTACAAAAACTAAACAAAAGTCTTTATATCCTCCTCTCTTTAGTTAGTGTGCGATTATTGGAGAGAGAGAGAGAAAGCAAAAGAGAAGAACCCACCTCAGTTTTGCTTTCTTGTAAAGAAAAGAACATGAAGATGGTGAAGGTAAAGAGGGATTGGATTGCAAGCTACTGAAGAAGCAACACACGCATACATAGAGACAGAAAAAGAAAAAGAAAACAGGAGAAAAGGGTCGTTACTACTTACTTCATCCTAATAGTTTTTATATCTTATATTACTACAAGACTGCAGAAGTTTCAGAAAACCAGTAGTTTCAGCTTGGCTTGGGGCTTTCCTTTCTATTTCTTCTTATCATCTGCTTTAGTGACAGTACTAAGCTAACGGAAATATCTGAATCCTCTCTTAGTATTGCTGCAGATTAATGGCAGAAGGCAAAGGATGACCCAAAAAATAAAATAAAAAAGAAGGAAACACTAGTGCTTGGCTGCTTGCTGTGCAACAGTTGGAATTTGGAAAGCCACCCAACAAAGAAGATCTCTTTCTCTTTCTTTTTATCTTCTTCTGCTACAATTTCAGAGATTTCGACCCCACCCTTTTTTCACTCTTTCTCTCTAACTCATATAACGCACACATAGAGATATGTGTATCTTCCTTTGATTGCCCCTTTCTCCACTTCTTTCCATCCTTTTCTTTTTTGTTCTTTCCCTAGTTTTCTTTCTTCTTCTTTTTTATACATATTTGTGTGTTTTATGTTTGTAAAGATTGAGGTTTTAACAATTGAAGGAGACGTCTTTATCTTCATAATTTTGTTATTATCCTTGTCATTGTGGCTACCACAAGAAGGCCGCTACTCTCAGACTCAGGAAACTTTGCAGATTGGGCGACAGAAATCCGAGCTGGCCCCGATGATTTGTCCCTTGACTTCAATGCGAACGCCGCGGCGGCGGTGGCTGCTGCTGCACTTGGATCCGCCACCGCTCAATGGCTACCCTCAGCTCGTCCGCTCAACTACGGGCTTCCCTCTGAAATGGGGATGGTTGGTCCCCGCGATTTCGTTGTTGTTGCTCCTGCGTCTTTTAACCATCATCACCACCATGCTCAAGATCCCATCATCGGAAACGATCAATTCGACGCTCAGAATGCTGTCACGGCGCTTGGTGTTGGCTTCGGTGTTTTCCCTCTTCTTGCCACGTCTCCATGTTTAGCTCCACAAAATACGGAGGATTCTGATTTGCTTAATAGCAATGGTCGTAACAAGCTCAGTGGGATGCAGTTATGGCAGAATCAAAGCTCCCCTCATAATCTTAAAAAACCATCATCAATCCTTGATAACAACAACAATTCTTCTTCCTTGAACTTGATACAACCCAGTTGGGTCGGCTGCGGCGGCGGTTCAGGCTCAAGCTCAGGGCCAACGTGTCAAGATTGTGGAAACCAAGCCAAGAAAGATTGTACACACAGGAGGTGTAGAACATGCTGTAAAAGCCGAGGCTTTGATTGCCCTACTCACGTGAAGAGCACGTGGGTACCTGCTGCCAGGAGAAGAGAGCGGCAGCTCGTGGCAGCCACCGCTACTACTGGCGGTGCTGGCTCATCAGTGTCGACTTCGGGGGCTAAAAAGCCCAGACTTGTCACTTCACGGACTACGACCACTCTTCATACTTCAACTTCAAACACAACTCCAAGAAGCTTTGACACTAGCACAAGCCACCAAGGTTTGCTTATTGTTTCTCTTTCAATAGGGTTGTTTCTAGACTGTGAAATTTGGGTAGGGTTTTTGCTGAAAAATGTTTTTGTACAGATGCAGGCTCATTGCCGGGGCAAGAACGTGCCCCAGCAGTGTTCAAGTGTGTAAGAGTGACGGCGGTGGAGGATGGTGAAGATGAGTATGCATATCAAGCAGTTAGGATTGGTGGACGTGTGTTCGAAGGGTTTCTTTATGACCAAGGAGTTGAAGGAAGAGATGGGTTTCCAAGTATATTTGACTTGCATCTCGGTGGTGGTGGTGGTGGCGGCGGGAGAAATAGGGGTTCATCATCACCACCAGTTCTTGATCCTTCTGAAGTTTACGCAGCCACCGGAGGTGGCTTGCTTGGTGGTTCAAGTTAGGGTAATATAATAAACTGAGATCATCTTTGATCTTTCCTATTCTAAATTTGATCTTTTTTCTGCTGCATACTAATTATTCATATAGTTTTGGTAAATTCTTTTGTAGATTCCATATCCTTTTATTGACATCTGTTCTTCTTTTGGCTTCAACCGTGTCTTTTGTTTCCTGTTTATTTGTCTTTAGAATTGCACTCTATGGGTCACTCTCATAATCTTGTCTACGATTTTACATTTTTCTTACACTATTGGAATAGGTTTTGTAGTGAATTAATAGTCATAGAGAATATAAATGTATGATCTAGAGTAGTTCTTCAAATTTTAGTGTGCTGATAGACATTGTTGCTTTCTTGAACTTCTTGTCGTACCCCTTTTTTATTCTCATTTTCCCTTATTTCATTTTCCCATTAGATTGTGTTTTGGCAAAGGTGAAATCTACAGTCTAAAGTGCTTTTCATAATCGTAAGAAAGTGTTATGAATAATTCCGTCAACTCTTAAGTCCAACTGGTTTAGTTTTATGATTAGTAATGAACCATAAGCAAATGTGGTACTCATGATTGTTGTGGTTCTTTAGACTTCAGTTTGAGGAGTAGTCGTCGGATGTCGGTCCATTTAATTGCTATGCGGTTTTCGCAATGTGGACAACAAGCCAGTAGTTGCATCCAATCATATGAATCCTCCATGTACTTGCTTCTTCTGTTATCCTAATTGTTCCCTCCCGAAATTTATACCCTAGACGTATTTAATATTTGCCGAGCTCTTTTCATGGTTTAGCATGCTGAATTGCATTGCTTTTCTTGCAGTGTATGTATCCTTAATGAAGTGAAACTACTATACTGATATAGTTTTCTTGTATTTTCAAGAATAGAATGTGCTTGCTTTGGTTTCTAATTAGAAATCTGCAATGTACTGAACGTTAGCTGGATATTCTATCCGCATATATCAATTTTGTTCTTGCTCTTATGCGTGTAACTTGTGGAAAACCAGGATAATTGATGTCGGATATATGTCTGTTTGGCTTCTAGCAATTCCTTTCCCCCTAGGGTTCTGCAAGATTGTGCAACCTATCCCTTTGGCTTGTGTATAATTGTTGACTAAGGCGGATTAAAATAAGATGAGCCCTGTATTTAATTGCTTGTCGGCTCTTACTTTCGGGCCTTTTGGCATGTTGTCCCCCTTTAGATATGTCTGCATATATTATAGTAATTGGTGGATTGCCATTATCATTGTTTCATTCTTTATTAGTTGTTTTTATTTTTATATGCGGATCCAAAATGCCGTGTGCCGCAGCGTCCAAAACCATGTGTATTCCAAAAGACAGCCTCATTGTTGTTTGAAGTAGTGCTTCTTAGCTTTATCAGACAACCAAACAACTACAACACATGACGTTGTTTATCCTTGTTGCCTTGTCTTTACACATGACTAACTAAGATGTATAAGGTCGTCCCGTAGATATGTATGTTTAATATTATTGCTATATGAAAAACATAATTGAATAACTAAGATTTATTGAGTGATTTTGCAATCGATATCGTTCGAATCAATTCTTTTCATTGTTAAAAGTGATATATAGTCTGGCTGGTTTAGCCTTGTTGAACCTTTTACCTTTATTTTCGTCTCGAATTTCTTATTTTTTGTAGGTAGGGTCTCGTTAATTTAATCTGTTTTTCGGAATTTTGACACGATTAACGTTAATCTCCTTTCGCCTTAAAAACTCAAGTTAAAGCTTTTACAGGTCATGTTTTGAGAATTGAGAAGATTTTAGAGTTCCCTACCTTTAAATGCTGCGAGGTTAGTAGCTTCCTTTGTCAACCTTGAAATGCATCCAAGAGACGCATGCTTGCTTTAGGGTATGACTACTTTTATGTTGGTCCGACTTTTTATTTTTCTTAGGATTATTTCACTAGTATTTGACATGTATTCGGATTTTAGGTGCGGTTGCAGAAATTCATAAATTTTTCTTATATAAATATTGAAAAAATGAATATGAACATAGCACATGGCGGTAGAAACATATGGTTGGTGATTTTGAAATTAATTAATTGCTCACTTAACATGCATTCAGTGTTCATGAAAACATTGTTAAGATTCTGTCATGTTTCTGGTTAATGCAATAGACTTGTTTAATATTTTTTTCTTATTTTTTAATAAGATACACCGATAAAACTGTGCATGAACCTAAATCTCATAAAATAAATATCATATTTCTTTTTATTAGAGTCTCTCGTTAAATTTGTGTTGCTATCCATTTATTTATTAATTAATGTCGATTTATGTGTTGTTTGATAAATTCAAGTATTGGTTTTAAGTTAAAAATAGTACTTAAAAGTAAGCGCTAGATGTAATACATAAGATTGGTTGATAAATATAATTTAAAAAAAATAAAATCTATTAAATCTTTTTTATAGAAAAAATCTATTAAATCGAATTGGTCTTACATTACTGGCGTGTTGTAATATCATCACATCAGCAAATGATTTTAAAATCATAAAAAATATATTTTTGAAAAATAATTTATTATAATCAATAAGTGTTGGTTGCAATGATAAATAACATTGTATTTTTAATGAAATAATTTAAATTTGAATTTTGAAGATGATATTATTAGAATAAAGCTATAGATTCCAAACATAAACCATAAAATGAACATGAATTGTACTAAAAATTTAACTAAAAAAATAAAAGATTAAAATTACAATAACGTAATAAAAAAAATAAAAGATTGAGAATCAAATTTAACTTAAAGATTAAATTGACGAAAGATGAAAACATTGAAGATTAAATTTATGGCTTAAATGCTAAATAAGTGCCTAAAGTATTTTTTTGGCCAAATAGGTGCCTAACGTTTTCAAAGATTTTTATTTAGGTGTCTTGCCGTTAACAGCATTAAAAGAATTCCGTTAGCCAATAAAAACATGACATGTGACATGTTTTATTTTTAAAAATATCCTAAAATTCTCAAAAATCTTCAAAATAGTCCCTAAATCCCTAAATTCTTAAGTCCCAAATCTCGATTCCAATCGTTGTCACTGTCAATCGCCGACGACGTGCCACCACTTTCATCACCGGCCCCCACGATCATTTCTCCCATTCTCCCTCCGCCGACAGTCGACAGACGACATGCCTATTGTCGAAATAAAGTCAAACTCTAGAAAGAAAAAGAAAACGATCGACGACAAATGGCGATCGGTCAGCCCACGAACGACGTTTGAGTCTTACAACAAGAGAAGAAAGCTTGATTCGGTCGCCAACAACTTGATGAACGGTGACTTCAGTGGCCGAATTTAGGGATATAGGGATTTTAGGGTTATTTTGTGAATTTCGGTAAATATAGGGATTTTTTAAAAGTAAGTTAACGGCAAGGCACCTAAATGGGTAATTTTGAAAACGTTAGACACCTATTTAGCTCGAAAAAAAACTTTAGGCACATATCTGGAAAAAAAAATAGTTTGGACACTTATTTGACACTTGAGCCTAAATTTATTTAAAAATACTGTAAAAGTTCATGTATTTTGTATATATAAGTATTATATACCCTTTTTGTGTGTAATCTGTAAGAGTTGTTCATGGATTTAAAAATTGAACTCAGTGGATCACGATTAGCTTGAGACTCTGATGCTGGTGTTGATTTTGTTTTGGTTATGCTTGAGTCGATTCATTGGTTTGTGTTTCCATTATGGTTGTTTGGATTGTAGGGTTATGGGTTTATGATGTTTGTAACATCCTTGCCGGTATTTAATCTCTAATACTAATTAGAGTGTCACATAATGAATTGCTAACAATTCATATTAATCATTTATTTAGAAAAAAACCATTAAATTATTTTATTATTTTATTTATTTTTATTTTTTATCCTAACACAATCCTTTTATCTAATTTTTAATCAACCAAATTGATTCCAATTCCAGGCAGCAACTTAGCATTTTATAACTACATCCTATAAGCAATATAACTGTCTAAAAACTACGTAATTTAAAAAACTAATTAATAGTTATATTTATTCTTTTTCAAAAATTTATCGATTTATATACTAGTAATCCATCTAACACTTTTTAATTTTAATATAACTACTCACCCTTCATTATCAACATCAAAGTTGTTAATCAATTAAGATATACATGTCATCTAGTAACATCAAAATACATCAAAATACATCAAAAGATGTTATTACTGATACCGTAGTTATACTCTGCTGATAAGATGCCAACTGCTCCTTACTCCGATTCTTTCTTTTTACTCACGCCTGAAAATCATCACACGCTAAGTATACACTTAGTGAGGCAATAGTAAAATCCAGTGCAATACTACATACTTATAAATATAAAGATGTAAATATAACCATGCATCAAGATCACTAGATATGTATTACAATCATGTTAATCATATATTAACATAATATAAACCGGATATAACTTTCTTACCAATATATTTGCCATTTACTTTGAGAATTCATAAACTTTTTTACATGTTTATCATTTATTAATCAATAAATCATAGCCCAAATATAAGCCTATGAGGACCCTAGGTACATGGGTCAAATATGCACTGAAGTGCTAATACACATAAGGTCGTGCTCACCATAATACACATAAGGTCGTGCCCACCATATGCACTAAGTGTCCTTTATATACACTATAATGCTAAACTGAGTATGCAACGTGCTACTGGACTCTATGGAATGCCAACTATACCCTGTCCCTCAATGACATTCTTGGGCACATATTCTATATTTATTTTATCCATGGCAATGTATATCAATATAATTTAACATTGGGCAGTTTATACCCGAAATAACATTCATAATATAACATCATATGTAACTAGTGATTCATGCATTTATATTCAACTTTTGACATATTACATGTCAAATATATAATTAATGACATAAATATCATGCTAATATAAACAAGGTAGACTTATCACAAGTCTTCCTAATATCCATGTATCATGTTATGTATGCATTGCACTCACCTTGCCACTTTATATATGTCAAAATTTAAATCCTCACTAAGCTTTACTTTTGATCCTTTTCTGTTGAGTTGATCAATTGATGGCAAATTACCAAGAGGGGTGAATTGGTAGTTTAAAAAATGAAGGGTGCAAAAATAAAATTGGAAATTGGAGACACAAGGATTTTAGAGTGGTTCAAGCTTCGAACAATCTCTACATCACTACCCTAGCACCCTACTAAGGATTTTAACAATTCACTAACTAGAATTCTTCCCCTTTTCTCGACTTAGGAGGAAACCGTTACAAATGATCAATCTTTCTACCCAAAGATTGATCCACTTCACTCTTTACAAAGAGAAATAGGTAAACAATAAATAACCTCTTAAATAGGTGGATTTTTGCCCAATTACAATATATCACACTCCCCAAATTGATAAAAGATAAAACAATAAAAATACACTCAATTGGGGTTACAAGTATTTGACTCTTTAGCTCAAGAAGGTTAGGATATGTGATTGGATGCTGCAAATAAGTTCAATAGTTGTTGTTGAGGCTTTGAAGACTTACTTTTATACATTCTCATTGATTTCTAGCCATTTAAGTGGTTGAAGTCATCAATATAGTCGTTGGCTCCTCTTTTTCCCACCATAATGCACTTCTTCAACTACCTATATCGGTACACGAATAGCCGTATCGATACCTATCTCAAAATAGAAAGAGCTGTTGTTTACAATTTATGCAGGGGCATATCGATATGCGAGGAAGCGTATCGGTACAATCTTAGTGTAAAATAAAAGGGCGTATTGATACAGGCAAGACCGTATCGATGCAATTTTGCTCACTTGGGCTATTGTTTGAACCTGTATCGGTACACCTTGAGGGTGTATCGATACGGGTTAACTAAATTTCAAAAATGCATGTTCCCAATAACTGACAAGGTAACGTTCGAGTCATAAATGAAAAATCTCAACAATCGTATCAATACGCCAATAGCCATATCGGTACGTTGTGCTTAAATCTTAAACCCAGTATGAAGGCCGTATCGAAATGGATGGAACCGTATTGAAATGCCTAAGTAAAATACTTAGCCCATATGAAGGCCGTATCGATACAGATGGAACCGTATCAAAACAGATGCTTATAGTGGCCTTTTAATTTAAGCCCGTATCGAAACGCCTGAGTGCGTATCTATACGCCTGAGCATAAAACTTGAATTTAGCTTCAAAAATACTTAGAAAAATTTATAGGGTTTAAGTTTTTGACTTTGAATAATTTTGTACTTGAAAAATCATTGTCAATTGTGAGTCTTTGAGATACTTAAAAATTTATTTTCTTTTTTAAATAAGTTATTAATCAATTTGTTATATCAAAATCAAACTTTGGTTTTACAATCTCCCCCTTTTTGATATAACAAAACTAAGTTAAATTTTTATGTCTTTGTGAAAAACTCCCCCTTACTTTAAGATAGGTTTCAAAAACGTTTTAGAAAAGTTAAGCTCTTTCTTCTCCCCCCTTTTGTTAGATCAAAATCAATGATATTAAAGGATATAAACAATAAATATTACAATGAATCATAAATCAAAGCATAATTAAAGCAACATACTTATCATTGAAAGTTCAAAGCAACATAATCCAAATCCAACTTAAAACAAACTAAAATCAAAGCATAGGTTCATAGAGTAAATAACATAGGTGCATAAAAATAAAAAAAAAAACCTAATATGATATGCAATGTAATGTATGTCTATGGAACATCCTTATCATCCTCGTCCTCTTGATCTTCATCTTCGTCATGGGTTTGAGTAGCCTGAGATTTTCTCCATTCTCCATGAAAAGCCGTAAGAGATATGTCCATCGAACTTTGTTGGCTTTCAATGGCTTGAACTCGATCCTCCAAGGAAGTAAATTGAGTATCAATGGCCGCAAACCCTTCGTTCATGGTTGTCTTCAATGAAGTAAATTACTCATTGAGATATGCCATGAGAGCATCCATAGCCGATGGAGCTATCGAAGCTTGAGGGGCAGCTTGTGGAAGAGCTGCCGGATCTTCAGGGATTACATCATGTGGAAGCTCGGCGAGATGTAGCCACTCACCACTAAAATAGTGAAATTTTTCACGAACAAGAGAGTACTCATCAATGGGATCGATAAGAGGCTCGGGAAAGCCTTGCGAGCAATCGATCTCCAATTGATTAAACAAGTAACTCAAAGTTGTCCCATAAGTGAAGGATGAAACTAGAGGGGTGTGTCGATGTTGGATGAGGTAAAGTAGTTCCGCGAACATTATTTGAGCAAGATTGGGCAGCTTCTCGTCACGAAAACATCTTATCCAAAAGTCATCCACTTGTCGGATAGTAGAAAACTTACCACCGGATGGTCGAAACCACTAAGTGATCATAAGATGCAAGAAGAGATCATGAGCATCAAGAACTGTGACAGAACCGCCAAGAACATGTCCTAAGGAGTCTTCATCATCGATTCCCTCATCTTCGAAGCCAAAGACATTGACTAGAGTTTGAACATCAATACGAAACCCCTTCTCCATTGAGAATGACTCAATAGCAATGACCTTAGAACGGTCTTGATTAGGGATGCACTGGACATTAGCAAAAAAGATCAAAACAAGGTTACGGTACAAAAACCCGGGGATAGTAAAAAATGAATAAAGTTCCAACGTCTCAAAAGATGAAGATATTTGAACTTGAAATGTTTAGAGTCTAAAAAAGGAACAGATGTTACTCTTTCGCGAGCGGATTTTGTAGTTTTAGTATTGTTTGAAGTTATTTAAAGCCGTCGGGGTTGGAAAACTCTTTTGATAAATGACACTAAGGTTGGGATGTGCCAAATTGTCTTCGGTTGAAGACTCACCAACCTCGCTTGTTCTAGCTCTTTTCCTTGGTGCCATAGAGAAAATCTGAAAAATAGTTTAGGCACAAAACCATGTATGCATAAATCATCATATTCAATCCAATATGTAATCCAAAATTCAAGGTATTAATGAAAAACTACACAATATAATTTTAGAAAGATTTTGGTAAAAAGAAATATGGAAAAACATATTTAAAAATATACGGTATATTTTTATATTTAAATAAAAAATTTTAGATTTTGAATGAATTTTTGCAAAAACTTTAAAACCATGCTATATGTATACTTTTTGTACAAAAATTAGTTAAAAACAGTATACAAAACTAAACAAAAAATAAAAATAAAAAGAAAGAGTTTATACGTTGATTTGAGGAAATTGGAATAATGGATGGATGATAATGAACCAATTTGATGAGAGATCTTAGACTTGGTTTGTTGAACAAAACCCTCAAAAATTTGTGTGAAAAACAAGAGGATTTGATGGGTATTTATAGTTGAAAATGAGGGTTTCGGATGAATAAAGGTTTAAAAGTTTGATTTAAAGTTGGATACTCATTAAAGAGTCATTTAAAGAATCTGCGCCCGCGCGTACCGATACGCCATGTGGCATATCGATACTGGTATGTCAAAACACAGGCATCAGTTTCGATACAGACTCACATGTATCGAAACCTGTTCTTGAACCTGTATCGATACAATTGGACTCGTATCGATACACTTGTGCTGACGAATGCAATATGGGTTGAGTCAAGAATGGTGTATCGAAGTACCTTTATCCGTTTCGACACAAATAACCCAGAAAATGCATTTTGGGCCACAAGTTGCTCAAAAGTTCAATTTTACTTGAACCGAAATGCATGTGTATGATGTATGAACAACATGAATAGGCTAAGATAGATGCATACTCCCCCTAGCAACAAGCATAGATGCATCAAGAAGCAAAATCACAAAATCATGATCATCATTTAAATTCAAGAAAATTTTTTGGCACTCAAGGGCTCTAAAAGGTCAAGATAGGCTAGTTAGACCTAACTCTCTCCTAAGAGTCCAAAAACGTTCTTTATCTAAAGGTTTGGTAAATATATATGCTAATTGGTTCAAGGTATCGACATACTCTAGAACTACATCATTTTTCAAGACATGATCTCTAATGAAATGATGCCTTATTTCTATGTGTTTGGTTCTAGAATGTTGGATGGGATTCTTAGTGAGACAAATGGCACTAGTGTTGTCACACTTAAGGGGTATGGTATCTACTTCAATACCATAGTCTAAGAGTTGTTGCTTCAACCAAAGGACTTGAGCACAACAACTCCCTAAGGATATGTACTCCGCTTCGGTGGTAGATAAGGCTACACTATTTTGTTTCTTAGAGAACCAAGATAGGAGCATACTACCTAGGAATTGGCATGTTCCAGAGGTACTTTTCCTATCTATCTTACATCCCCCATAATCCGCATCCGATAAGGCATGAAGATCAAATGAGGAATCTCTAGGATACTAAAGATCTAAACTAGGTGTATCTCTAAGGTATCTAAAGATTCTCTTAATGGCTACTAGGTGCGATTCTCTAGGGCTAGGTTGAAACCTAGCACACAAGCAAACACTAAACATGATATCGGGTCTACTTGCGATAAGGTAAAGCAAAGAGCCAATCATTGAACGATAAAGCTTAGAATCAACACACTTACCTCCTTCATCTTTGTCAAGCTTAATAGATGAGCTCATTGGAGTGGTTTGAGGCTTTACGTTCTCCAAACCAAACTTCTTGAGCATATCGTTGATGTACTTGGCTTGATTGATGAAGGTGCCATCCTTCCTTTGCTTGATTTAGAGCCCTAAGAAAAATGAAAGCTCCCCCATGATACTCATCTCAAATTCACCTTGCATTAGTGATAAGTGTTCAAAAGTACTATTTTTCTTACCCTTTTTACTCATATTATTGTTAGACTTAGGCCCATATTAGTTGCATAATTAGCCATTCATGCATTAATCCATGTTTCCTTCCATCGTTGAGCTTGATTACATAACTTGGTAGTTTTTGTGGAAAAGATGTTGTTTTGGTGTGTTTTGTGTGTATGTGCAGGATCACTTGCCAAAGCAAGGCTAGAGCTAGTTGACAGGGCAATGCATGAAGGATATGCCGAGCTAGTTGCCAGGGCAATACATGAAGGAGACGCCGAGCCAGTTGCCAGGGCAATACATGGAGGAGACGTCGAGCCAGTTGCCATGGAAATTGTCAACAAGAGCAAAGGTGATATGGTAGTCGAAATTGATGACTAGACAAGCCCAAGATGACGTGGAGCAAAGCCCAAACCCAAAGGAATTTGATTTCCATGCAGAGATTAAAGAAGAATTAAATTCCAAGAAGATAGGAGAAGTTCTAGTAGGAATACAATTATAATAAAGAATTATATTCTTTAAAGATAATTTAATTCTAACTTAACTTCCTCCTCAAAGAAGGACTTTGGCCTAGCCCTATAAATAAGAAGGAGATTTCGACAATCATGGAGAGCAAAAAGAGAGGGGAATTTCGACAAGTCCAAGGAGGGCAAGGGGAGAGAATTTTCGACAAGCATCTAGGGCAAGGAGGATTTTGACAAGCCTCCTTCTTCATCCTTTTCTTTCTTGTTTGATTGGGTTCATGCTAGGGATTATTTATCTTGTGTTTCTTTGGAACCTAGCCATGAACTAAATCTATTTGGCTATGGTTATTTTGTTTTGTGGTTGTGAGAAACTATTGGATTTTGTTTAGGTAATAAGAGTTTGCACTTTTCTATTCAAGTTTTATTCATTCTTGGTTCTTATTCTTGTTTGCGAGTGAATTGGGAGAGGATCTCGTGATTTCATCTATTTATCTAATATTGGGAGATTTAGATTCAAGAAACGAATGAATATGATCTTTATTCAATCTATTTTGGTGAAGATTAATCCGGCTTAGGAATAAGTTAAGGATTTCAACGGCTAAGAGGAGCGCAAGATTGGTTGTTGTTCACCCTTGATTCACGCAGGGATGTATTATCAAGGCATGCACAAGTAGCTAGAGTTTCAACTTAGGGATAACAAGAAACCATTGAAGAACGCTCTGCCGAACCTTGAAGGTTGTTGCCCAGACGCCCAAGTAGTTGCCCAACTAGTTGCCCAGGCAACCATCGATTAGTTGCCAAGGCAACCCCGTTGTGCAAGTTGCCATGACAACTGAGTTGCCCGTGCACTCTTTTACCAAGACAATCCAATCGGCTATCACACCTCAACACATGATAACCTGGCCTATCTCTCTCTCATTTGATCTCATCTTTTCTTTTACTTTATTGCTTTCTAGTTTAGTTATTAGTTAAACTCCTATAATCCTTTATTTGTGTTTTTACTTTTTACAGTGCAAGATACTAGATTCTTGAAGTGGCACCAATCCCTGTGGAGACGATATTTTTTATACTATAACTTGCAACGTGTATACTTGCACAATTGTGTAGCACTTATTACGCGCAACAAATTTTTGGCGCCGCTGCCGGGGATTGGCAATAGCGACTTTGTTTTTATTTTCTTGCACTTTCTTTTTACTTTTCTTGTTTAAGATTCAAAGGGCTAACAAACTTTGGTTTTGCATTGGTATATGACCAGGGCGAGACTGACTTCACCAGAATATCCCTTTGATCCAGAAATCGAACGAACCTTACAAAGACTTAGACAAAGGATAAGAGTAGCAATGGCTAATCAAGACGGCAATATGAATCAAGATGTTCCAGTAGGAGGAGGAGTGATTCTTGCATGAAACAGGACTATTCGAGACTATCTTGAAGAAGATCTTGATGGACTTAATCCAGGAGTTGTCGCACCTGAAATTGAAGCCGACCACTTTAAGTTAAAACATTACAGGTTTTAACTCAAAGTGGTCAGCTAATCAAGACGACAACATTTGAAACCTTTCCTCAAGATTTGCAACTCGTTCAAAATACACGGAGTCACCCCTGATGTCTTACGATTAAGATTATTCCCCTATTCACTGAGGGATAGGGCGAAAGCATGGTTGAATAGCATTCATGCCGGATCAATAGCATCTTGGACCGATCTTTGTCGTGATTTCCTTGCTCGATTTAATCCTACAAATTTGACTGATAAGCTTTATAATGACATTAATTCTTTTCGGCAGGCAGATGATGAATCCATGTACGAGGCTTGGGAGCGATATAGAGAACTTCTACACAAATGCCCCTACATGGATTCCCGGTGTGGACTCAAGTAACAATGTTTTACAATGCCGTGAATACACCAACAAGGATGATGCTAGATGCCTCGGCAAACGACATACTCCTAGATAAGTCACCGGAGGAAGCAATGCAAATTTTAAGCAGGCTGGCCAAGAATGATTATCAATTCCCATCTACTAGAAGAGGAGGAGTTAGACGCCAAGCCACAATACATGAACTAGGATCATCAGATTCAATTTCGGCACAATTGGCCACTTTAACCAAGATGGTCCAGAACATGAAAAAACCAAACAACACACATGAGGTCAAGGTAATGGATTCTTTTTATGAGTTATGTGGTGATAACCATGATTCTTCTGAATGTATACAGAATCCGAAATCCAGCTTCTATGTGGGGAATTACAATCGGAACAACAATATGATGTCCAATACATACAATCCAGCTTGGAAGAAGCACCCAAATTTTTCATGGAGTAATCCCAACAATGCTCTAAACCAGAACAATCAGAATGCACAAGCATCAGAATTCCAGCAGAATATGCCACGGTAACAGTTGCCGCAGCAACAACCGACAACATCTAGTTCTTTGGAAAATTCTCTAAATGCTTTTATGATGAAAACTGAATCTTGTATGGCCGAGAATAGTAATTTCATAAAAAGAACTGATGCTTTTATTAACAGGACCGAGATGAGATTACAAAACCAAGAGGCGGCAATCAAATCATTGGAAAATCAAGTCGGACAGTTTGCTCAAAATCTGAATACTAGACCGCAAGGAGGTTTACCTAGCGATACTGAAGTCGCAAGAGGAACTGGCCATGAGCAATGTAAGGCAATCACCACTAGAAGTGGCCAACAGCTTAGAGAGGTTCAAACCCGCTCGTCAAACAAAACTCCACAAAAAGATCAAGACGAACCTAGCAGCAAAGCCTCAGATGCTGAACTAGGAATTGCCTCGTCAGCCGGAAATAAGCATGCCTCGGCAACCGATGATAAAGATGCCTCGGCAACTTGTGATAAGCATGCCTCGGCAACCCCAGATGATAATGCCTCGGCAACTCCAGTTGACCCGACAATGCCGTCAATCAGGTTTCAAACCAATGAAAGGATCGAAGATATCCGACTTCCACCACCATTCCCACAAAGGTTGAAGCGACAAAAACAAGAATACCAATTCAAGAAGTTTCTTGATATCCTAAAGCAAGTCCACATCAACTTGCCATCTGTGGAAGCAATTGAACAAATGCCAAAATATGCCAAGTTTCTTAAAGACATTGTGTCCAAGAGAACAAGGCTAGGAGAGTTTGAAACAGTTGTCGCAACAGAGGGATGCATGGCAATGTTGCACAATCGTATACCACCCAAGTTGAAGGATCCTAGAAGTTTCACAATACCTTGTTCCATTGGAAATCACTATGTCGGGAAAGCATTATGCTACCTTGGGGCTAGCATAAACTTGATGCCTAAATCGGTTTTCCAAAAACTAGGAATCGGGAAGGCAAAACCTACAACAGTTATGCTGCAGCTAGCTGACAGATCCTATGTGCATCCAGAGGGAAAAATCGAGGACATACTGGTAAAAGTTGATAAATTTATTTTTCCCGCTGACTTTATTGTTTTGGAGTGTGAAGCAGATGAGCATGCACCCATCATTCTCGGGAGACCATTCCTAGCAACAGGGAGAACCTTGATCGATGTTGAAAAGGGAGAACTCACAATGAGAGTGAATGACCAGCAAGTTAAACTAAATGTGTTCCAAACACTAAGGCATGCCGATGATCCAGAAGAATGCCAACTTCTTCATGCCACGACAGAGTTTAACTTCGACGAGGAATTTAGTTGCCTCGGTAACTACATTGCCGATCAAGAGGAACCTGAGGAGTATGAAGAACCGGTCGATGATGAACAACAAGAAGAGGCAAATTGGCTAGTCAATCGACCAGGTAAATACTTTGAACAACTGGATTACTCAGGTAAGGAAGGTAAACTCGAAAAACCCTCTATTGAACAACCACCGATTCTTGAGTTGAAACAATTACCAGAGTAACTAAAATATGCATACTTAGGAACCAATAATACATTTCCTGTAATTATTTCTTCTAAGTTACAGCCTGAGCAGGAAAAGAAGCTGATCAAGATGTTGAAGCTACATAAAAAGGCAATAGGGTGGACAATTGCCGACTTGAAGGGAATTAGCTCGACAGTGTGCATGCATAAGATTTTGTTGGAAGATGATCACAAACCTTCAATTGAGGCCCAGAGGAGACTGAATCATGCCATGAAAGGGGTTGTAATGAAAGAAATCATCAAGTGGCTTGACGCTGACATTATATACCCTATCTCTGATAGTACATGGGTAAGTCCGGTACAATACGTACCGAAAAAGAGAGGTATAACGGTGGTAAGTAATGAAAACAATGAACTCATTCCAACCAGGACTGTGACCGATTGGAGGGTTTGTATGGATTATCGAAAGCTAAACAAAGCCACTAGGAAAGTTCACTTCCCATTACCCTTTATTGATCAAATGCTTGACCGTCTTGCAGGTAAACCTTTTTATTGTTTTCTTGATGGTTATTCAGGTTACAATCAAATTGCCATAGCACCAGAGGATCAAGAAAAGACAACCTTCACATGCCCATACAGTACTTATGTCTTCCGAAGGATGCCGTTCGGATTGTGTAACGCCTCGACAGCCTTCCAAAGGTACATGATGGCACTCTTTTCAGACATGGTCGAAGACTTCCTTGAGATCTTCATGGATGATTTTTCTATCTTTGGTAATGACTTCGACAACTGTCTCGGCAATTTAGAGAGGGTGTTGGCAAGATGTGAAGAAACTGATTTAGTCCTCAATTGGGAGAAATGCCATTTTATGGTAGATGAAGGAATAGTGCTCGGCCACAAGATTTCATCCAAGGGAATTGAAGTAGACAAAGCCAAGGTGGACGTGATCGAGAGATTACCCCCACCAAGTTTGGTTAAAGGAATTCGAAGTTTTCTTGGACATGCAGATTTTTACAAGAGGTTCATTCATAATTTTTCTAAAATCACTAAACCCTTGTGCAATTTGTTTGAACAGGATAAAGTCTTCGATTTTGATGATTCTTGCACCCAAGCATTCGAAAACCTAAAAAAAAAGCTTGCATCGGCACCCATTGTCGTTCCACAGATTGACGCTACCTTTTGAGCTCATGTGTGATGCAAGTGATTTCGCGGTAGGAGCAGTCCTAGGCCAACGCACAGATAAGACCTTCCATGTGATATACTACGCTAGTAAAACTCTTAATAGTGCTCAAGTGAATTACACAACAACAGAGAAAGAGTTACTAGCTGTAGTTTTCGCATTTGACAAGTTCTGATCCTATTTGATTGGTACAAAGGTAATTGTTCATACGGACCATTCAGCAATCAAATATCTATTTGCTAAAAAGGATGCCAAACCTCGTTTGATTCGTTGGATATTACTTTTACAAGAATTTGATATTGAAATTAAGGACAGGAAAGGAACAGAAAATCAAGTGGCCGATCACTTATATCACGTTTGGAACACAATAGGGAGAAGGATGCGAATCTAGAGATATGCGATGCATTCCCGGATGAACAACTTTTAGTTACCTCGGCAACCATGGACGCGCAGGCCTCGGTAACCCTCGACACCTCGGCAACCATAGATGCACACGCCTTGGCAACCCTCGACGCTGCAGTAGCCCTTGACGCGCACGCCTCGCAATTTTGGGAGCAGTCACCACAATAGCACATGCCTCGGCAATACCCTGGTACGCGGATTTAGTTAATTTCCTTGTTTATGGTATTTTACCTTATGGCATTACTCACCAAGGGAAGAAGCGGTTCCGCCATAATGCTAAGCATTACTTTTGGGACGAGCCTCTTTTGTTTAAACAATGTGTAGATCAGGTTATACGACGATGTGTCCCTGAAGAAGAGCAACATAATGTACTCCGGCAATGCCATTCTTCACCCTATGGAGGACATTTTGGAGGAACTCGTACCGCGGCCAAAGTTTTGCAATCCGGTTTGTATTGGCCAACATTGTACAAAGATGTCTGCATGTAAACATAGTCTTCTCCTGGTTTTAGGTGCAATAGCAATTTGATTGTAGCCATAGTACCCCTCTAGAAAGCAGTAATACTCATTGCCCATAATTCAATCTAACATTTGATCAATGAAAGGAAGAGGGAAATGATCATTCCTTGTGGCTGCATTGAGTCTCCTACGGTCCATACAAATACATCAACCCGTAGAAATGCAATTAGGAATAAATTCATCAACATCGTTACAAACTAAAATGATGCAACTTTTCTTAGAAACACAATGGATTAGACTAACCCATGCACTATCAAAAATTTCATAGCTAATTTATGCACCCAACCACTTAAGGATTTCCTTCTTGACAACTTCTTTCATCTCTTAATTTAATCTGTGTTACGGCTCAATGACTGCTTGTCCTCATCATCCAGCTTGATCTTGTGCATGCAAAATGATGGACTAATGCCCTTAATATCTACAATTGTCCATGCAATAGCATGCTTGTGCTGCTTAAAAATATTTATCAACATAGCTTCTTGTATTGCGTTCAGAGTTATAGAGACAATGCTCCAAGGAATAAATATTTGAGATTAGCGGGAAATGGCTTGAGTTCTAGGGTAAGAGCTTCTTCAATATATGGTTTGAAAATAGTAATTGTCCGATGAGCTAGATCCAAAGATTCAACTTGCCATTTGTGGTGAACTACTGTAGTGAGTACTTCAACAATATGGTCACAATTTGGGAGATTTTCTTCCACCATTGCCAGCGCAGTATCCTCAGCAATGAGTATACTACGATGACTCAAATCTTCTTAAATGATATAGTCAAGAATATCAATATGATGACATCCCCCAGTCTTTCTTCCAAAGTCCTCATTAAACATCCCAAAAGTAACTTGCTCATTGTCGACTCGCATAGTGAGTTCCCCTTTTGATACATCGATCATAGCTTTCCTGGTGGCTAAGAATGGACGGCCTAGAATGATAGGCCCATCCTTGTCTGCTTCATAGTCAATAATAACAAATTTTGCTGGGAAAACAAACTTGTTCGCACGAACAAGCACACCCTTGATTTGACTATTCGGAGGAGTCAAAGATTTGTTTGCCAATTGTAATGAGACTGCAGTGGACTTCATTTCTCCAATGTCTAACTTTTGGAAAGTTGATAATGACATTAAATTGATACTAGCCCCCAAATCACAAAGAGCTTTGCTAAAGTAATGATTACTATTAGAGCAAGAAATGATGAAGCTACCTGGATCTTTCATCTTTCATAGTAGAGGGGTAAATGTTAACGCACCGCACTCCTAAGTGAACGCAATGGTTTCTATTGCACTGCTCTTCTTCTTCTTGGACATGATGTCTTTCATGTATTTCGTATAATTCAGAATCTGTATAAAAGCATCAATCAAAAGAATTTGCACGGTAAGTTATTGTAAAGTGTCATGAAAGAATTGAAATTGATTATCTGACTTAGTGTTCTTAAATCATAGCTATAGTTCTCACCACAAATCTCACAATAAAACACAGGAGTAGCGGTGTGTTGAGCTAGCTGGATAGGAGCAACTTCACTTGTTCCTTCCATATTCTTGATTTTATTCTCTAAAGAAGATATCTAAGTGTTTAGAGAAGAAAGATCATCAAGCTCGAACACTGTAACACCCCAAAAATTATGCCCAAATTATAAACCTTAGATTTGCAAAACCCCTAATTTAAAATCCTTAATTCTTAAAACCCTAATGATTTGAGAATTTAATTCAAAAACCCTAATTGAGTTTGAGGATTAAATTGAGAAAATTCAAATTTATAAGGTTTAATATAGAAATTCGGGGGTCAATTTGTAAATCATGAAAAGCTTAGGTGCTAGTTTGCAAATCCTCATTAAGTTCAATGGCTCTTTTAATCCATATTCATTTCCTTTTTCTTGCATTAACATCAAACTAAAACATTTATTGTATTTTTTATGTTATATCACAAATGACTACTTAGTTTAATGGTAAACTTATGCCATTTACATCCAGGGGAACTTGGGTTTTATTCTTATCCAAGGCAAAATAACTTTTTGTTTTATTTTCCCATTCTAGTAGTTAACCCTTCCTTTTAAGTACTAACCTAAAAAGGCTCTAATTTAATTCATGTGTTATTTAATCTATGAATATTATTTAATTTCAAAGTTTACATGGGATAACACTCAATTACTTTTGAGCATCATCCATAATTAAACTTCAAAATTATAGATAATATTCTCTGTCACTTAATTATATTAATTATTTAAAATTCTAATCTTAATTAAGGTCATATTTATTAATCTAAGTTATTTGTTAATTTTCAAGGGTTTTAATGAATATTGATTGTTCTATTTAAGAGTTCATGTTGAATAACATCTCATTACTTTAGGACACCATTCAAAATTAAACTCAAAATTTTTTCAATCAATACTCACTAATTTTCTATTGTCTGCCTTATTCCAATTATTACGTCCTAAAAAATCTAATTATAAGGCTCTAAAATAATATTTAAATTAAACTAAGTGTTTTCCATGAATATATATATATATGCTTAATTTAAATCATATAAAAAATAATATAAATTAAATTGCATTAAATTAAATAAATAAAATTGAAATTAAAAGATAAAAGGATTAAATTGAATAAAATTGAAACTTAAAATAAATAATTAAGGACCAAATTAAGCTTTATTAAAACTTTATGCCCAAATTACAAAAAACTTAAAAAAAACACGGGCTCAGATGAGTGTTTGCGGGCCTACATGCCTAGGGATATCGCTTATTTAAAAGCCTCATCGAAACCCTAATTTCATTTTTCCTTTTTTAAAATGCTCTCTCCATCTCTATCTCTCTCTCCCCTCTGGACACTAAAATTTTCAAAAATTAGCTCGAAATAAATCAAACATCAACTTTTTCTTTGGTGTTTATCCATGTTTTCATTAATACGAAGAACAAGGATGAACATGACCATTGTCCTTCATGCCTCGGTCGTCTTGATCTACACCAGTTAAACCCCAATCACCCTTTAGCTGTTCAATGGTCATCGAGAAACGACTTTTACATGTCGTAAGCAAACTGTGGTTGTCATTAGGTGATTTCCAACCACCATCCCCCGTCGTCCTAAAACCTCAAAATTTCCATTTTATCCCAAATCCTAGACTAGCCTCGATTCGACCGAATCATCCCTCCTCGCCTAATCTAAAACCTAAACTACTTAATCTCGAGTCCTCTTTAACTCAGACGATATTTAAAACCACTCCCCGGCCACTATAGCATTTTCAACCAAAACAAATTCTGACGACGTTCAGTTTCTAACGATGGTTCCCTTTCTCCAAGTATTTCTCTCTCCTCACAACTTTTTTTAATTATAATAATTATTATAGTTTTTAATTCTCATTCATTGAAATCTGACACACACTCTCCTCTTTTATATAGGTGGATGGACCCTGACATCATGGGTGACGTGACGTCATTTAGGTGACGTCATCACCAGACCAGCTGGCTTTTGAGAAAACACAATTCGTACCTAATTATTTTGGCCCATGAATGGCTGCCACATGTCCACTGATCTACAAATTTGGGCGGGAAAGGGCCTAAAGTTGGTTTTGTTGAGCTGGATGTGGGTTGTTATGAGTTGTTAACATATTGTAAAAATGGAGATTTGGGCGTAAATTGAGCTTTTGGGTTTTATATCTGTAAATGGACATTATTTTATGTAAATAGACATTTTATTTATTAATTATTTGTATTTGTTTTATTAAGAGAATATATATATATATATATATACACGTCTATATTCGGATAAAATTCGGGTATTACAATTAGTTATCAATATTTTATATTTATTAAAATTAATTAGATTATAAAAATTAAAATTATTAATAGAATATTAATAAATATATTTGAAGGATTTATATATTAATTTATTATTTATATAATTATTTTTAATACAATTTCAATAATTATTAAATTTAAATGATAACTGAAGAAAAATATTAGAGATTTAAATGAGAAAAATAAAAAATAGCAAAAATTAAATTTAAGCTGAAAAATATTGAATCAAATTTAAATAATTAATCACTCAATACTGGTTCCAGAATATATGGTAAAAGTTAAAATTAAGTTATTTGGAGATTTTTTGTAACTCTTAAGGGTAAAAGAGTGTATACAATATTTGTGTTAAAATCTCTAAACTCAAAAAGCTCATTTGAGCACTTTTTTTAAATTGAGAAGTTTTATCTCAATCTGCTGTTGTAATCTTTTTTCAACAAACATCTACAATAGTAGTTTTGACTGGTCAAATTTTTAAAAGTGCTTCAAACCGTTATTTTTTGCTCAAAATATTGTTTACCAAATATGACCAACATCTAAATTATTCACATCACATTTTATTTATAAATTAAAAGATATAATATATTTAAATATGTTCAAATCTACATCTTTATGGCTATAGATTTTATACAAATTTCCTAAATCAAATCTAATTTACATTTTTTATCTCTGAATGAGCCAAATAATAAAGTTGTTTTAACTTTTTTATGAGCATTAACCACAAAAAAGTGATTAAAATAAACAAATCAAAACATGAGAGGGAAAAAACTAAATAATCATGTTTTTTTAGGACTGTAATTTTGTTTTTACAAGTCTGAAAAAGCCGAAGTCTTGTGCTTTTTTTTTCCTGAAAATGATGGAAGAGGTAATAAATGGGGGAGTGCAGAAGTTTGGGACTTGAGACTCACTGCTCTGTCTCTGAATGCTTGTCAATGTCACGTCTCAAATGAAAAAAGCTCTCAGAATTTTGACTGCATTTTGGACTCTCTCCTTCTTCAATAAACTAAATGAACAGATCCCATTGCCTCCGGATGGATTCAGTTTCTTCCGAAGGAGGGGGTGACGAATGGTCAGGTTCCCTCGGTATTAGATGAAAGAATACATCAAAATTAAGAAAACATTGCATTTGGGGAGGATTGAACCAAGGACCTCTAAAATAAAAGGTTTACACCAAAGCACCAAGCCAACTTAAATACTTGATATAATCCTAACAAAAATAGTATGTAAATGGTACTGCAGTTAAACTTAATTTCATTTATCTCATGATATAATTTTAAAATAGTATGTAAAAAATCTTAAAATTCTAAAAAGTTTTAAAATAGTCCCCCCAAATCCTAAATCCTCAAACTCTCACTGTTGTCGCCGTCAGCCGCCGTCATTGGTCCCACCCTTTCGGTCGTCGGACCCAGTCGACCATTTCTCCCACTCACTGTCATCGAAAATCGGCGAACAGTGTGCTAGCCGAACATTGAACATCGAATGTGAAATAATCGTTCGATTAGCACACCGTTCGTCGGTTTCCAGCGACGACGAGTTGGGAGAAATGGCAGGCTAGTTTTGGCGACCGAATAGGTGAGGTTGGAGACGGCGTCCAGCGGTAGATGCGGTGAGGATTTAGAGATTTATGATTTAGGGATTTTTAGGGATTCAGGGATTGATTTGAACGTTTTTGTAAATTTTGGGTTTTTTAAATTAAATTTTAAAAGTTTTTTCAAAAAATAATTAAAAAACCTAATATTCATGCCATATGTCGCGTTTTAAATGGATAACGGGTTTTTTTAACAGTCAGACACCTAAAATTATAACTTTTAGAACTTTAGACACCTTTTTTACAAAAAAATACTTTAGGCATCTAAAGTTCAAAAGTGGTATACTTTGGACACTTATTTTTCATTTGAGCCTAAATATTATAAATTATATCATTAGATAAATGAAATTAAGTTCAACTGCAATATTATTTACATACTATTTTCGTTAGGATTATATCAAATATTTAAGTTAGCTTGGTGGTTTGCTGTAAACCTTTCATCTTAGAGGTCTTTGGCTCAATCCTCTTTAAATACAATATTTTCTTAGTTTTTTTTAATAAAATGCCGTAGTTTTGGCGTATCTTAAGCATAAAAATAACTATGTCAAAACGACGCCGTTTTGAATTTAACGGTCCGTTATAATTTAACGGTCCAGTGCTTGGATTGAACAAAAAACAAAATTTACTGGTATTTCGTGTATCATTTTGTAGTTCAGTTCTATGATCGATACAAAAACTAAAGTTTAGTGGTATTTTGTGTAGTTTACCCTAAAAAAATCATTAAACTCGTTGTTAACAAAAATTTTCATTTCTATAACTGTATCGTTAAATGCTAACGACCATTAACATGACACACCTTTAAAATTAGATAAATTACTGATTGAGCCACTTTTAAAGAATTGGCAACAACTCCCACCAGGCTAAATAAAGATTTTCATATAATTTGATTAAAAAATAGGTTAAACTATACTAGTAGTCCCTGAACTATTAAGACACTCACAATATGATCATCAAACTTTTAGAATTTACAACATTGTTACTAAATTTTTAATTCGCTTTCATTATAGTCACCGCCTTTTAAAAAGTCGAGAATACACGTTAACTTTTTAAAAGAAGGTAAATTATGCTAGTAACCTCTAAACTCTTAAGACATTCACAATATGTTCACCGAACTTTTAAAGCTTACAATATGTTCACACACACAAAAACATACGCACGCGCGCGCACACACACAAACTCACGCACATGCGCGCGCGCAAACACACACGCACACACGCGCGCACATACACACGCTCACGCACACGCGCGCGCACACACTCACTCGTGAAGGTGAAGCTTAGTTTATCAGATTTCCATCAATTTGAGTGTATTTGATAATCATTCAAAAATGTCAAAATGAGATAATTGTTGTTGCCAATTTAAAATAATTTATTGAAAATTACTTTAGAGGTGCAAAAGGTGATCTTGTCTATTCCGAGCCAATAAATTTGTACTAGAGCTCATGAATTTTTTTACAAAAAATATGGAGAACTCAAAATTGAGAGGATGAACATTGGAGGTCCATGCTTTTTGGAAGAATTTAAGTAGGAAAGTTTCGAGCCTGTTATATTAACCGAAGGTAATGATGTTTAGCTGTTTTCTTACATTTGTTTCAAAATCCATGTACTTTATATCAACAAATGAAAATTTTGGTTTTCTTTTAACTCTACAATTATGATGTTCATATGTGACGTTAGATCAAACATAATAAATTAACTTTGTACTAATGACTATCTAAAAGATTCAAGGTGCTTATTTTAGCCAACCTCCCCTTTAAGTACACCATGACCAGTGATGTCAATTTTTTTGGATAAAGCAACATGAGACACTGTCACAGTCGTCGCTCGGAGCTACTCTTGTGATGAAAGTAAATTAAAAGTTTAGTAAATCTTTTTTAAGTTAACTTGCCACATTAATTTTTTTAACGGTAACTGATAGTAGTGACCATAAGGAAAGCGAATTAAAAGTTTAATGATTGAATTGTAAGTTTTAAAATTCCACTGATCATATTTTAAGTGCCTTAAAAGTTTATGGACCACCAATTTAGTTCAACCAAAATATTATTTAAATTAAATTTTGACAAAAAAAACTAATTTCATTTATCTTATATAATTATATTAATCATGACATATATATTTATAAAATGTTATATATAAAAAATTCTAAAATATTGTAAGAGTACATTCTAAAATAGATTATAAAATTTTAGAATTCAAATATATATTTATATTTGTACACTTATGTTCAAGGTTTGTACACTTTTGGTCATCGATTTTTAAATTCGACAGTTATGGCCACTTACGTTTTTGATCCGTAAACTTATGGTCATTGGGACATTTGTTGTCGTTAAACATTAATGGAAGGTTGATCTGGCACAACAAAAAAGGGATAAATTACATAGATAGTCCCTAAACTACTACTTCACCCTTATTTTGACCACCGAAATAAAAACAATTTATATAATTACACATTTAATCCTCCATACTCACAATTTTTTATTTCTTCTCCCCTCCACCATCTTCCATATTCTTCTTCATCTAACTCAATCCCTAATTTTCTATTATATTAATTCTCAATTCACACCATATATTTTTCTACTTTCTTTTTTTCTATTATATTTCTTCAACACTTTCTTCTCCTCGTTTTTCTCGATATACTTTCCGTCTCCATACAAAGTTGAGGAACCCCTGAGCCTTTGATCACTTGACGTTAGTTTTCTAAGATAACTATTTACATCTGTTTTTTATTCTACAATTTGTCTTTGATTTCACACTTCCTTATTTTAATTCTAGTTTTTATGTATTTGGTAAATTGGGTTGCTTTTCTTTTTACGTATGTTTCAAAATTTGTTTTGCTTTTTTTTTTATTTCCCATTTTTATGGGCACTAGTTTTTATGCATTCGATATAAATTTATTAACCATGAATTCGATAATATTTTTTTAGCTTGATTTCCTATTAATGGGGGTTAGATATCTGTGGTGATCTCAACTGATATTCAATTTTAAAATTTTATGAATAAGATTAGTGATTAGTGGATTCAATTTTCATTTTGGTTGATCTTAAATTGTATTTTTTTATTGCGCTTTTCATTGCACGGTTTGGTGGAAGCTATTGAGGGCTTTTTATTCTAATAAGGAAAGGGTTAAAAAGCAACTACAAGTCAGCATTCTAGAAACTCTTCAAGGACAAGGAAAAGAACTGGGTGGATGATCTTGAGGGAATGTTCTTGAATATGCAGTTTGCAAGGAAGGAAAGCCGCAACATTGGTGTTCCATTTCTAGAGGAGCAAGTCCATCAAATGCTCCGTGAATGGAATGCCGAGCTCAATGAACCTTATCCAGTTTCTTTATTGCAACAAGTTAGGACTGCCACAAATTCTCATTTCATATTAATTGCATTTATATGCTCTGTCAATTAATTTTGTTTAATAGAAAAAAAATATACGGTGTTAATTGGGGATCAATATAGTAGAAAATTAGGGAATGAGTTAGATGGAGAAGAATATGGAAGATGGTGGAGGGGAGAAGAAATAATTTTTTTTGTAAATATGGAAGATTAAATGTGTAATTATGCAAATTGTTTTTATTTCGGTGGCCAAAATAGGAGTGAAGTAATAGTTTATGGACTATTTAGGTAATTTATCCTTTTTTATTATTCCAGATCAACTTCCTGTTAACGTTTAACGACAACAAACGTCCCAGTGACCACAAGCTTACAGATTGAAAACGTAAGTGACCATAACGGTCAAATTTGAAAATCGGTGACCAAAAGTGTACAAACCCTACACATAATTGACCATTCCAATAGTTTACCCATTTTAAAACTCTGGTGATCATATTGCAAGTGTCTTAAAATTTTATGGACCACCAATGTATTTCACCCAAAATATCATTTAAATTAAATTTTGATAGAAAACTAACTTCATATATCTTATATAATCATGCCATATATATTTATAAAATGTTATATAAAAAATTATAAAATATTATAAGAATATATTACTAAAATAGATTATAAAATTTTAGAATTCAAATATATATTAATATTTAACTTTCATATAAAATAAATGAACAATATTTAGATTAAATTATGAAACTAATTATATTTGTTTTATGAAAATATAAATTATAAAATTTTATAATAATATGTTTAGAAAATAAATTGTAGCATTTTTAGAATTTAAATATATATATTAATATTTGAGTTTGATATAATATACAAATAATCATTTAGATTATATTGTGACAAATAAATTAATTTTATTTATTTATATTAAAATATGAATAAAAAATAATGTTTATAAAATTAACATATTTTAATTGATTTTATAATTAATGTTAAAAATATATTTATATTTATTTTATAAATATAAATGTAACAACCCGAAATTCGGGTTAGTAATTTGGGTCTCGGACCCAAATATTGGATTTTTAATTTGGTAATTAAAATAAAGAGAATTAGAAATGTTAAGCTCGAATTAAGGAATTTGAGGACTAAAAATTATGAGAGTCAAAGTTGGGAGCTTAAAGTGGAAACAAGGGGGAGGTAAATGCTCAATTATTTGGTTTACCCATTTTGGTGGGGAATAGTGTATTTAAATTAAAGTGGGTTTAATTGTGGATAAAAAAGAGGGGACGATATTTTGTAGGAGAAAAAGTGAATAGTGAGAGAGAAAATAAAAAAGTGGCAGAGAATATTAAGGAGGAGTTTTGAATTTCGATCTATCGTCATTCAAGTCACCGTTCGTGACACCGCCAACACTGTTGGATAGAGCTTTGCCGAGATGAGTCGACTGATAGTCGTTGTGTCGCAGGTGTCGTCCGTTAGGGTGAGAGAGGATAAGTTTCAGAAAGTTGAAAAATGATAGTTCTGGTGGCCAAATCGAGAAACTGTGGTCATTGATGTGCTCCTCGACGTTGAGACAATGGGATTGGAGCTCACTGCCGCCGTCTAACTATTGGAGGGTACCCCACGTATTGCCGCTGAGGGTGGGCGATCATCTGCCCAGGCGGGTGCACACTCTTTCGGTGCACTTCGCCATAATGAATCCTGATATCGGGTGCACGTGCTTCTTGCTGCACCAAATCACCACCAGCGGGTGCAGCCTAGCTACCATGCACCGCACCACACTAGATCGTCTAGATTGCTGACCGGCCATTGACCGATTCTTGACTTTTGGGGGGACCTTACCTAAGGTTTTTCTACGTTTTGAGTCTGTTGGTGCAGTCTATTTTGCTAAATTCAAACTCGGTAAGTTGTTTCTACGCTTTTGACCTTGTGAATTAGTTAGTGAATGTGGAAAATTAATAAATATTATATTCATATTTATTTGAAGAATATCTGGGATCAAATATCAGAACAAATAGAGTAATCGGGAAGCTCGAATAAGGAGTTATCGCTAGTGCTTGAGGTTAGTACACTTCGAACTCTGAAATATTTTACTAGCATCATAAGTGTAATCACCTCGCATGTTAGTGTCTACAAAATAGGTAGACAAGAAATAAGCATGTTTAGAGACCAGTATTATGAGATTGAAATTTATGAGATGCATGGTGATATTATGAATATGTCGAGACTCGTAGGGACTTTAGAGACCGTGTAGGGTCGATTGAAATACTCATAAAATTATTTGATGATTTGTTTGATTGATTGATAAATTGTGATGCCTTGAATGCTAGTTCGAATAGTTTGGCTGGATTTGTTGGAAATTTAAGATTAAGGGTTAATACCGATAAATATCCAATTAAATATTCATAAATATGGTAATTGTGGTTAAATAATTAAATTCATTCGCAACCAAACCCTAATAACTTTCATAAGCTTTAGGAATCGAATAAAGCCTTGTAATATTGTATTTTGCGATGATAGAACGAATTCATGAGTAGGGTATCGATACGATTTTCGACTGTACATGTATGTTATTCGATGTTGTATCGGTACGGTTCGACCCGTATCGATACTCATGGAAATTTGAGATTCCAGTAAGCAATTTCAGTTTCGGTACGCATGTGAGTACCCATATCCGAAGGTACCATATTGATACTCGTGTTCGAGTACCGGTACATGATACGCTAAATAATCTATAAACGTAAATTAAAGATGAAAATTTACGTGTATATTAATAATTGAATCATGCCTTAATAAATGAGATAACATGAATTAATGGAGACAATAAATGGGAGTAATTATATACTTCTCCATAATGTATTAACAACTCGGTAATGTAAAATGAATGATGCGACGAAGATTAGCAACGATAGGGAGATCATTGGGATCATGTTGCTTGTATGTCGAGTAGGCATTTGTTTTGGTTGAATCGATGATTGATGGGATCCGAATATCTAGTGAGAGTGTTGCAACACCATGGTCAAAGATGTCGAATGTACGTTTCTGACGCTATGTGGCACTAGGTCTCGTTTGAAGATACTTGAGGGGGATTCTTAGTATAGAGTGTACGTTCCCGACACTGTGTGGCCCCGAGTCTCGCCCAGAGTGTACATTCCCAATGTTATGTGGCCCTAGGTCTCACTCCAGTTTTGTGGTTCTACTTCGTGTGCTTTTCCCTAGATGATTTGATAAGATCTTGGGTATGGTTAGGCCTTGTGTACCATGTATGATGACTTGCATGATTTGAGCATGTGTTTAGGTGACTAGTGGTAGCGCCACATGTTTATTTATCTCTCGTTATTGCTCGCACTAGCTTGCATGCTTATGTTTATGATTAGCATGAAGTATAGTAGAGTAGATGTGTACCACTGAGCTTTGTAAGCTCAGCGCTCGGAATCGTTATTTTCGTGCTTAGGTCGATAGATGGATTGAGAGCTCGAGGAGCACTATCAATAGGGATTCCAGCAAGTGGTGTTGCCATAGTAAGATACTTATATTTAGTGTGTTGAGTATTCATAGGACCTTACGTGGCCGAGTCTGTAACATTATTTTTGAAATATTATTTTGATATACAATGTATAAACTTGGAGCTCCTATTTTGTAAATTAATTTATATTTTTTATTTTAATTATATGAAGTATTTGATGTCATAATGTTTTGAATAAAGGTTAAATGTATGGTTTTAAAATGAAAATTTTTTGGTCGGTTTTTGGGTGACTCGAATGTTACAATATATGTTACAATTAATATAATTTTGTAAGATAAATGAAATTAATTAACCTTCAAAAGTTTAACTTTAATATCATTTTTATCGAAAGATATTGAAATCTTGCTTAACTTAGAGGTTAGATGTTGCATACACTATCTCTTTAAGATTTTAAGTTCGATATCTGTTAAATCCTTTATATATTTTTTACTAATTTTTTATCATGATATAAACTAAATTTAATATTTAAATAAAAATAAAATATTAATAATAAAAATGATATTAATTTTTTTAAAAAAACTAAGTGAAAGCAATTTTTTAAATATCATAACCTATTAATCCATAAATTATTAAAAAGAAACAAAATCTAAAAAAATTATGAAGTGTTAAAATTATAAAAAATAAAAAAATTATTAAAATTAAAAATATTTAAAATAAATATTTATATTGTTTTTTTTTAGATTTTACAAGGTTTGAATTCTCTAACAAGGAGGATAATAGCGAAGTTGATAAACTAGTTAAGTAAAATATTTATCTAGCACATAAATTATGACAAATGATAAAACAAATAGAACCCCTAGACGACCACAAGCACACAACATGTAAAACAACTTAACACACACTTAACCAGTTCGACAAGTGTTCCCTTAAAAAATGTTTAGTGTAACGATTGCCCAGTCAAATAACAGTTAATACATACAAAATGCCATGATCAAGCCATGATGTAAAACCACAACAACAGGTAAATTAAAAAAAATAATACATCAATTGATCAAAACGTTTACAAACATTGGTGATGTACCAAGCTATTGCAACATAACAAAAGAAAAATACCATAAGAAACACCACATGGATTCAAAAAATAAGACATTGAATCATTCAAACATTATACAATAAGCATATGCGTTATCACTTTATTGGAAAACACATATGATATAAATCCACTCAAGGTATATTAAATGCTCGACAAATATCTTCTTTAGCTAATTTGTCAGCTTCATCATTACTCTGAAAATCTTGAACACAATAATATAAAATATGTTTTAATTTTAATTTTTTATAATGTCAATTATTTTAATATAATTTTTAATATTTTATTTTTAATAAATTAAAGCTTTATAAACATCTTCAATTTTTAATAATTTATCGGCATATAGTCATATATATATATATTAATTTTATAACTTTAACATATTTTTAAATAATAATAATATTTTTTAATTTTTTTAATAATATTTTTATACTTTTAATATTTTAAAATTTTAATTTCTTATTTTTTTGTATAAATATTACATATAAATAATTTAACCATTGAACTTTCAAAAAAATATTTTTTTCCTCAAACTCCCTAAAAAATCAAATCTAGCCGTTCTGCTAAGTTATCATTCACATGCAGGATGGCACATCAACATTATTAACGGTCAACTTCAGTCAAATTGTTAAATTAATGCAATTTATGAGTTCGAGGGAGAAACTTAGTATGTTTTTTTGCATATGAACAAAGAATTTTATTGGGTAAACTATCAAAACGGTCACTTATGTTTAGTACTTGTTCACTTTTACTCACCGAATTCAAAAAACTAACATTGCGGTCACTTACATTTTTCTTATTTAAATTTATGGTCACCAGGACGTTTAATATCATTAGTCTTTTACGGAGTGTTGACTTGACACGGAAAAAATATAATAAAAGTCAATTACATGTGGATTACAAATAAAAATAAATAAAGCTTTTATATTATTATAAAGACAACCCTTTTTCTCTTCATAACCCTAAAATTTAAAATTCGTAAAACAAAGAAGAAGAAAAGCTAAAGCTGACGACTAGGGGTGTAAATGAATCGAGCTTGAACAAACAAGGCTCTATTTTTGTTCACTTATTTATTTTGAAGGTGTTCATGTTCGGTTCGTGTTTGTTTAAATGTTCAATATCGTGTTCGTTTATTTATTTTTGAAGATGTTCGTGTTTGTTTGTTTAGCGTTCATGAACATAATCGTCTATGGTCAAAATGGTGAAATTACAATATTGGTCCTTAAGCTTCTTAGGCTTCACAGTTTGAACTTCAAAGTTCACCTTGTGTTCAATTTAGTCCATATCTTCACAAATATTTAAAATGTAGAAAAATAAAAGGAAAGGGGGAACATGACAAATGAGCTTATAATGAGTTAATAAACGAACTTGATCGTGAACATAAACAAATCAAACGCACCTCTGTTTGTGTTCGTTTGTTTAATATAAAATTTTGTTCATGCTCATTTATTTAACTTAATAAACGAACATAAACAAATATTATATGATTGATTCATGAACAGTTCACCGAACGTTTCTTTTTATTTACACACCAACACTCTTAAACCTTTTGGAGAGTGTTTGTTTCGTAAAGATTTTTGGGTGAGAATGTAATCCAGTCCCTTAATGGTTCATAGAATGTGATGCCTCCGTGTAATTAAACCTCCAAAAGCAAATGGTGGCAGAGCTGTTGATAGCCCTCAGATACAAACAGCTTTTGCTATGTGCTAGGAAACGTTTAAGGACAAAAATAGGATCTTTGGATCCTATTTTGACCAAAGCACTATCCAGAATCCTAAATTGCCCAGACTAGGACCCTTATAGTGAACTCGCCACACCACCATGGCGAGTTCCATAATTATATTATTTTTTATTCAAACTCGCCCTACACTGATGATGAGTTTTAATTTTTTTAATATCCGACTTAAACATTAATCATGAGATTAACCTAATCCTAAACGAAACTCGCTGTAGGGACACGACAAGTTCCATCTGGGTTAACAACTGTCACTGAAAAATAACGGGTTGTTTTAGGGTTTTGCAAATTAGGGTTTTTTCTTTCTTATAAATAGATAGTTTTGTTTAGGGTTTAGAACACACACAAATTTTTAAATCTCTTCTGTTCGAGCAAAGCAAAATAGTTCGTCAAGCTGTGAGATTTTCTTAGACGACCCCAAAAGAAGCAAGCTCACACATAATTCGAAAGGTGAAAAGTAACGTTTGTTAATTTTTAAATTACGATTATTTTTTTTGAATATGATTTATTTTTTATTCGAAATTACTTTTATACATGCATATTTTTTAATCTGAATAGTAAATTGTGTTGTAAATATTTTAATCGAAAATATTGAAAATTTTGATTGATTTGTGATGTTTTAGGAATTTAATTGCACATAATTGTTGAGGAAAAATGACTTTGTTAAGACTTCAAGATTCTTACATCACAAAAAACATGGGATTATTGGTAAGAATTTATGGTTTTTTTGCAACTTTTAAAATAAAGTACTACTTTAATTTAAATTTGTGCTTGTAGAAAAAGGATTCAAAATTTCGACATATGGAACGATTCGCCAAGCCAATATATAATAGGATATCTGGAGAATTATGGTTTAGCTACACGTTGAAGATTCATGAGTTTGAAATCGTGCCAGAGTTAATTAATGGGTTGGTGAAGAGTTGGAGACCAGAGACCCATACCTTCCACATGCCGTGCAGGGAGTCCACAATCACCCTCGAAGATGTTGCTATGCAACTCAGTGTCCTAATTTCATGTAGTCTAATCGTTGGTCAGAATAATTATTTTGTTTATGATTAATGCTCCAAGTATTTGGGAAAGAAACCACTGGCACATGTTGTTGATAGTAAACATGTGAAGTTGACATGGTTGAAGAGTGATTTTAAATTGGATGGAAATTCCACAACGGCAAAAATTGAGTGCGTTGCTCGAGCATATATATTGCTCCTTATCGGTGGTATGCTAATGCTGAACAAATCGAATTCCCACATGCACACATAGTACCTTCGGTTCTTAGAGACGTCATGGGTAGCAAAAAAACTTAGTTGGGGATCTGCAATATTAGGTTTCCTGTATCGCGAGTTGTGCAAGGTAACGACCCCGACAGACCTCAATGATAGATTCGTGCACATCGATATTGGTGGGTGTGTGATGTTGATACAATCATGGTCCTGATACATGCTTCCATTCTTGGCTCCTATTTGCGATCCTCCATTTGAATTCTCACTCACTTAAAGGTAATAATGTTAATTCCCATAATTATTTTAAATGTTATTTATGGAAACCATGACCTATCTATGTATTTGTATTATGTAGATGGGCCTAAAAATTCAAAAAAAAGCGTTGGATGTAAAATTAATTCTCGCATTGAGATTGAAGATTGACATGTATTGCAAAGAGCAGGTAATGCAAAATTGCTTTTAGATCAAAATTTTAAAATTTAAATTTATTTTATCCAATTTCCAGTTATGTACGTATTATTACAGTTCCGATGGATGCCATATGATGAGGATGATGATATTATTCATGTCATTTCGAACGATGCCTACGAAGATGCCGAAAATTGGTGTTCAGTAATGTCATTGCTAAATTTTACAATTGTCGAGATTTTTTACAGGAATCGAGTTCTTAGGTAGTTTGGATACCACCAGCCTGTGCTGGAGGACCTAACCAATATGGATTAGCTCGAAAAAATGGACTTACGATGTAAGAGCGAAGAGAATCGGCCAAAGAGATATTCGTCATACATAGCATGGTGGCTTGACAGGTCATGCAGGTTGCCGACTCGTGATCTCATTCCCTATAATTTTGATTTCTTAAATTCTAAGTACCGCCGTGGTTTGTAACAAACGAAAAATCGAAGTTGATGACCGAAGCCCAACGACAAGCTTATGTTACTTTTTTTGAAATCCCAAAACACCAGGATCAGGAACCTGATCCGAAACCCAAATCCTAACCGAACATGGGAGCAAGGTCTATAGAGTCCAGAGAGGTTTAATTATTTATTTGAGTTGAGTTCACAAAATTTGTTTTGTTTATTAATCTTAGATATTTGTCTTTTAATAAATTTCGGACACAATGCATGTTTTCTTTTATTAATAAAATTTTGAGTTTAGTTTACAAAAAATGTTATGCTTGTTTATTTTTTTCACGTAACGAACTATGTAGAGTGTTGCCATCAATCAAAAATAACGAATTACTACATTTAGAACAGTAAGTGTAATATCCCAAACCTTGGCTTAGGAAAATACTACAATGGATCACTAGTTAAATTGACATAGAATTATCATCTATTAGATTAATTAAGTGAGTTAGGACCAAATTAGTAAAATAAGATGTGGAATGAAATGGTAAACTTGTAGGACTGTGTTGAGAAAATAGAGAACTGAAATTGGATTGTTTTGAGTGTGTATAATCACATAGAGGATTGTTTTGGTGTACATATATATATGTATATATATGTATAAGTGAAATATTTGATATATATATATATATATATGAACATATATTGGACTGATTGTAAGTATATGTGTATATGTATGTAATAGGACTGTTGGTAAATGAATTGAATTGGTTTTGATGACATGTTATTCTGTTTGAGGTACATATTGTGATAAGGAGGAGTAGAATAAATAAGTTATTTGGGAGCTAGAGGTGATTATGGTTCAAGTATCTCGTAACTTCAGGATATCAGGCGAGTGTAGTTGCATTTGTCTCGGGTGACACAGTGTCACTCTAATATTTGCTTTTATGAGATTGATGTATGAAATGCTCAAGTATGAATTAAATATGATCAAATTGTATAAGGCTCACATAGAGCACATTAGGGGGAGAATTACATTCATGGCATAACATCTTTGATATGTCTTTTGAATAAGTTTACATTTCATATGCACATGTGTTTTGTTATGATATAATGTTTTATGTTTGATATGAATAAAGAGAGACCTTGTATAAGATTTGAATAATATTGAGATAACAAGAAACTTATCAGGTACTAATTACTTAAATAAAAAGAAAAAAAACATGCCAAACATTAATATCAAATCTTTATGCAATAAGCCTCTAAAATCTTAAGTCCTAAGGTTCTAAAAGTTCACTTATTGTTATAAGATATCAATGAAAGCTTCATAAGTCTTTGAATAAGATTTTAAATAAGACATTGCTAAATCACAAAGCATAAAATGTGTAATTTTTTCCTTATAATGGAAATACTTGGATCCTTTGACATGGCACTTGATATTCTAAGACTATGGTGTATTGGCTACGGCTCAAGGGTGGCGACCCCATATATGTGATACGTTGGTGACAGTAGGAGGTAACGAGGGAGATGGTAAGGAGATTAGCGACAGTTGGTTGGATAGAGAAGAGAAGCTAGGTCTGATATATTATAAACTTGCCATTGCTTTGTGCTAAGTGAATCTTTGATCAATGCTACATATGTCCAAATGTGATCCAAGGAAAATGTTCTAAAAGATATGAACTTAGATATTAAGCCTCGACAAGAAATTCTGGTATACAATGTTATGAACTCCAATAAGCTTCGATAAGAATCCCGATTTGCTTAACAAAACTTCGGCAAGCTTGATTAAGAACCTTGAGAAACTCTAATAAGATTTCTAAAAGAATACTTCGATAAGATTTAATAAAAATAAGACATGATGGTAAGATGAATTATGATTATGTCTCTATGAAACTTAGTTATGTATAACTAAAACTAACCTAAATGTTATTACGCTTGACTACATTGCTTCCACTTTGATTATTGTTTTGTCGTATTAAGGATTACTAACTCACTTAGGCTAGATAAGCCTAATGCATTCATTTCCATGCATTTCAGGAATAAAAGGGTTTGCTTGGTTCGATCATGGTTGGAGGTTGCAAGTCAATTATTAAAGTCTTTGTGTAAAGATTACCCTTTCTTTGAAACTCCTAGAATTGTGGCATACAACATTTGTATAAGCATCTTAGTATTTTGAGAAACTATCATTTCATTATGATTTTCTTGGTATATAAGACACTCATTTACGAGTGTGACTTGGTTGTCAATTGTATGAATTGCTTTTATATATACGTTAAGAAAATAAAAAGAATCTTAACTTTAAATTAGTATCGAAATATTTGTATTGTTAACTACGTAAATGGATAATGGCTTGATTAAGAGTCTGTTTTGCTACTTGAATGAAAATTTATGTTAGTCAATTTGTTAGATTGGCTGCTGTTTTGTGAATCGATCGAAAAGTAGAAATGAGTAGTAATATTATGTAAAATGATTGATGTACTTATTAATGAAAACAATGTTGTTTATGTAAATCTAATTAAATGTAGTTGATATTAACTGAAAACAGTTGAAAGTTGAATAAACTCAGTCTTGAGAGATAGTATAATATTCAGTTTTTATGCTATATATGTATAAGTCTATTACATGTGTATTTGTATGTGCAATTTTGAAGTAAATAAGTATGCTATGTTTTAAGGATATGACTACTCTTAAATGAAATTAAAAAGTATGATATGATTGTAGATTTGGAAGATAAAATGCATACTAATATAAGAACTAAACATTTCATGCTCGTGTGATCATGTTTTGGGAAAGATTTAGATGATATACCTTGATTATTGAAGCATGGCATTGAATTCGAAGTTCATATATATATATATATATGTGTGTGTGTGTGTGTGTGTGTATGTGTCTTTTAAAAAAGATTTATACATACAAGAATACAGGCTATAAATCCTAAGGGTCAATAAGTACTCGTTCAAAGGATATATACTGATTATTGGAAGCTCTAGGTTTAGAGTCAAATTGTGTGATCTCTCTCCAGAATTTTAGTATGAATTAAAATATATAATCAGTGATGAGAACAGTAATAGTAGCTTTTGACATAGTGTCTTTTGGTTTGATAATGCATACTTGAAGATGGATATTCTTGCTAAAATTGATCACTAAAGTTTGTTAATTTCTTTTTATGGCTTATTAAGTATGCATTTGAGTATCTAATGCTATAAGTAATGTTATATTTGAGCTAGAACCTTAATCTATATTTTTTTGTGATATCATTGAATGTTAAGTTGTAAAAAGAAAATGTGCAAACTCGTTCAAATTAATCAGACCTTTGTGATCGATTTCTGTTTGTGTCTTATTGATATCTTTAATCCTGATCTTCTTCCAAACTATTATACATTACTCCTCAAACTTTAATACATATGCTTGAGTACATGTAATTTTTTATAGTATACAACAGATTCACTCAATACCACAACTCATTGACATATATGACTGACTAACCAATTGTTTTTTGTTGCTACAAGGTTGTTCGTACAAAAAACGGGGTCAGTCAACATGGAAAATGGCATGTAGTACCCCGTATATATCATTGTGGACGCATAGGGGTCCTGCATGGAATAAAAATGGGTGTAACATAACGCCCTACAGGCCCGATGGTGGCATTTGGGTTGCATCCTAAATAATGTAAGACCATGTAGTTTCTCGAAAAATTAATATTGTAAGTAGTACTTCGTAATATGAGACAATACGACATCAATTGGAGTTTCCATTATGATTTTTGATAGCCTAATTCCGAACAATGTACAACGTAATTAATGTAGTGGTGTGAACTTTGTAAATTTGGTTCGTATAAAAAAATGAAAGACAGTTGTGGTATGGAAACAAATGTGATGATTCAGGACATTTCTACCCCAACCTCTTAGTAGCATTTTTGCAGAGGTATCTTGGTAGGGTTTTCGACGCATGTTTTGGAGTGATTTTTGAATGTTGGACCGAAAGACGGCTGATTAGTCATATAGAAAAAAAACTTACACTTGATGTTAACGTAAAAAAATTGTGAGAAAAAGTATCCGGAGGTGGGGTAAAATGCACCTAAACACCCATATGAGAGTTCTCTTGGTAGGGTTTTTGACGCATGTTTCGGAGCGGTTTTATAATGTTGGACCAAAAGGCGGTCACCTAGTCGTACAAATAAACACTTTTACTTGATGTTAACGTTAAAAATTTGGGCGAAAAAACATCCAGAGTAAAATTCTCCTAAACACCCATATGGGAGATCTTTTTGTAGGGTTTTCGACGCATGTTTCGGAGCGGTTTTGAATGTTGGACCAAAAGGCGGCCGCATAGTCATACAGATAAACACTTGTACTTGATGTTAAAGAAAAAATTCAGGCGAGAAGATTAGACGGCTAATACCTGTTGGGCATAACAAACCACTACAAGCTCTCTATTACGGGTTTTAGACATCCTTGTTTCTAGTGACATAAGGTACAATGAGAATTGACTATGAAGACGATGTTGAAGCAATGGTCGACACGCATACGAGGTACATAGAGGAAATATGCTACTTGTATGCAGATTTCAATAGAGACATAGCAGGTGACAATGAAAATCGAGTTGCAACTCAAGAGACAACATATGATTTCAACTCTTTGATGAGGGATTACAATCTTGGCGTTCCTGCTTATACCCCTGCGTTTCATGATGAACCTGCATGTTCAACAGCACTACACTCGTCTGCCAACTTCTTTGACCTAAATGTCGAACAACCATCAAATCAGCATTCCACCTTTAACCCATACGTTGATGGGCATCAACTGAGACTTGGTGGATCAAGTTTTTTAGAGGGCCTACACTCTTGCGCTGCATCCTTCAATCTGAATGAGCCAACATAGCTCCTCCTAATTTTTTCCTTGGGTCTACAACTACGACGTCTACACCTGCCCATGCATCCACGGATGGTGATGAAGGTTACACATCCCCAGAAGAACCGATTCAAGAGCGCACCCCGATAGTGCTGAGGTTGGGTTATTTGTGGAGCTTGAAGATGTTGCTGTCGATTCTACCTCTTAAACTGAAAGTGACATTAATAATGATGATGACGCTCCTAGAAACATCAATGAAAATCATTTGGAACATATTGCAAGCAGTAGTGCCCTAACATCGTACGAGCCTCCATTGTACATGCAAGATATCAAATTGGAGACAATGGACATGCAAGAGTTCCTTGACGTGCGTGACGTGGGTTTTGACAGTTCTTACTTTGCAATAAAAAAGATGACTTGTGGGAAGGAGGCAGTTCAGAACAAGCGACGAAGTGAAAGCTACTGTTAAAATCTATAACATACATTACGGTGTGCACTCCAAGGTGATGTACTCAACATCAAAGAAATACATATGTGAATATAGATAGAAATCGTCACAAGTATACAATTGGAAGGTGCAGGTCAACAAGATGAAAAGAAAAGAGAACATCTGGGAGATCAAATCTACAATGGCCTCCATACTTGTGTCGTCGATTAAATGCAAGATCATCCAAACATGGACTCCAAAATTTTCACTAGTAGCATCCAAACAATTGTCCAGGAAAGCCCCAAAGTCATTGTTTCTGCATTGCAGACGCATGTTAATACAATATACGATTACATGCCATCGTACAAAAAGACTTTGAGGGGAAGGAACAAGGTAATCATCAATTTGCATGGTGAATGGGGCGCTTATTATAGCGAGCTCCCAGCTTGGATAAACGTCATGAAGAAATACAATCCTGGAACGATCGTAGATTTGGAAACTGAACGATTGCGTGGTTCTTGACGTTTTCCAATTCAAACAAATTTTTTGGACATTTCTACAGTGTATGAATGCGTACAAGAACTACAAGCCCGTCATTCAAATCGATGGCACAATCTTGTATGGAAGATACAAGCATGTTTTGCTATTAGCCGTTGTTCAAGACGACAATCGCAAGACAATACCCATAGCGTTCGCACTCGTGCCTAGAGAAGATATTGAATCTTGTAGGTTTTTTCCTCAAGAAGCTATGTCATTACATTATAAAAAAGGATCGAGTTTGCTTGATCTCTAATCAAGGAGGTGGGATCAAGTCAGCAATCGAATATTTGGGCAGAAAGTTTTAATATCCAAACATTAAACATCGTTACTGTATACGCCACATTACTGCAAACTATCATGGCCGGTATAAAAAGGACGATGAACGCAAGCTCGTTATACGTATGGGTACGTATTAAGATTTTGTGTTTGTCACTACTTTCCCTATATCTCATTTGTACACTCTATCGTGTCTCAGGGTACGAACTAGTTCAACACAAATTTGAACAAATGCTTGAAGAGTAGCAGGGGAGGAATGATTTGGGCTACAAGTACGTTGCAAAAATTCCCAAAGAAAAATGGACCAACGCATACGATGGCAGCTTCAGATATGGCCACATGACAACCAACTTGGTCGAGTCAATTAATTCTTCCTTGAAGGGGGTTCAAAAATTGCAGTGACCACCATCGTGAAAGCTACGTACTTTCGTTTAGGCAATCTGTTTGCAACCTTGGGCAAAGAAGCTTCCACTATACTATAAAGGGGCCTCACATTCCACCTAAGGATACAAAAAAAAATTCAAAAAACCGTTGTTCAATCCAACAGGTTGCATGTGCTGCCATATCGCGTAACGATGACTTTTTCTGTGTCTCGGAGTTACCACGACCAATTCAAGGTTTTGACCCAACATCGTACAAGTTGGATCTCCAAAACAGGTTCTGCGACTGTGGAAAATTCCAAGCATTGAAGACTCCGTGCGAGCATGTCATCGCTGCATGCTCTGCTGCCAGCATCGATTACATGGAATACGTGGATCCTGTATAATGGCTTCATTTAGTATTTAAGGTATACGAAATGGAATTCCCACCAATCGACAGCGAAACTGAATAGAATGTTGAGCAGACATTGACCATAATTTTACCTGACCCAACTCTGCGAAGGGAAAAAAACAAGACGTCTCAGATCCACAATGATTCAGAATGATATGGACATGTGTCACCGCGAGCTCGTGCCTATCAGAAAACCTAGACTCTACGAAAATTGTAGATTTCCAGGTCATAGAATGCCAAAGTGTCCATCTCGAACATAAATCCGTTGTTTTATTTTTATTAAGTAGCCACGTTTTAATATAAATATTAGTATGAAACTTAACTAGACTTCATTTCGATCTAACTTTTCACCACTGCATAGTTCACCTAAAGCTTTACAATTTTGAAATTAAATAATTTATTTCAAATTCTACATTTTCATTAAAACATCCTACAACTTATTAGTTATAATACTTGTGCATTCAGATAGAATTACAAAATGTTAGATAATTTACAAATTATTATTTATAATACTTGTGCATTTAGATAAAAATGACATAAGTTATAACCAAGCCAAACTCGCCGTGTATACATGTCGAGTTCAATCATTTTAAACAGCGTCATGCTTAGCCCCAAAATGTCGTTAAGTCGAAGGGAACTCGCCATGTTCCTACGACGAGTTTCGTTTCAGATTAGGTTAATCTCGTGATTAATGTTTAAGCTGGATATTAAAAATAATTGAAACTCACCATCAGTGTAGGGCGAGTTTGAATAAAAATAATAATATAATTATGAAATTCGTCGTGGTGATGTGGCAAGTTCACCGTAAGGGTCCTAGTCTGAGCAATTTAAGATTCTGGATAGTGCTTTGGTCAAAATGGGATCCAAAGATCCTATTTGTGTCCTTAAGCCACTAGGAAACAATAGTTTAATGTTTTGTCTTGTTGTTGTTGTTTAATTTGCATGTTCACAGATCTTTTCTTTGTTTTTTTCTGCTGATCTTGTCCAGTAAAATGATAGATTTTCCCTCCTTTTACATAAAAGTAACATATGTCTTAGCATTATGCCCTTATTATAATATAAAGGCTTTATTTATTTTTATTTTTAATCTATTTAGAATTGATTTTTTTTTCGTGTCAAGTTAGAATTCCGTTAAAACTAATGGCACTGAATGTCATATTGACCACGAATTAAAAAAAAACGAATATAGAAGTGGTTCAATGTTAGCCTTTTGAATTTAATGAGTAAAATTGAACACTTACTAATCATAAGTGATCATCTTGATAGTTTACCCTTTATTATTTGGTACGAACTAAAAAAAAACCCTTTAAGCAATTATTTAATTATGGAGTCCTTTAAGTACAATAAATTAATCAGATAGAAAAATCTAGTAATTGTAATTAAAATATGGTATAAAAGAGTTTCATTAATTGGCCTAGTGGCTAAGGATGCTCATTTTGCCCTATTTTGTATGAATTCAAGTCCCGACATGAAAATCTAATATTCTCTATTTAATTAAAAAAATTCTGGTCTAAAAGGGTAAAATATAATTCAATTCATTATGTTGTGTTGAATATAAACATGTGAATTAAAAAGTCACAATTTAGTAAATTAAAATTTCCTTACAAACAAACTTGCCTATAAAATTGAATCTTACGTCTAACATTACTTGGTATAATAACAATTTTAATCTTAAAAATTATATATCTATTAATTTAAAGTTATTTTAATAAATTTAATTATTCATATCTAAAAATTCAATAAGTGAAGAGACTATATTAACACGAATTTTTTTCATTAGCTTATCAATTCTCAAATTTCAAGTAATGAAATGATTATATTGTTGAACTATTTCATCGGTTGGTAACTAAAACTGCAATAAGTTGTCGAAAAATGTGTCAAGAAGGTGAAATGTCAAAAAATTTAAATATAAATAATTTATTGTATTATTTTTTGATAAACTTTAATCCTAATCCTCTCTATAAGGAAGGGGGAGGGAGACTCTAAATGAAGGAAGGGGTTGCTCCTAATGGGTCTAAAATCCATGACCTAAGAGAATGCGAGGGAACAAAGATGAGCAGCTTGACCAACCAACCAAATGTGCTTGCTCAATTTATTATATTATTTTGAACTAAAATCAAATTAATAAAATACATAAATTTTAGAAATAAATTAATATAATATCATATTATAATTTTAACGGTCCAATGTTTTTTTGATCAAGAAAGCCTCCGAAAACCTTCATTAGAAATAAGAGGGATTAAAATAGAGAGGAGAGGCCAGAAGGGACATTAAGGACCCAATTAGAAGGGTAAACAAGAACAAGAGCATTTTTTGCGACCCAATCGGCCACTCAATTACATAAACGGGGAATAAAGGAAAAATAACAAGACGAGAACAAAGTGGACATGGATCAAGTATCTTCTTCAATAGCCAAGGACTCATAGGCAAACAAGATATCTGAGTTAAGTCTATTAACCACCCCTTGGCAGTCGAATTCGAAGATAACATGATCGAAACCTACTTTCAAGGCCAGAGAAACACCAAGGCCGGTCGCAGAAGCCTTTGCAGATAAAGCTGAGGAGGCTAAAAGGGAAGCCATGTCTCTATTTAGGAGAGAATCAGTAAAATCGCGGTCAACTGCTACCGCAGTTGCCTTGTCCGTCATCTTGTCAAAAGTCGCATCACAATTGACTTTGATCATTCCAGCTGGAGGGATCCATGTCGAGCTCTCGATGGGTCACGTAGGTTCATTAAGTGTGACTTTAATTTTAGCTTGTGAGAATTTCATGAAGGCACCTTCCACTCTATTCCATACATCTCATGGGGATTTCACAAGACCTTCGAACACAAAATCATTTTGAGACTTCAACATTGCCCATAATAAAAAGGCAATAAGAGCACATCCATCATCGAAGTTTCCAAACCTGCGAAAGCCATTGATTTTCTCCCACCATTTAGCAAACCTGGGAAAGCCAATAGAAGAAAGGGAATAATTGAATCATGAGGCTCTACACACGGCCTGTGCAAAAAGGAAGAAAAATAACAAGTGTTCGATACTTTCAACCGCATTTCCACAACATAGGCAACAATGAGACGCATAGAAATAACCATGGAAGTGTGTTGCTAAGATGTCCTTTGCTGGAACAATATTATAGGTCAGCTTCCACATGAAGGATCAGATTTGTAACATCCATTCCCAGCCTGGTAGAGACCCAGGTCGGAGTATGCTACCGGTGAACAGTATGATGATCGGTGTAATAATTTTAATCAAAATTCGGTAATTTAACAATGACATTCCTTTCAAACAATACAATATTGATTCAATAAGCTTAATAACTCAGTACAATACTATGATTGTCGGTTTCGGACCAATTTTAGACTTTTACAAGTTTTAGGGACTAATCTGTGAATTTAGTATTTTAAAGGTCCTTTTAAGAAAATAATCTTATTATATTGAAATCCAACCTATATTCAATTATCATAAGAATTTTCAAGATAATCTCAGTCTAATTAGCTATTCAATTTAACTATACAATGTTCAATGACCAATGTGCAATGTTCCAAACTTATTCCAATTAACTTTTAACAGATTTACCTGTACCGGTATCGGTACTTGAGAGGCCGTACCGGTACGCCTGTGTCACGACCATCAAAATGGTTAAGTATCAAGGAGTTTATATCGATACGTTGACCATCCGTATCGATACACAATGCATGTCGTATGATTATCAGATTCCAATGTTCATTACCTGTATCGATACTACTGGGAACCGTATCGATACGTGTTGACCAGGTTGACCCGTATCGATGCAATTTTTACAACCAATTCTAGTGTTGACTTTTTGTATCGATACACCCCTTTGACGTATCGATACGCCCTGTTGACTGATGCTGACTATGTCCAAATATGCATACCCGTATCGATACGCCCTATACTATAATGACAGATTTTGTATGGTTTTTAATCAATTTAACCTATCAAACAATGTCCAAATGCAATGAAACTTTACCAGTAAGTTTATAACAACATAATCTACTAGCATGTCAAATTTCATGAGCATGTGAATCCATTTACTATGTTTTCCCCTTTTTGAGCCAACTATGCATATTTAGTCCCTTTTAGCCAAACATATAAAGGTCATTTAGGGCCCTTAAGGCCTATACATACCATAAGCAATATACATACTAAAAAAATACTAAAAGTGACTAATCTAACTACGTTGCCACCATTCTAGGAGTCTATAGGGTTAATATACTTTACTTTATCAACGAAGTGACTTGCCCGAAAACCTTCTCCGGCTCCGATCTCGATCTCAAACTTCTTAACCTAAAATGTATGGAAGATGAATGCATTAGGCATACTTTGCCTAGTGAGGTAGCCATAAACGATGATATAAGCAATAGAATGCAATCTATCATGATTCTAAGTTAACTAAGACGATGGAAACAATAGCATGAGATCTAAAGACAACTTTAACATAATCAATATGCAATATAGCAACAATAATCAAAGATATGTTCATACTCACTATCATATTTATCATTTATCAATAGTTTTCCTTGGATCGATAAACGGTATATGGATACGCAAATTCTTACGTCGCACCAAAATCAATAGTGGTCTAGTCCCTCCGCCGCACCAATATGACCATAACTCAACATCAACCCTCCGCCGCACCACAATAAAGGCCGTAGCCTACCTGTACTAATGAGTTCATAAATTCTATGGTATGCTAATTGTATCTAATACTCTCGAATCCAAGGTTCAATATCAATAGTTCAATATCAATAATTCTATAACAATGGATCAATGACAATAGCTCAACAGTCATATTTCAATATCAATAAGCAATAACAATGATTCAATACAATATCCAATGGCAATAAATCATTATCAATATTCCAATGGCTCTTTTTCAATATCCAATGATCAATAATTATATATGTCAATGCTTCAATGATTTCAATGACAACAACAATGCTACAGACAATGATTCAACGCAATACTCACCAAGGCTTACCAATATAGCCACATATGATGTCCTTATGCAATAACCTCAACACACGATGCTAGCAATGCAATATTCAAAGGTTTAGGAAAGACACCTAGCCTATTCCTAAGACTCTAACTACACTCACCTTGATCTCGATGCTCTTACGGCTCTCGGATTGCGATTCCCTTGTTCCTAGCTTTCATAGGAGATAATGATCCTTCAATCTCTACTTCTCGAGCTAGGTAAAAACAATAGGTAAAGTGTAAGTATCAAAGTTATAACTCAAAATCAACATTTAAACTTACAATATCTATCTTCTAATAGCTCCTCATGGATTTTAAGATTGAAGAACATGGATTTGACCATGAGCTCCTTAACTTCAAATCAAAATTAAACTTCAATCTTCCATGGGCTTGTAAAATTGTTTGGGGGCTTTTACTTACCATTAAGAAGGCTATAAAACGGTGTAGAGAAATCAATGAAAACTTGCACAAACGAGGGAGGTGCTTGCTTGAGCTAGAGGTTGAAGATGACAATGGAGGTACTTGCTTGTACTTAAGAAAAGATGAAGGAAAATAACAACGAAGGAAATTGAGGTCTCGGTGAATTCATGTTTATGCATTTAAGAGTGTAAAAAATCATTCTAAGGCTATGTTCTAAATAGCCAAATGGTTTCCTTCATAATGGTTGCCTCCCAAGCAACCAATCAAATGGTTTCCTAGCTTGAGAGGAAACTTTTAAATCAATTATTTCTTTTCTTATCTTTTCTAGCTTTTAGGCAAATGGATAACAAATTTGTCATCTTTTCCCATCACCAAACAAACCCACGTGAAGTGAGTGGCAAGCAAGGAGGCGAATCACCCAAAATGGGGTAATTATAAGGGTAATCCCTCAACTTTTCCAACTTTACACTTTTGTCCCTAAACATTCAATTCTCACAATTTGGCCACTAAAAGGTTTCTAAGGATTCAATTAAGGTCATTAGTCAATAAATTGACTCAATTAGAGTCCAATACTAATGAAATAGACCACACGGTCAAAGTCAATACAATATTTAGACATTTTCGGTGTAGGGTTTCTGATCGTTAGAACCTAATTTTGACTATACCAGTTTTAGGGATGTTACAGGATTTTCAAAGGCATTTTCAACCTGAAAATAGATCTCCAAACGGTTTTGTTCTTGTCCATAGCATCACTAGACAGTGGGTCGCAACTCGACTCTTGTTTATCTTCAAGGAAACGATAACCCGATCGAGCAAAGTAATCCTCATCTTTAGAAGCTAACCAAATAACAGTATCTTTGACCAAAGGACCGCCAATGGGAATGGTCATAATTTCCTCAAATTCAACATCAGAGAAAAGATTCTTAAGCTTGGATCGATCCCAAGACTTCTGATCACCAACCATAAGACTGAACACTGTAATATCTGTACAAACAGGGGGAGGAGTGGAAGACAAATGGAAGTCTGGAAGTTTAGGGATCCATCTATCATCCCAAATCGAGATGCTTCTTCCGTTTCCAACCCTCCATAAAGACCCTTCTTGAATGACTTTAATCCCCTCCCTGATACCTATCCAAGCCCATGACGGGTTGTTGCAATTTGGGGCTTCTAAAAAAATTCCATTGAGGAAATAAATCCCTTAAAGAGTTTGAGCAAGAATGGAATCCAGATTCTTTAGAATTCTCCACATAACCTTGGTAATAAGGGCACGGTTAAACATTATAAGATCCCAAAAGCTAGGGCCACCCTTGTCCTTCGAGAGGCATAAGTTCTTCCAATTGATCCAATAAATACCTCTATCTTTGGCGCTAGAGTTATTCCACCAAAACCGCCCCACCATCGAGCACAACTCATCGCAAAATATGGAAGAAAAGAGGAAACAATGCATAATATAAGTGGGGATAGTTTGAGCAACGACTTTGATCATGATCTTTTTACCTGCTTGATTCAAAAAATTTGCTTTCCACCATTTTAGTTTGTTCTGGACCCGCTCCCTAATGAACTTAAGAGCCTCTTTCTTGCTACGCCCCCAAATAGATGGTAAGCCAAGATACTTGCTATCCTCTTCTATAGGGCTAAAACCAAGGATAATAGAGAGGTGGTGTTAAGGCTCAAACTCACGTTAGGGGAGAAGAACACCGAAGATTTGAGGAATTTAACCATCTACCCCGTCAAGCTTTGAAACTTGTTCAAAATTCTTAAAACATCTTCGCAATTTCCTTCATTAGCCACAGAGAACAATAAGCATTCATCAACAAACATCAAATGATTGAGAGTAGGGCATCTTCTTTTAATCTTGGATCCATCAAAGCGAGACGTTTCCACATCTTCAGAAATAATCCAAGAGAAAATATTAGAGATGAAAAGAAACTGAAAGGGAGATAGGGGGTCCCCTTGTCTCAGTCCTCTCCCCGGGAAGAATTCCTCATGCCTTTCCTATTGAGAGCGAGGGAAAAGGAAATAGAGGACACACATTTCATCACTCGATGAACCCACCACTCGCAGAAGACCATTTTGACCATAAAAAAGCGAAGAAAATCCGAGTCAACCTTGTCATAAGCTTTTTCCAGATCGATCTTAAGAGCCATAATGCCTTTTGACCAATTTTTGCCCTTTTAATAGAGTGAAAAGCCTCGTGGGCAATAATGATATTATCTTGAATAAACCGACTGTGGAAAAGGGCTGATTGCGAGGCCGAAGTAACATCCGAAAGAAAGCCTTTAAGTTTCGAGGCCAAAATCTTCGTAACAACCTTTAGAGAGAAGTTGTAGAGACTTATCGGGCAAAAGTGATTAACTTCACACGGATACTTCTTCTTTGGAACGAGAACAATATTGGTTTTATTGATCCCATAATCAAGGAAACCATGGTTGAAGAAATGAGACACCATGGCGATAAGATCCTTCTTTATTAAGAATTCGATTTCTAATGGTTCGTTTGAGCTTACGTCCAAACCTATGAGACATCCTTTCTTGAGAGAGCGGTTCCCATCCTTTACGAACAGCTAATGGGCACTCCTCGTCCAAAAGCTATTTGGATTCAAATTTAAAATCTTTCTTGTACCTCCTATGCAAACCCATTGGCAAGATTACTATAGGAGTGTGATCTGAAGCAAGTGTGACATCAAGCATACCCATAGCTTTTGGGAAGAAACTAATCCATTCGAAGGAACAAAGGGCCTGATTAAATTTCTCAAGGATGGACTTGTCCTCACTTCTCTTATTGGACCAGGTGAAGCTGCCCCCTTTAATTGGCAATTCCAAAAGCCCCGAGGAATCAACAAAATCATAGAAGCATTTGGCATCAAGAGGGTTAAAAGGAGTGCCTCCAAATTTCTCCTCTTGGCTAGTCATAATATTAGAATCACCAATCACGAGCCACCTCTCATTGGATTTACTCCTTAGCTTCGTTAGTCCCTTCCAAAAAACCTGCTTCTCCTCGCGATATAGGAGTCCATAGATAAAAGTTCCATACCACTCATCTTTCCTTTGAATAGAAACCTTAGTATCGATGAAATTTTCCCCATAATTGAGGATGGACACTTTCGTCTCGCTTGTCCACCAAAGAGAAAGCTCCCTAGCCATACCAGCAGGTTCTACATAGAAAGAGACATTCATCTTTATTTTCATCTTGATCTTCTCTAAGTATCGCTTTCTTCTGTTTGGTTTCGCTCAGGAAACAATAGGAGGCTTGAATTTGAGAATCGAATTCTTGAGAGCTCTCACAGTTTCCTTATTGCCCAGCCCCCTGACGTTCCATGACAGAATAACCATTGAGCAAGGAGCTCCGACCACAAATGGCCCAACCAAGACAACAAAGGGAAAGACTGCACCAGCTCCTTAACGCAAAGACAGAAAATGGCAGCCACTAGCACAAGCAAGGATAGGGCAGAAACAAGCAAGAAGCAGTAGCACGATCCCACCCTAAACAAAGAACACAAAAGCTTCGCACCGACCAACAATGTTGGGATGATTCAGAGCAGAAGGGGAATAAGCAACAAGAGGCGGGAACAAAAAACAGGATAACCAGAGCAGAAAAGAAGAGAGCAACAAGATGCGGGATCAATGAGAGTGGGTGAAGAACATGAACAACGCACCTGGCACTCTTCCCCAAAGCTTAGCCTCCACCCCGCCCAACAACAAGAAAACCACGCAACTCCTCAAAGCTCTAATGCCCAGTAGCAAAGACAAAGAACCCCACGACAGAGAAACAAGAGCAAGAAAAAAACGACGATCCCTGCAAAAGCCACAACCGAAGAGACACCTTCACACCATGACCGGCCCAATCAAAACCTGATATCTGACGATGCTGCTTGGAGGGGAGAACCTAGAATTCGAAGCGAACAAACGAGAAACAAATCAGTTTGAATTGACGAACGAAAAGGGGAGGGGAAGAACTAGGGTTTGTGAAAATTGGCGATTCTTAACGGTCCAATGTTTTGTTTGTAACCAATTTAATTGACTAAATTATAACTTTTAGATAAAATTAAGTTGTTTGTAATATGGTGTATTTTACCTTACAAGATATAATGCAAAAATGATAAATAACCGATATATATAATTTTCTTCTTTATTTAATTATAAAATAAGATTTGAATCTTGAGTGAGAGATACTAATTCGTAGTGAGTAAAATTCGACTCAACTAAAATATCGAATTAAACGATTCGATGCAAAAACACTCAACTCGTAGTTTTATAAACCTGACTAAAAAAATTTAAATAAAATTTAAATTATAAAATAAAAATTCAAATAACTCAAATAACTCGAAACTTTTAATAATTAATAAATCAATTTTCAAACTTGAGTCGAATCTCTCAATTATATCTGCCATATATATGTATATATATATTTCACATATATTACAATATAATATATATATATTGTATACGGTTATACAAAACTATTTAAATTAATACTAATCAGCATTATAACATTATAATTGTTTATAATTAAATTTAAATATAAACTAGAGTTCGACTCGAAAAAGTTTTAAATAAAATTTAAGTTATAAAACATAACTCTTCAACTTAATTAACTAAACATTTTTATTTGATTTAACTCGATCGAATGTCCAGCAATAATAATGACAGTTGATCACTAGTACAATAGAATTATCTGGAACATGCAAAGTTTTCTGAACATAAGATTTTCCTAATATAATTTGTTATTGTATCCAAGTTTTTGGATCTAATTCCCATCCAACGGTGTCTAGAGTCTAATATCAATAGCAATTTTGCATGCAAAGGAAACCAACATGATATTGGAACGAGTAGAAACTACATAATTACTATTGAGATAAAAGAGTTAAGACGAACCAAAACATAACATAAAAGCGACTGATCTGCTGCTCTACGGGAAGACAAGAATGAAAAGATAGCTCAGACTCAGTAATGAAATTGAAAAGAGCCAACAGAAACAGTATACATAGACCCTAGACCTTTCACTCAGATTATCTGAGCCCTTTTTTGCTTTTGATTTGCAAGGAAGAAAAAAGACCTTCCCAAGGAAAGGCTAAACCCCTTGCATTGAATACCTCGAAAACCGACATTTCAATTTGGTTCTGTCGCACAACAGCCCTAGATTAGCCGAAACCCTAAAACTGAAGCCATCACCATCACTTCCACCACTCTCCATGTCAGAGTCTGATGATAAAAGAAGAAATGAAGAATCCTGCAAATCATAACAATGTTTTTAAAACTCTATAGATGCATGGAAGAAATGCAAAGCATAAGATGAGAAGTTAACAAAACTTCAATAGTTGCCGCTTGCATATTAATCCGTAACCGTTAATATAATAATTGTTTAGACTAAAAGATACGATTAACCTCCATGAACATTCCTACTTCATACATGAAACTAAGCTAGCAAAAGATACCTAGTTAGTAAGGGCCGCGAGAGGAAGAACCCCAAGGCATAACATCAGGAGGAATTTGGCAATTAAGGGGAGCGGGACTTGCTACCCCATAAACAGACTCGGTTGCAGCACCAGGTTTGGTATCCTGATGAAGATCCTTATCATCGTCTTCACTTGGCAACACATGAAGCTTGGGGTTTATAAACGTAGCGGCCACCACAATCACCTGTGACGCCGCCATTACTTTCCCTCCTATTATCCCTCCAAATACTTGCCCTTGAGCCCCCGCAAGAGTTACACTGAACGAACCAGAAGAATACAATGAACAAGGCGATGGTGAAGTTGAAGATGACGATGATTGAGTTGTTTTGTTCGAAGTTAAAGTACCAGAGGCGATGAATGAGCCAGACAAAGAGAGTAGACCGAAGGGTCCATGAAGAGCGAGTGCCGGCGCGTGAGAAACAGGATGGCAGAGCGTAACGTTTGAAACAAACCCGGTAGCACTGATAATACTAATACCAACACTGTTTGTACGAGCAAAGCTGATGATGGCGTCGATGATATCAGAACCAGCGGAGATCTCGAGAATCAATGGCTTCATCGTTGAGTTACTGTCTCTGGTTATAACAATGGGTGGTTTTGGTTTGTTTTTGGACCCCGGAGGCCTCCCTCTCGGCTTCCTAGCAGTGTTGTCGGATGAAGACGTCGTTCGGTGGTGGTGATCAAGCGTAATGATCTTGTTGCAAGGAGTTTTAGACTTGGAACCGCCACCGCCACAGGCGGAGAGAGTAGGTACACTTCGAGGGCTGCGCTCGGATGAGTCGTCATCGGAAGTGTGAGCTTGAGAAAGAGAGATAGCTACGCCGTAGTCCGCCATTGTTGGAGGGGGCGGGCGAGGATCAGAAGTCGCAGAGAAAAGGAAGAATGTGAGAAAAATCAAAAGATATGCGTAACGCATTTTTAGGGCTTTATTTTATAATTATATATAGTCCAGTGGAGCATAAATTATAGTAAGTGGGACCCATCACAATGTGACATATAGTGTACTGGGGTCCACACCGCTGTGGTTATTTTGTCGCTTATTTAAGGGAAAAAAGATTAAAATAAAAGAAATAGATAAATCATAAATGGGTAATATAAAAAAACATTTTTAGGGAAATGATCTTTCCCAACCACATTAAGGGAGTCGTTTTTGGCGGGGTACGACATTGGGGGAATTTGCCCAGCTATTTTCTTTTGGGAAAAATTGGATAAATACTTCTTAAAAAAATTGGAAAATACCTTACATTCGGCCTACGTAATAATGACTCGTGTCCTGCAAGACGCAAACTCTGAAATTGCGTTATGCGACACGCGAGTTGCTGCTTATGTGGCATGTTTTATCCGTTGGCATCTTTTAAGTATTCGTTTAAAGGAACTCGCACCCCACAGGACGCGAGTTTCGTGAGATAATTAGACGAAACAACGAGATTTTATCGCAGTAAATACGAACGGTTGAATATGCAGAACTCGCGATGCACGAAACGCGAGATCCTGACACTGAAATCGCGTTCAACAAAACGCGATTTTTTGTGTAATTATGTTGTTAAAACAATACTCGATAACCATGTTTATGTTGAATTTGCATAGTGTTGGGGAATAAGTTTTCGTAGGTATGTACTTTTACAGTGTACTACTGATACATCTCTTGAAAATGGTATGAAAATCGATGTGTATAATGCATTGTAAAGACCGTAAAAATTGCGTTAAAAACACTATATTACCATGTTTCTTTGCATGAAGAACAAGGAAACTTGGGTCCGTAGTCATGTTTTAGTCGATATTGTGATACGTTGCAGGTTATTTTTCCGTGTTAATTAACTTTCACGTCGTAGTACGGGAACACATGCTTACAATTGTTCAGAAAAAGGAGCGTATAAGGCACCCTAAAGGATGTAGAAATCGTGTTAAAAATGCTATTTAGGCTAGTTCAAAAGCCTTGAAAAACTTGGAAACATGGGTTGTAGTAAATTGGAGTCGATTTTGTGGTATGTTGGGGGATATTTTTTCTTGTTATTTAACTTTCACGTGGTAGTTTGGGAACACATGCTGACAATGGTTCAAAAATTGGAGGATATAAGGCATCCTAAAGGCTACAAAAATCGCGTTAAAAATGCTATCTAACCATGTTGAAAAGCCTTAACAAACATGGGAACATGGGTTGTAGTCTAGTTTGAGTCGATTTTGTAGTATGTTGGAGGATATTTTTTTTTTCTAGTTATTTAACTTTCACGTCGTAGTACGTGATGGCCGCTGAGGTCGATCGAGATTGCGTCAGGGGCGAGTAACATCAACCGGCTCATCTTCATCGTCATCGTCATCATCATCATCACCGGCAGTACCACTCTTTCTAGCTCCAACAGTACCATTTGTTCTACCGGGCCTACTAAGGTAGAAAAGGGATTGCGGCGACGTTTGTTGGACAATCCCGGTTCTAAGTATGGTCCCCACCGGTGGAAACTACATGAAAGACACGTAGGTTGGATGATAGCTCGAGGCCCCACTCATCATTGTCGCAAACTAACCATAGGGGTCTGACACAAAAGGCATGAAAAAACCTTCGCTCAGACTCGGGCATGGCTGGAATGATGACTGCATCGAATGCGTGAAGTTCTGCGGCTGCATTGGTGGTGGGGTGGCATGTGATGGTGACGGTAATGGTGACGGTGCTTCGGAGCTAGCAGCATGGCTTCGATTTGATGATGACGCACTGCTAGAGGTGTTATGTGCTCTCCTCGTATGCTAAGACCGTGGGCGGTTGTGTTGCTGACGCCGGTGGACGATCGATCGCTCCTCTACAGTCAGAATAAATGGCTTCCCATTCACCAAAAACCAGTCCTCGTAGTCATGGTTGACCATCGTATCAAACATATGGTACTTACGCTGGGGTTGCCATTGTGGATTCACCATGTCCCTCCAGTGAGTGATATAGCTTTGGGGGTGCACCGACCAATCAACCTACCAGACAATATAAAGTTTATTATTCTTTTTAGATATGAATTACGTTCGAGTTAATAAAAGAATGCGGTAAGTATATCAATACTACCTCGGGCTTCCCTTGTCGCGTGAGTTTGTGCAACTCGTCCAGATTTGGAGGGTCTACTGGGATACGTGGCCAATCGGGTGCCTCTCAATTGTAGCGTAGTAGACGGATGGTACAATTGTCGTCCAAAGAAGCCTCATCTCGTTCGAAAATTCCGGGATACACTCGTGCACTTCCAGATCCTCGTACGGTGTCCATAAAAATTATACAATATATAATTAAAGTTAAATATAATTTTTTAAATAAATACACCAAAGTGTTACCTGATTATTCGTGGATTCATTCTCAATATCTCGTCTAATAACGTCCAGACCGCGAGCAACACCAACATGAGTTAAAAGACCGGTCCACCTATAAAACAAGACTTATAATACAAAAATACGTATATTAAAAAATGAATTTTAATTATTAAAATTCGTATATTTAAAAAAAAACTCTTTTCTTACCTTCGGCCCAACGAAAAAACATATGGGTAGGCTGCCTAAGCTGAGGGCGTAAAAACGACATTCTCTATCACGCCCATAACTGGAGCAACGTCAAACAACCTCCAATCTGACACTTCTCAGGATCGGTGTTCTTACACAGCTCCCTAAACAGACATGTCAGAACTGCAGATCCCCATCTCAGTTTATCGGTATCTTCAAAATTTGCCAAATGTCATAACCAGATCGTGTGCACTCTGTTGCGGGATTTGTCAGGCATCAATACCCTACCGATCATCTGTAAAATATGAGCGTGAGCATATGCTTACAACAAGAAACATATATATTACCATATGTAAATATTTTAATTATTTTAATAATATTCAAAAAAAATATCTTTTACCTTCCTCAGATCTTCGTTCGCGTTAGCGGGTAAATTTTTAAAATTTTCCCGCAGCCACTTCAATTTCACTTTCTCACCATCAAATCTCTCCGGCGCAACCCCTAGCCAATCCAAACATAGGGCATGCCAATCAAAAGTATGGGGATCGATGATCACCTCTCCATCAATACGCAAACCCAGGATATACGAAATGTCTTGCAGAGTGATCGTCGCCTCGCCGCAAGGAAGGTGGAATGTGTGTGTCTCCGGCCTCTACCTCTCCAAAAGAGCACTGATCAAATCAACGTCTAATTTCGCACCTCCAATAATTTTGGATGTGTGCATAAATCTGGCCTCCTCCAAATACGGCTCGATCAACAGATCCGGTAAATTCGACAACCAGTTGTAAGACACCTCTAGACGTTGTTTCTCCCATTCCCAAAAAAAATTAAACACACGTAAGTATAAATTAAACTACATAAAAAGTTAAATAACACGTATGTAAAATTAGAATATATAATTAAATAAAAAAATAAACAAAATTAAAGTAGATAAAACTTACATGTCTCCGATGATAATTTAACATGTGCTTGTGATCCAACCTTATCAATCCTGCCATTAGATCAAACACGAGAAATAAACCGAAAATTTGAAAGAAACAAGATTTGAGAGAGTGAATTTGTGTTTGTTGTGGTGGGGTAAAAAGGGGGTGAGACCAATTTATAGTGCTAATCGCACCGGTTGAGGTGCGAGGATTAAATGAAACTCGCGCCTTGCAGGACACTAGTTCCATTACTCGCATCGCACAAAATGCGAGTTCTTCGTAACCCTAACGTCGTCAATAAATTTTCGAAGAAGTTGCTTTCTACAGGATACAACTTCTGTTAATTTTTTTAAAATAATAAAAAACATATAATTTATTAATAAATTAAATCAAATCTATATTAAAAAGTAAGTATTTATTGGATATTACTTTTAACCATTTGATATCTACACCATATAATACATACACGAAAATATCACGTCTTATTAAATTCTTGCGGAAGTCGCGTTCTACAGGATGCGACTTTCGTAATTTTTTTAAATAACATATAATATAATCCACATCAGAATGAAGTTGCGTTCGGCAGGATGCAACTTCTATTAATTTTTTTTAAATAATCAAAAATGTATAATTTATTAATAAATCAAATCAAATCTATATTAAAAAGTAAGTATTTATTGGATATTACTTTTAACCATTTGATATCTACACGAAAAATATCGCGTCTTTTTAAATTATCGTAGAAGTTGCGTTCTATAGAATGCGACTTTTGTAATTTTTTTAAATAACGGATAATTTAATCCACGTCGAAATGAAGTCGCATCTTCTGAGAAGCGAGTATGGAAAAAGCGTCATGCAGGACGCGAGTCATTCCTACGTGGGTCGAATGGGGAGTATTTTTCCAAATCTTCTTTTTGGGGGGGTATTTATCCAAATTTTTTTTCTGAAAAGGGAATATCTAGCCAAATACTCTGAGGGGTCAATTTTATTTCATTTTAGGATTAAAAATAAAAATTAAGAGTAAAATGATAATTTAGATATACACTAAAATTAAAATGTGTTGTCCTTTTCTTTACACAGTGTGTTTTTCCTAATTATTTTTTTACATTTAAGTACCAAAATGGAAAAAATAAAATGAGAAGACTAAAACAGAAATTTGTAGAAATTATTTTTTAAGGGAAACGATAAGTTTAAAGAATTAAAGTATATTTGTGTTTGAACTATAAGTTTGGTCTCAAAATTTGAAGGGCCATAACTTTCTGTCCATGCATTCGATTGAGAATATTTTTTAATCAATGTAACTTTTTAAGATCTACGTTCTGATAAGATGACATAGTCATTTTGTTGCCTTTTCATATCGAAAAACATCGTTATCATTGACAAGACAAATTAAAACATCTAATCGATAAAAGGAAAAAAATTTGTGTCGTAGTAAATCATGTTCCCTGAGGTTAACACAGTCTCTTCAAGAAGTTGTAAACCTGAAATATGAAGCGGACGATGATGATATTGCTCTTCCCTAAAGATTGGAATTCAGAATAAACAAATCGAAAAGTAGAAAGAAAACATAAGGAGTAGAAAGTGTTTAGCGAATGTGTTTTCTATAGGTATGATATGAAATGAAACAAAAACTTTGTATTTATAGGTTGAATTATGAGGGTAAAATGATAATTTAGATATACACTAAAATTAAAATGTGCTGTCCGTTTATTTACACAGTGTATTTTTCCTAATTATTAAATTTTTTACATTTAGGTACCAAAATGGAAAAAAATAGAATGAGAAGACTAAAAGAGAAATTTGTAGAAATTATTTTTTAAGGGAAACAATAAGCTCAAAGAATTAAAGTACATTTGTGTTTGAATTATAAGTTTGATCTCAAAATTTGAAGGGCCATAACTTTTCGTCCATGCATTCGATTGAGAATATTATTTAATCCAAGTAACTTTTTAAGATCTACACTTTGACAAGGTGACATAGTCGTTTTGTTTCCTTTTCATCTCGTAAAACATCGTTAGCAATGACAAGACAAATTAAAACAAATAATCGATAAAAGGAAAAAAAATGTGTCGTAGTAAATCATGTTCCCTGAGGTTAACATAGTCTCTTCAAGAAGTTGTAAACCTGAAATATGAAGCGGATGATGATGATATTGCTCTTCTCTAAAGATTGGAACTTGGAATAAACAAATTGAAAAGCAAAAAGAAAATATAAGGAGTAGAGAGTGTTTAGCAAATGTGTTTTCTATAGGTATGATATGAAATGAAAGAAAAACTTTGTATTTATAGGTTGAATTATGAGGGTAAAAATGTAATTTACAATGCCCTAAAATTGTTAAAAGCTTTTTAATTCTGGACAAAACAAGACAATAAATCTATAGTAAAGACCGATAACAATCTAATAGCTGTCGAATTAAAACCAGATTAAAGGGTTGATTAATTATGCATTGAAAATTGAAATAAGCCTACAATAACAACTTGTAGTAATAGCTGAAACATTTCCACATAAAATCCCAAAATATGTTGTACTAATACCAGCAAATCAACCAAGTAACAATTAATTTGAGCCTTTATAAATAGGGAATAATTCTTTCACAATTTAGAAAAAAACATAAGGAAAAAATTCTTAAGGCCTTTTCAAAAAAAGATAATACACGTGCAGTACGTGTGGAAGACACATGTTAATACGAACATGAACTGAACTGAGCCGAGTCAAGTTAGTAGAATGATGACAGTGATGTGCACATGCAAGGCATTTGTCATCTTACCATTCAACAATGAGGGAAATTGAGTACTCTTTAAATACCCTTACAAGGAAACTTCTCTACCAAAGATGTATGAGATGTCTTGAAGTTAAAACATAAGAAGAGAAATAGAGAGAATATTCGCTTAAGCACTAGTGAACATATCTTAAACTAGTACATAGTGAAAAAAGTAAGTCTTCTCTTAAACAAGTAAACGAATCTTGAACTTGTTTAGATAGGGGAGAACTCATAACACACGACTAACTTCATTCATCCACCGAAGTCTTCGATAAATCAACAATTTATATCTATATAGAGAGAATATATATCCATAATACATCAAGATTCTAAAAAGTGTACTAGAAAGATGACCCAACGTTTTTCATAAAAGGCGGCTAATCCTTCTTATTTACATAAGTATTTTTTATCATGTTTATCTCAACATAAACCATCTAGATCATGGCTATGGAATTAGTAAGATCTTTTTAGTAAGCTCAACCTCGCAATAAAAAATAGGTGATTTCTTCAACTTTGTTTTTTAAATGAACCACTAAAACTATGAGATAAGGATTCATTAAGAATAAGAACTCGACCTTTTTTTTTTATCTAAAATAGAATTTGTAACGACCCAGATTTTGAGTCGGCATATTAGCATTGACCCGAGTTTTGGGTTGATAAATAACTTTATTGAGTCAAGTAGGAGCAAATTGGGCTTTAGACTTAACTAATGGTCTTGACAAGTGAGTTAATGGTGATAAGGGAAATGTTAAAGGTATCTAGTTTGTAAATAACCCAAAATTTGAAGAAGAAAAAAGGCCAAACCAATTTACCTCCCATTGGCTTAGATGGTTGGGCATGGGGAGACAACACTCTTTTGTTTATATCACCCACATTAACTTCATCTTCTTCCCTCTCTCCAATATCTTCACTTTTCCTTTGGTTTTAACTAGGTTAAAGGCCTCATCTTTTAGGCACATATCTTCACTCCAGGAATTATAAATTCCAGAACCGAAATCTACTTGTCAAGATCTACATTTGGAGACCAAAATATCTCATAAAAGGTGGTAAGATGGAAAAATGAGTTTTTGAAAGGTTTTAAGCTTGGGGAGTGTCTAGGCTTATTTTCATGTTGTAATTCATTTTAAAATTATTTTCTAATCATTTGAAAGTGTAACAATTTGTTCTTAGCTTGTTGATTACTTAAAGAAGTGGGAGAGCCATATGACACCAAGGGAAATGAAAAGAAGTGAGAAAGATTGCTTGAAAAAGAAATTTGGGTCTTTTGTTGAGGTTAGTATATTTCCAACTTTGAAGTACTTCCTACTTTTCATAAGTGTGTTTGTTTTGCATGAAAGCATTGTGTATGTTGGGTAATTAAGCATGTTTGGATTGAGTATCTTAATTGATGATTTTGATGTTAAGGGAATGTTTAAATGACCATATTATGTTTAAAGTACCCTAGTGAACTTTAGGATGCAATAGGGATCAAATGTGGGTGTTTAGAGACGAATAAGTTGAAACTTGTGACCAAGAAAGCCATTTTGGCTCAATACCGATATTGGTCGATCTAGTAGCGATACTGGGTGTTTCATGTATGAACTGAACGAACTAGGGCATGTGTATCGGTACTGCTTGAATGCAGTACCGATACAGGAGCTTCTGGTACTTGTACGATATGCTTGGTATTTGTACTAACTGATTTATTGAAACATCGAAGCTCATTTTGATGCTAGTACTAGGGGGACTACCGATACCCAAGGACAAGTATCGGTACCCATGTAGAAGTATTGATACTTATAGTTGACAATAAAATAAAGGAAGAACAATTGTTAAAGCCTTATATGGGTTGGGTAATGTTACAATAAAAAATACATTCGAGCATGGAAAACTTAGATGATAAACCTTGATTTAATCTTGTGATGTTTGGCCTTGATGGAACTTTCTTGATTGTGATTGTATGAGATCCGGATACCCAATAATGTATTGTGATACTTGTTCGATGTGTACCTGATGCTATGTGATCCCAGGTACGAAATTATGGTATTGTATTCAATTCTACGTGATCTCGAATATAGTTGCGAGGTACTTGATGATTGGGTGATTCCAAGTACGTTTGTGGTAAGCTTAATGCTACGTGATCTCAAGCTATGATTTATTCTGTGTTGGTAATGTTGATCATGTACATTGGTCCATGGTAATTAAAACATAGAGTTTAACGTATATCCATATATAACTTGCTATGTTCATGCAATTATACTTACTGCTTATTCTTGCATTCTTACATTTATAAAATGCATAAACTATAGTAGAGTAGAAATATACCACTAAGCTTTTTACGTTCAGCGTATTTGTTGTTTTTATGTATAGATTAACATGTTGCTTGTTTGGGGGAACACATCAACGAGGAACTTCTAGCATCGATTCAAAACTCGAGTATAATACCTCAGTCTTAGTAGTTGGGCTATGTATTCATATTGTAACACCCAAAAAAATTCCCCAATTCAAAAATCCCTAATTTTTTAGAATCCCTAATTTAAAACCCTAGAAATTTGGGAATCTAATTTAGAATCCCTAATTTGATTAAGGGATTAAATTGAATAGATTCAAAATTATGGGATTAATTTATAATTTTAATTACCTTTTTGAAAATCGGGTAAAGTTTGAGTGTTGTTCTACCAACCCTTAAAAGGTTAGATGACCTTATGTACGATTTACCCGTTGAGCAAGGTATTTAACCTCATTTATCATCCCTAGTCACCCTTTCAGATTTAATGTGTTTCCAAAAGACTTTATTAGAAAATAAAAAATATTATTTTGCTTTTGTGGTTGCTTGCACTTTAGAGACACACTAAGCTCTTTAGCTTACACCTCCATAATTATTCTTTCAGATTATCAGACTCTCTTAGGCGACTCGGTACTTGGAGCATCTCACTTTATTCAGATAATTTTTATCATTAAGTATGAACTCTTTTTTGATTATTTTAGACTATTATTTTAACATTATTTTTGGGACATTTATGTAATACGAACTTTGGGATTGTTCATTATTTGAGATTTATTGGATGCATGCATTTATAAGGTTATTTTTAGATATTTAATCAAACTATCATGACAATTTTTATACGATTGTGTTTTATAACAAATGAGACTTTATTGAGTTTATTTACTTTTACTATTTATTTTGTATTGTAAAATAATTAAACCTAATATCATTTTCTTGAGGGACAAGTTTTTAAATGCAACTTCCTAGATTCGACCCATTTTTTCTGGGTCAAGTTTAGGGGGTTACATTTAGTGGTATCAGAGCTAAGTTCAACTCTCGGACTGTGAGGCTCACAAAAGTTGTTTTCAAAATGTTTTTGACTTCTGCATGCATCTGAAATATTTTAGGATAAATGAGAATTTTCTAAAAAAAATAAACCACGATATTATGTGATTTGACTTTATTGTTTCAATTATTTTAAATTCGAGACTCTAGTATCGAATATGACTCTAGGCTCTTACCTTTTTGTAGATAGTTTGCTATGCCACCACATAGGAGTTCTAGTTTTGTGAGTGGTCAAGGCCGAGGTTGAACCGTCGCTTGTGATAGTGATCATATGCCCCATATAGATCAGACAGAAAATGAGAATAAGATATCGAACAATGAGAATGAGCCGTTGGGAGGACATCAGAGTGGAAGTGATGACTCACTTGATGTTGAAGACATTGAGACAGTTCAACCAGACAGTGCCACGATGAACCGTGAGTTGTTGTATTATCTCCGTTAGTCAGAGGGTTCGAGGAAACCCATATTTATAGAACTTATAGCTGTTGAGATGAAATTGTTTTGAGTGTAAAACTGGTACAAATTTAGCTAATGCAAAGCATTACTGAAGAAATTGCAAAAGATGTTTGTTGAGATGAGTTACCCTGCCAATAAGAAATTAAGGGTCGTTGTATCACTTCTAGAGGGTGAAGCATAGAATTGGTGAGAGTCTGTGGTAGAAACTACTACATCTAGTAAAACCACATGCGGGTATGTCCAACAAGTATTTTAGGATCGATATGTGGGAGCCGAGTTCTTGGCGAAGTGGCGCAATAATTTTATGAATCTAAAGCAGAATAATATGTTAGTAAATGAATATGAGATAGAGTTTTGGAGGTTGGCCAAATATGCTCCTAGGTTAGTTGCAATTGAGAAAGATAAATGTGATTGGTTTTTGAACAGGTTTCGTCTACCGCTATAGAGAGAAGTTGCTACACATCATGATAAGGTGTTTAGCGAGCTAGTTGGTCGAGCTATGACTGCCGAGAGAATAGATGCACTCATGAAAGAGGGGCAACTTCATAATATTGATTAAGTCAGAAAACAACCGGACATAATTGTTTCAACCAAGCTTTGTCAATCTATTTGGGAAGAAAGCTAGAGATGAGTTTGTTTCTCAAATTTATCGAAATATGAGATCTACAACATCAACAGTTCCGACTGGTAGTGTGGGTAGTTCCAAAGTTCCATTTCTTATGTCTATATGTGGTTATTGCAATAAAAAACATAATGGAGAGTGCAGATGGAGGGAATGAGCATGTTATAGACATGGTTCTCAGTATCATCATTTAAAGAATTATCCACGTCCACCTATTGCTTCGGTTAAACATAACCATTCTCAATCATCTACACGCATCTCTATTGCAAGTAGAGGTCGTGATACGCATGTCACATATGCTTGTCGAGTAATGATGTACTTTAGAGCAAGTATACTCGTCATATCAAGTAATAAATTGATGAGTAGAGTGTCAAACCCATGAGGATTGGATCAATAACTACAAAGTTATCGAACTTAAGAATGTTTTTGCAAGTTTTGGTGATTGTCGGTTTAATTAAAACTAAATTAACCTGTAACACCCCATTCCCGGTCTGGTAGAGAACCGAGTCTGAAAGTGTTATCAGAAACTTATTCAGAGGTCAGAAGACGGACTCGGAGTTTGAAACTTGTTTGAGATATTATATTAATCATTTTTAAGACTTATTGAATCTATTCGTTACTAGTCTTGTTAGGATCAAGGGTCAATTTTAACCTTTTTCAAACTTAGGGGCTAAATTGTAAACTTTACAAATTAGCAATCCTAATATGAATTCTTTATTACCAACTTGTAATTAAACTTACCAATTAGTGATCTGTGAATTTTCATTACAATCGGCTATGGTTAACCTAATCAATTAGACCGTATAGTTATTGGTCACTATTCTGTAAACTGTCTAAATTATGTTTTTATGCCTTATAACAGATTTTACTAACACCGTTTCAATACCCTAAGGGTCGTATTCGATATGCTAAGACTAATTTCAAATTTACAGTTTCAAAGGATGTCAAACCCGTACCAATATAGCTAAGCTCGTATCGATACTAGTTGACTTGCGTTGACCCCGTATCAATACGCTATATGACCGTATCAATACCATTTTCCAAACCAAATTCCAGAGACAAAAATCCGTAACGATACGCCCACACTATATCGATAGGCCCTGTTTGACCAATGTTGACCAGACCATTTATGCAAGGGCTGTATCGATACGCCATCACCCGTATCGATACCCTCAGACCTGTAATGACTGATTTTTACTGGTTTTTATTCGAACTAACCTAGCAAATGTTGTCCAAACATTACCAAAATTTTCCAGCAAACTAATAAACAGTAAATCTAATAGAATGCAAATTTTTTAGAGCATTTTGAATTCGTTTACCAAGATTTTACCATATAGTGACTTTAGGCTCATTTTAGACTAGCTTACCAAGTTCAAAACATACCATTAAGCACGTACACCACCTAGACACTAGTAGGCTTTTACAAACATCTCAAAATAAGTTACTACAACACATCTAAACCTTATGCCACCTTACTAGGAGTTCGGGAACAAAAGTAAACATACATATAGCTTGCGGAAGTGACTTGCAACCGGGAGATTACACAATTGGGGCTCAGAAAACCTCAAGACCCTGAAATGCATGAGACACGCGTATGTTAGGCTTATATAGCCTAGTGAGGTAATCATAACAAACGTAAAACAATTAAATGGCATGAATGGCATACTATGGTTATGAATGACATAACATCACACTCAATTATCATAATTACACTATTAATCACATAAGTCTCATGCTTAAGTCATTTAACATACTTTCACATAATTATAGCAAAGCTTAACACATATTAATTCCCTTGGTCAATGTAACAAGTGGATATGCGGATTCCCCTTTACACCACACATGTATCGAAAAACAGGCTGTAGCCACATATAACAGAAAATAGGCCGTGGCTTTGAGTTGTAGCTCTGGATAATCCCTTACACAATCTGCCTTATCTCCCCCACATATAGGCCGTATCCCCGGACCGTAGTCCAATCCCTTACTTATACGAGCTCAAATAACCCTATGGCATGCCAATTGTATCCAAAACTTACAAATGTCCAAGGTTACACATTTTTCATTATATTCTTACATTTATGCCCGTAGGCCATAGTATATCGGAATTAGAATTGAGCCTTAGCTCCATATAACGGATAATTTCTTATACGTAACATATCATAACATATCGAAATTGGATTTGAGCCTTAGCTCACATATAACATATCATAGCATTCTCATATCAAATTTTACATAACATATTATAGCTTGATCGTATTATACCATAACATATTCACAAGTTAACCATGACAAATCATACCTTACGAATATCAATTTCGAACTTACCATGCTCACTGTAAGCATCCACACAAGCATTGCTCTACTTGAGCCTTCACAAAGATACATATTAATGTGAAATCACAAACCAAATGCAATGGGATGGCTCCGTGCCGATCCCTTGAGACGACTACACTCACCTTGATTACGGAAGCTTTTAGGATTCTCAAATTTCAATTCCTTTGCTCCCAGGCTTGATTAGAGATGATAGAGCGTTCTCCTCCAATTTTTGAGCTAGGAACAACATAAGGAATTGTCATAACCAATATAACAACATGGTTAAAGATTAGGCTTAGAGTTTACAACTCGAAATTAAATCTCAATTGCCCATGGAATCCAACAATTGAAGGAGGGCTTCTTCTTACCCAACCGATGGCTTTTCAATGGAGTCTTCAAATCAAAGAACACTTGAGTTTAAGGTGGCCAACAAAGGAGGTGTGTACTTGCTTGAGGTTGAACACAACACTAGAGGAGCTTGCTTATTTGAAGACAAGGTTTTTGGGTTTTGCTTTTGGGAGTTCCAAAGATGAGAACTTCACATTGTTTCATTCTTTTAATACTTATTTGGCCATTCTAATCATGGCTCACCTATCCTTCAACCAATAGGAACATTTCCTCTATCTAAGGGTTTTCCAAAACCCAATGGTCATTAGCTTTCCAAGTTAGCTAATGACTTCAATAGTCATACTTTTCTGACGACTTTCACGTGGGGAAGGCCAAGCAAGGAGGTGAGTAAGCACCTTGCTTCAATTCCCTTTAATTTTGGTCTTCAAACAAATTCGAAACAGGGAACCCGTATCGATATGCTTATGGCCGTATCGATACGCTCTAGCTAAATAGGTAAGTTAGTTACTGGCAGTTAGACCGTATCAATACTTGCTTGACCGTATTGGTACGCCTAGTGCAGAATTTGCAATTAGGCTTTGAAATTCATACAAGGAAGTTTATTCACTCAAATAGGACCAAAATATAAATTCATTATATGATAGGGGTAAAAAGGTCACTCATTAAAAACGTTTAACACATCAGATTCAAAATTTTCGATCACCCGAACCTACTTCTGACTAGGTCAGTTTTCGGGATGTGACAACTCTCCCCCTTAAGGAAATTTGTCCTCGAATTTTTACATCAAGAAAAAAGGTGAGGATACTGCTTTTGCATGGTTTCTTCAGGTTCCCACATTGCCTCTTCAACTGAGTGGCTTCTCCAGAGAACTTTCACTAAAGGCACAGACTTGTTACGAAGTCTCTTGATTTCTCGTACGAGGATCTGCATAGGTTCTTCCTCGTACATCAGATTGGATTAAATTTCCACTGATTCCAGTTCGATCATGTGGGAAGGATCTGATCGGTACTTCCGTAAAATAGATACATGGAAGACATTATGAATCTAACTTAACTCCTCAGGGAGAGCTAGCCAGTAAGCAACATGTCCAACTTTTTCGATCAAATCGAATAGGTCAATGAAATGAGGACTTAGTTTCCTCTTTTTGCCAAAACGAAAGACCTTCTTCCACGGAGATAATTTGAGGAAGGTCTTCTCACCAACCTCGTACTGAATATATCTTTTCTTCTTATCAACACAGGACTTCTATTGGTCGAAGCCAGCTTTAAGCCGACCACGAATAATGGTTATCCTTTCTTCGGTTTCCTAAAGTAAGTCAGGACCTAGTATCTTGCCTTCACCGAGTTTAGTCCAGCAAAGAGTAGTTTTACATCTCCTTTCTTATAGAGCTTTGTACGGAGCTATTTGAATCGAGGCCTGATAACTGTTGTTGTAAGCAAATTTGACCAAGGGTAGGGATTTCTCCCACGTATCCCCAAAGTTGATAACACGGGCTCGGAGCATATCTTCCAAGATCTGTATAACTCTCTCAGATTTGACATCGGTTTGAGGATGGAAAGTAGTGCTTAGGTGCACTCGCGTTCCCAACGCCTCGTGTAAGGCCCTCTAAAACCATACTGCAAACCGAGGGTCATGATCGGAGATAATAGATACTGGGACTCCGTGTAGACGGATGGCTTTATGGATGTATAGCTTCGCGAGATTAGGAAAACTGAGATCCATTCTTACCGGAAAGAAATGAGCATACTTAGTGAATCGGTCCACCATAACCCAGATAGCATCATTCTTTTTCGGAGTTATTGGCAAACCACTTACAAAGTCCATCGTAATACGCTCACATTTCCATTGTAGAAGCTCGATAGGCTGCAAAAGGCTAGTCGACACCTTGTGCTTAGCTTTGACTCATTCATTTTCTGTGATCTCATTCTTCATACTAGACCACCAATATAGCTTTTTTAGATTTTTGTACATCTTGATAGCTCTCGAATGAACATAGAAAGGGCTAGAATGAGCCTCATTTAAAATTTGATTCCGAAAGTCATCATCATCGGTCACACAGATACGGTCGCGAAAACATAACAAGCCTTCATAATTCATAGCAAAGTTAGGATTTGAGGTGTCCTTAATCTTAGCAATGAGAGGCCGTAACCCCTCATCGGATTCTTGGAGTGCTTTGATTCGGGATATAACGTTTGACTAAACTCTCATTCCGCCAACAACTTGCCATGCTTCTTAAGTCGAAAGTAAGCATTCAAACATCCCGGATAAGGGGTAGGCTTCCGACTAAGAGCATCAGCCACAACATTGGCTTTACCGGGATGGTAATCAATAACCAAGTCGTAGTCTTTCAAAAGCTCCAACCAACGACATTGACGGAGATTCAACTCTTCCTAAGTCAGAAGATATTTTAGACTTTTTTGATCAATGTATAAATAACACTTCTCACCGTAAAGGTAGTGCCTCCATATCTTTAAGGCAAACACAACGACGACCAACTCCAAATCATGTGTCAGATAATTTAACTCGTGTGGTTTGAGCTGGCGTGAGGCATAGGCAATGACCTTTCCTTCTTGCATCAATGCACAACCTAATCCCAAGTGAGATACATCGTTGTATACGGTGAAGTCTTTACCCGACTTGAGTTGTACCAAAACATGAGTATGAGTAAGGACTTGCTTAAGCTGATCAAAACTCCTTTGCTGATCCACTGTCTATACAAATGGGGTTTCTTTATAGAGAAGCTTCATCAAGGGTGCAACAATCAGTGAGAACCCTTTAACGAATCTACGGTAGTAGCCTGTAAAGCCTAGAAAACTACGAACTTCTCCAACATTCTTCGAAGGAATCCAATCAAGGATTGCTTGAATCTTCTTTGGGTCGACTTGAATCCCTGCAAAAGAGATCACATGGCCTAGGAAGGACACTTTAGATAGCCATAATTCACATTTACTGAATTTGGCGTATAATTGTTTTTCTCGGAGAGTCTGAAGCATAATCTAGAGGTGTTCTTCATGAGCAGCAGCATCTTTCGAGTAGATTAGGATGTCATCTATAAAGACAACTATGAACTTGTCTAAGTAGGGTTAGAACATGCGGTTCATCATATCCATGAAGGCCACATGTGCATTCGTAAGCCCAAAAGGCATTACTAGGAATTCATAGTGGCCATATCTAGTTCAGAAAGAAGTCTTTGGAACATCAGACTCCTTCACTAGCATTTGATAATACCAGATCAAAGATTTATCTTTGAGAATACAAAAGCATCTTTCATTTGATCGAAAAGAACATTGATTCTTGGTAACAAATACTTATTCTTGATTGTCACTTTGTTCAATTGACGATAGTCAATGCATAGGCGCATCGATCCATCTTTCTTCTTTACGAACAACACCGATGCTCCCTAGGGTGAGAAACTTGGTCGGATGAACCCCTTATCCAAAAGGTCTTGGATTTGGGCCTTTAGTTCTTTTAATTCCACCGAGGCTATTCTATATGGAGTAATAGAGACTAGAGTAGTCCTAGGTTGCACTTCTATCCCGAATTCCACTTCACGGGTGGGAGGGAGTCCCAAAAGTTCATCAAGAAACACATCGGAGAACTCCTTCACAATTGGTACCTCTTCGAGTTTTAAATCTTCTTTAGATCCCATGGCACACATAAAAGTCTTCTTAGGCTCAGGTTCAGATTTCATCAAGGTTATACTCTTCTTACCGAGTCCACGGAGATATAACTTCTTCTTAGAACAGTCCACCCAGGCTTGATGTTTAGCTAGCCAATCAAGGCTCAGGATGAGATCGAATTCCCGAAAGGGTAATGCCATCAAGTTGGCCAAAAATGGGATCCCTTGGATCCTTATAGGGCAAACTTTACAGATCAACCGAATGACCACACTATCACCTAGTGGGTTAAAAACAACAATCTCGGAAGTAGCAGGTTCAGAGTCTAAGACATACTTTTCTATCAAAGGTTCACTTATGAAAGAATACGTAGAGCCTGGATCTACTAATGCATAAACAAGATCAGAACATAATTCCACCATACCTGTAATCACATTAGGATTATCCTCTTGCTCATGACCCCAGACATGGTACATTTGGGTTGAAGTCTGAGGGTTATGACTAGCTAGAAGGGCATTGGTGTTACGAGGTCTCCTTGCGAATCTAGATGACACTTTCTTTGATTCATTTCCTTTGCTAGGATTATTCTGGGAAGCCACAGACGCAAGAGCGTGAGGATTCTGCGGACACTGTCGGATAAAATGGCCAGACTCACCACAGAGATAACAGGATCCAGATTGTCTACGACACTGTCCTGGGTGCCTTTTTTGGCAGAAGTTACACAAAGAAATCTGAGAACTCTTTGTGGAACTGCCCGTACTATTTGTGGAAGCTGTACGAGCAACAAATGTCCTTGCAAACTAGAATTGTGCCACATAACCAGATCGTGGAAACTACTGAAAAGTGGCAGACCTATGGTCCCATTGTCTTCCTTTCTTCTGAGGCATTGGAGGCTTGGAATCATCTTGGAATCTTTGTCAAATCGGGCTTGATTCACTTTTCTTCTTTCATAAGCCTTTTGAGAGGCTTTAGTAGCGATGGCTCAGTTAACAAGAGTATGAAAGTCCTCTATCTCCAAAGCAACAAAGAAAGGACGTAATTCATCACATAGGTCGTCTATAAACATCTGGCACTTGTCCTTCTCCGTGCGAATAATCTCGGTGACATATCTTGCATATTTGTAGAAGTCATGGATGTACTATTCCACGGGTCTTCCCCATTGTCTTAGATGGAGGAATCACTTACGCCTTTCAGTGATATAATGGTCACTGCTGTACTTTTTGTAGAACTCTTGAAGGAAAAAGTCCCACGTAATTCGGTGTTTAGGCATGGTGAGTGTTATAGTGTCCAGGCACGGTGAGCGTCAGGCGTCCCACCAACTTTGTGCTTCATCAGCGATTAAATCCAAGGCACACTCTAGCTTGTACTTCTCAGGGCACTTCATCTGTTTATTCAACACTTTTAGAGTATTCTCTAGCTAGTATTCTATGATTTCATGATTATCCAAGTCTTGGCCGGTGAAGGTATAAACCAGATACTGCTTGAGTTTATCAATAGGGGCTCTCAAAGTAGATTGAGATGCTTCAGCAGGCTGAGGGAGTGGTTCTTGTTGGAGTGACAAAACCACTTGCTTGATCATGTCAGCCATTGACATAAGGTACTTCTGCTGAGCTGCAGGCATCGGAGGAGGGTGAGGTGGGTCATTTTGCCCAACTTGTTCAGGCCTGGCTTCAGCCCTTAGATCATTCCCTTGAGTCAAGGAGGAACTGGGGTTTGGTACATTAACAACGTGTCTATCAATAGGCACCGACATTTTCAGATCTAATTATACAAAAGGATTGGATCGTGTAAGCTACAAGTCACAAATAACATACACCAATAACTCATAGGTGGCACAAGTACATACGAACTCGTAACAGACTTCAGTTTAGTCCTAGAATCGACTAAACCTAGGCTCTGATACCATAAATGTAACACCCCCTTCCTAGTCTAGTAGAGAACAGGGTTAGAAAGTGTTATCGGAAACTTATTCGGAGGTCGAAAGACGGAATCGGAGTTTGAAACTTGTTTGGGATATTTTATTAATTATTCTTAAGACTTATTGAATGTATTCGTTACTAGTCTTGTTAAGATCGGGGTCAATTTTAACCTTTTTCAAACTTAGGGACTAAATCGTAAACTTTACAAATTAGCGATCTTAATCCAAATTCTTTATGACCAACTTGTAACTAAACTTACCAATTAGTGATCTATGAAGTTTCATTACAATCGGCTATGGTTAACCTAATCAATTAGACCGTATAGTTATTGGTGACCATTTTGTAAACTGTCCAAATTCTATTTTATGCCTTATAACAGATTTAACTAACACCGTATCGATACCCTAAGGGTCGTATCGATACGCTAAGCGTAATTTCAAATTTCTAGTTTCAAAGGATGTCAAACTTATACCGATACAGCTAAGCTCGTATCAATACCAGTTGATTTGCGTTGACCCCGTATCGATACGCTTTATGACCATATCGATACCATTTTTCAAACCAAACTCCTGCGACCAAAATTCGTACTGATACGCCCATATCATATCGATACGCACTGTTTGACCAATGTTGACCAGACCATTTATGCAAGGGTCGTATCGATACGCCATCACCCATATCGATACCCTTTAGAACTGTAATGACAGATTTTTACTGGTTTTTATTCAAATTAACCTAGCAAATGTTGTCCAAACATTACCAAATTTTTCCAGCAAACTAATAAATAGTAAATCTAATAACATGCAAATTTCTAGAGCATTTCAAATTCATTTACCAAGATTTTACCATCTAGTGACTTTAGGCTCATTTAAACTAGCTTACCAAGTTCAAAACATACAATTAAGCACATACACCACCTAGACACTAGTAGGCTTTTACAAACATCTCAAAATAAGTTACTACAACACATCTAAACCTTATGCCACTTTACTAGGAGTTCGGGAACAAAAGTAAACATACATATAGCTTGCGGAAGTGACTTACAACCGGGAGATTACACGATCGGGGCTCGAAAAACCTCAAGACCCTAAAATGCATGAGACACACGTATGTTAGGCTTATATATCCTAGTAAGGTAGTCATAACAAACGTAAAACAATTAAATGACATGAATGGCATATGGTTATGAATGACATAGCATCATACTCAATTATCATAAGTCTCATGCTTAAGTCATTTAACATACTTTCACATAATCATAATCATACTTTCACACTATTAATCACATAAGTCTCATGCTTAAGTCATTTAACATACTTTCACATAATCATAGCAAAGCTTAACACATATTAATTCCCTTAGACAATGTAACAAGTGGATACGTGGATTCCCCTTTACACCACACATATATCAGAAAATAGGTCGTAGCCACATATAACGAAAAAATAGGCTGTGCCCTTGAGCCTTAGCTCTGGATAGTCCCTTACATAATCCATCCTTATCTCCCCCACATATAGGCCGTAGCCCCAGACCGTAGTCCAATCCTTTACTTATACGAGTTCAAATAACCCTATAGCATGTCAATTGTATCAAAAACTCATAAATGTCTAAGGTTACATATTTTTCATTATATTCTTACCTTTATGCCCATAGGCCATAGCATATCGGAATCAGAATTGAGCCTTAGCCCCATATAACGAATCATATCATATACGTAACATATCATAACATATCGAAATCGGATTTGAGCCTTAGCTCACATATAACATATCATAGCATTCTCATATCAAATTTCATATAGCATATTATATCTTGATCGTATTATACCATAACATATTCACAAGTTTACCATGACAAATCATACATAACGAATATCAATTTCGAACTTACCATGCTCATTGTAAGCATCCGCACAAGCATTGCTCTACTTGAGCCTTTAGCAAGATACATATTAACATGAAATCACAAATCAAATGCAACGAGATGGCTCTGTGTCGATCCCTTGACACGACTACACTCACCTTGATTATAGAAGCTTTTAGGATTCTCAAATTTCAATTCCTTAACTCCTATGTTTGATTGGAGATGATGGAGTGTTCTCCTCCAATTTATGAGCTAGGAACAACATAAGGAATTATCATAACCAATATAACATGGTTAAAGATTAGGCTTAGAGTTTACAACTCGAAATTAAATCCCAATTGCCTATGGAATCTAAGAATTGAAGGAGGGCTTCTTCTTACCCAACCGATGGCTTTTTGATGGAGTCTTCAAATCAAAGAACACTTGAGTTTATGGTGGCTAACAAAGAAGGTGTGTGCTTTCTTGAGGTTGAAGAAAACAATGGAAGAGCTTGCTTATCTAAAGGCAAGGTTTTCGGGTTTTACTTTCGGGAGTTCCAAAGATGAGAACTTTACATTGTTTCATTCTTTTAATACTTATTTGGCCATCCTAATCATGGTTCACCTACCATTCAACCAATAGGATCATTTCCTCTATCTAAGGGTTTTTCTAAACCCAATGGTCATTAGCTTTCCAAGTTGGCTAATGACTTCAATAGTCATCTTTTCTGATGACTTTCATGTGGGGAAGGCCAAGCAAGGACGCACCTTGCTTCAATTTCTTTTAATTTTGGGCTTCAAATAGATTCAAAACAGGGGACCCGTATCGATACGCTTATGGCGGTATCGATACGCTCTCGCTAAGACAGGTAAGTTAGTTACTGGCAGTTAGACCATATCGATACTGGCTTGACCGTATCGGTACGCCTAGCACATAATTTGCAATTTGGCTTTGAATTTCATACAAGGAAGTTCATTCACTCAAATAGGACCAAAATATAATTTCATTATACGAGTGGGGTACAAAGGTCAACCATTACAAACGTTTAACACATCAGATTCAAAATTTCTGATCACGAGAACCTACTTCTAACTAGGTCGGTTTTCGAGATATGACATAATCAATCTAAAGATAGGTATGATTAAGACAAATAGCTGCAGTGACTTAACAAATAATTATGGAGGTTGAGATTATTGCTAAGGATATATACTTGAGTACCTACATTAATGCTATAGCAACTGGCAATACAAATCTACGTAAACCATTAGATTCTTTATCTACTCGATAGGATTTTCTAACGAACTTCTGACTCTCGATGCCTAGAACTTAATAATATTATGATTAAGGTGATACATGTCTGTGTTAACCCTAACGACTCTATTATTTTTTAAGAACTCCCTTTTAGTCGTTGAAACCCTAAACTTATGTCTAAGCCAAATTAAGACTAAGTTAATAGCTTATCCCCACTATTCACGTTTGTATAACCTAACTCTCTTGATATTAAGCCACAAATCAATAGTTAACAGGCCTGTCTCAATAGCTCTTATAATTAACTACGCATGAAGAACGATGAACAGAGTAGATAAAGATAAAACAACTAAAGCATTAACATAAAGTAATCAAAACATAAAAGCTTGGGACACAATAATCCCAACTAAAATATTTAGCTTATGTCTGAGCCTAAAACATCCATAATCAAAAGTATAAAGTATGACAGTTTATCAAGCAAGGAAAAGAAAGAAGCTGAGGGTCCTCTACAAAACTTCTTTCGTGCCATCCAACTATGCTGCAGGTCTCACCTCAGTCGGCCTCTCTTAATGGTGTCACTCGTTAAGAAGAATCGTCTAGCTTTGCCCTAGTGATTCTCCACAAGTTCTGATTAGGACTATCGTCTATATCACGCTTCCTTGATGTAGCGTCCAAGTCTTCCTTATATAGGCAGTGAAACTAGGGTTTCAGTACCCTAAAGTTTGTGCAGCTTCATTAAAGAAAAGCCATTAGTTCCCCGCTTCATTTAATGTTGTGTATCTGGGAAAAAGTCCACGTGGGCAAAAGTAGATTCATCTCAAACTCTCTATGCCTCGTCAGCTCCAACCTTGTAATCTGCTCCTCTCATGCTCTAGCAATTTTCCATCATCCACCAGCATCCTGCATATGTACCACAAACGCCACCTTCCCTAGGAAAAACACCAATATATTTGACATTTAAAGCACATGTGGTGTAACTCCCTATCTGCATGAAAATATGTACAATCTAACCTAAATGAGCTTGAAAACATGCAAAAGTCAAGGAACATGGGCAAATAAAATAGATAAATTAAGCACTTGTCAAATACCCCTAAACTTGAATTGTTGCTTGTCCTCAAGCGATACAAAATGGAAACAAGAAAAAAACAAAAAAATAATAAACAACCCCTAAGTCCTAAGGTTTCACTAAGCTATGCTTATAGTGATTCCAAGTTATAGTGCAATAGTAATTCATTATGCAACTATGTTGATGATAAGCAAATATATTAGAGCTTACAGTTTTGTTCAAAAGATTAAATCTACTGTAAGCGTATTGTGTGCTAAGTTACATGCATTGATCACTTAATAGCCTTAGAGAAACTTAAGGGTTGCTTTCTTTTTATGCCTTGGCATATTGTTTTCCTTTTTTAGCATATTTTTTTATTCCATGTTCTTTTTTTAAGTTTGAAAACTATATCCTCGGGGCTTCAACTTATCATACTAACTCTTGAGTACCTAAATATGGAGTGGAGCAAACAGCCCATCCCCGAGCCCTACAAGCATTGTCATCCCGTGAAGACTTTTATTCACTCTTTGCCAGTACTATCATTTCTACCATGGAAAGTTAAATGGAGCAAACAAAACTCACCTAGTGTACTAAGTTAACAAGATGCATAGAAGAGTGTCCCTCAACAGTTTTGTTTAAATTATCAAGTCTTAATTTATTTTCTTAATCTTTTTTCAGGGAGTTTTTAAGCCTTTATTTTGCTACATTGAGCATTTAAGTTCATTCTCTTTGATTCATGCTTTGGGATCAGAAAGTCAACATAGAGCATCCCTAAGCTTTCTCAAATGTTAGATTGCATGCAACTTGTGGTTTTAAGGGTTACAACAGATTTATCATTAAGTTCAAAACATGAAAGCTCTTAACACCTTGCAAAGCATCAACATAGATTCATCATGGGAAGTCATAATCAACGCAGCAACAGTTTCAGAATTAAAGGAATCATACCAAAGGGAACCTATCAAACATATTAGGCTAATTACAGTTATAAAAAATATTTGTTTAAATTTTTAAATTTTACCTGAATTTAACCTATTATATATGGGTATGTACTCCCCCAAACTTGAGAAGAGCATTGTCCCCAATTCAAAAGGGAAAAGAAAAGAACAAGAAAAACAAATCAAGGAAAAGCAAATAATGTAAATGCAAAATATGAAAAAAAACTAAAAAGAAAGAAGTACAAAAGAAAAAAATCTAACATAGGGAATTATTGGGTAGTGGTTCTCAGATGATGACGCCCTTGCCTTAGTCCCGAGTGAACACTTATTTTTTGGTAGGGTGGTTGGAGGTGCTGGTGCAGGTTTCTTAGGGTTCTTGATCTCGCAAACCTCTGAGTTCAACTATTCAAAGGGTGCATTCTAAATTTTATCCCCTTTTCCATTACAACACGCCGACCTCCTAGCAGAATGCCGCTATAAGACGAGGGAATAGAAGTGCCATTGTCTTTCTTTGGAAGGTAAATCTCTCCAGGATAGCCCCATAGATGATCTCATAAGGCTCAACCGGGCGGCCGTGGAGGATGGAATGGATGAGTAGCAATCTTCTTCAGGAGACGGTAGTCATGTTCTTGGTAGGGAGCAACATGGTGTTCATAAACCTTGCCCGAAATCTGGTGCTGGGGATGAGGTTTAGCATTGGCACTGTTTTGACATTTGATAGTGTTATTTCCTAGGTGGTTCTAGCAACGCAAATATCTTGTAGGAGCCTAGTGTCTGTTTCGGCAATAATGCTGGCAAAAACCTAGTGTGTAGACCACCTACTACCTCTATACGGTAATTGCGTGAGATTAGTTGAGGTGTAAAATCTACCTTTACTCCTCTAACAAACACCTAACTTTCTCTATGCTGGCCAAAGTGAGTATAGAACTCCTTGATCCAATCGTTAGTGATTTGTCCTAGTTGCTTAGAGAAGGTTTCTTGTCCATAGAAAAGAACAACTAACTACTCCTCACTGTCAAAATGGACTTCGCAGATGTAAGACCTTGCTAGCCCCTCTTCCAGGATCAACAATTGATTTTTTAAATGACTTGTACCTCTTCATTAATGGGGCAGAGTGAAGTCGGCCCTAGAGAAGCGTTAATCGTTTTGTGGAGGAGTCAGAATCAAAGACTAGAGAGGAGTCAAATAAAGAATGGTAGAGGGAAGGAGACGATGGAAGGCTGAAGCTCTATTTTCGGTGTGCCTGATAAGTGTGTAAAATTACTATTTTCTTGACCTTTTTACTCATATTATTGTTAGACTTAGGCCTATCTTAGTTGCATTCTTAGGCATTCATGCATAAGTTCCTAGTTTCCTTTGTTATTGAGCTTGGTGTCGCATTTTGGTTGATTTTTGTGGAAAAGATACTGCTAGTGCGTACTATTTGGTGCAGGACTGAATTGTCGTAGCAAGTAGGGAATTGCCGTAACAATTGAGGAGAGATTTTGAAGAGCTTACCGAGCTGGTTGGCAAGGCATGTCGGGATAAGTCCACCTCATCTGAGATAAGTACGAAAGTTAAGGGATAAAACCCAAAAATCTGGACTTTCCACACAGAGTTATAAGGAGATGAAACGTTAGATTTGCTTGGAGTTTAAGGATAAAGATAAACGAGGTATAATATCTCTTTTATTCAAACTTAAACTCATCTTCATCAACAACAAATCTAACCTAATAATCCCCTATAAGTAGAGACCAAATCGTAGCCTTCATTGGAGAGAGTCGACTGGAGAGAGAGATCTCACAACAACCCCATATTCTTCTTTATTCTTATATGATCCATGGCTGGGAATTTTTCCTTTGTATATCTTTCGAACCTAACCATGAATTGATGTAAATTGGCTGGGTTATTTTGGGTTTGTGGTTTTGATAAATGTTTAGATTGTTTAGGTTCTTGATTGCAATTTAATTCAAAGTTTGTTCATTCTTGGTTCTTAATTTGATTGCGAGTGAATTGGGAAAGGATCTCGTGAATTCATCCATTTATCTAATATCGGGAGAGTTAGATTCAAGAAACAAATGAGCATGGTTTTTATTCAAACGATCGTTGGTGAAGACTAATTCAACTTAGGAATAAGTTACGGAGTTCAACGGCTAAGATGAGCGTAAGATCGGTTGTTGTTCACCCATGGTTAACGCAGGGATGTATCACCAAGGCGTGCACAGTTGACTAGTGTTTCGAGTTAGGGATAACAAGAAGCCATTGAAGAATGCTTCGCGAGCTTTGAAAGAAGTTGCCCAGTTGCCAAGGCAATTGACGAATTGCCCAGGTAATCCAACTAGTTCCAATTACCAAGACAATTGCATTACTTCAGCAACCAATTACTACGACGATCCATCCTACAAGCACACCACGACTCACGATAACTCGACCTACTCGCTTAAATCGATTACTCATTTCTATTTACTTTATTCTGTTTAGTTTATTTTAATTGAATTTTATCACCTTCAATATTATTTCTTTTATAGTGTAATAACTTAAGAAAAGTGGCCCAAGCCAATCCTTGTGGAGACGATACTCAATACTTATCATTTATTACTTGTGACGTGTTCACTTGCACCATTTGCGTAGCACTCAAAACACGTAACAAGTTTTTGGCGTCGTTGCCAGGGATTGACAATTGGTGTTAGTTGTTTTTGTTATTGCATTTTTCTTATTATTTTTACTAACTTTTCTTTTTGTTTGTTTTATCAAAAAAATTCAGGTGCGCTACAAGTTAAGGGACATCAACATGCGGGGAAATAAAAGTTGATCTATTCGAGAGTTTATGTAGGAAGATAAGAATCAATCCAATCAAGAATTTCTTACATTCACCGGTGATTACCTATACCAACCGAGAAAAGCCCAAAGAGCCTATACCGTGGAAAACCCTTGCGTTTGTTGTGGAGAACATCATGTGTTTGAAAATTGCCTTCACAATCCTGATGCACATGGCTACATGGAGGACCATAGATGGAACCAACAGCAAAATCCTTCATGGTATGATCAAAAAGCTCAATTTTTTTTACCATGACAATTTTTGCGTAGCAACAGACATGTCATGGCAATGTATTCCTCGTTAAGAGCTATCAAATTCCATGGATGCGAGGATAGTCATGATGGATGCGCTCTTGAGAAAAGTGAAAATCGGTCAAGGAGATTAACATATCTCTTAGATAACATGCCCCAACATTCAATTCCTAGGGATACTGAAATCCTAAGGCAAGATGAGAAAGAGAAATACAAAGAGAGATTCTCGATGTGTGAGGATCAAATAAAACCTCCAAGCCGAGAGCCTGCCAACGAGAAAGACTACCCAACACTTGATGAGCCTATGCAACAAATTTCCACGACAATTGCGGAGTATGAACAAAGCAATGCCACGACAACACTCAGTGAGGCAAAGTAGAGTATTGCTACAGCAAACTCTAAGGAATTTGATGCCCAGAATGTTACAACGCTGATGCTAAAGCAGAAATCTTTGGATTGCTCTTATCCACCATTGACACAGCAATTGTACGACCACATGCAGGATCAACGAGATGACAATACTTTGCTAATGGAATATGAGTAGGTGATGGTTGAACTTTTTGAATTCTTTAAAAACTCACCTCATCAATTGCAGGTATTTCTTGAGGAACCGATGTTTGTAGATTTAAAGCCATCGAAATCTCTACTGATGGAGATATTTGAGAGGCCTAAAGAAAATGGTGTTTGGATTCATGAAGCTTTTCAGAAACTTGGTTTTCCCTTGACTTACAATGAATTTTGGCAGATGATTGCCACGACAATTGGCTTGAGCAACAATTGCCACGACAACGAAGGCTACATCCAACCATGATGGAGGTCGACAAGAATGAGGTAATTAAATGGTTGGATGTTGATATAACTTTTCCTATTAATATATTCATGACATCAGGAATAGTAGCAAGGTGGAGTATGTACATGGAATACAAGGGAACGCGAAAGAAAGACACCTCCACCATGGTCACGCAAAAGGGAGTAGCTACAAGCATAATGGCCCAACTCTTTTTGGGCAATATTGTCACCCGATAGAAAGTACAGATGGACTATAAGAAAATCAAAAATGACCATTCTCAAGCTTTCTTTTTATCTATATTTTTATTTTCATTTTTCCTTTATTTTGATAATTATCCTTTTATGTTTATTTTTTAGGATAAGAGTTTCAAGGGATAAGGAGTTTCCTAGCTTCCTTCTTCCTTTGAAATCATAAGTTTTTCTTTCTTGTTTCACTTTAATTTTCCAATCAAGAACCCACAGGAACCACAAACCCATGGACAAAAATCTCAAAACATGCTCGGAGCAAGTTCTTCATGAGAACTTGAGCTTTTTTTGGCGATTTGCATTACCACTCATTGAGAAGCAATTCCTTGCCAAGTTCGAAAATTAGAAGGGCAAATTCTTGTTGAAGATGTTGCCATCAACGCATACCTTTGGTGGACTTAGAACCACTATATGCGGATAATGGGTGAGGAACCGACAAAAGAACCAACAATAGCAAAGAAATCCCCTGCTCCGACAATTTCCAGGGCAACTAAAAATGCCGCGGCAAGTTCACATGCCATGGCAAGCCTCGATAAGATTGTCGAATTACTCAGCCCTTTGGCACAACGATTGGAGCGGCTCGAGGCCCGACAACTGTTTTTTATGTAGTGTATGAAGGATCGTGATGTGGCCATCATGCGAGTCAAATTGGAGAACTATCCTGATAGCACCATTCCCTTCCTATTTTTTTCTGCCAAACTACTTGCCTTGGCAATTGAAGATACCGCGACAACTGCTGCACAAAAAGGTAAACAACCTATGACTGAACCAACTCATACTGAATCAATTCATGATTTTTTTGGATTTGAATGAGACAGTTTCTGCCCCCAATGAAGTCGCCTCCTGGTCGAGCAATCAAATTCAAAGTGCAAAGCTTCTAACATCGACGAGGCTACAAATGAGGTTGTACAAAGGGACAAGGTAGCGGAGACAAAGGTTCAAGAGGCACGGCCAGCCACACGCCAACCCCACCACCACGAACCAAGCAAATGGCTCGATAGAAACTAGTCATTCGAGGTGACAACCTCACCGACTAACTCATTTTCATTTCATTTAGCTTCTTTCACTTTTGTTTTGTTTTTGCATGCATTGAGAACAATGTTTCTCTCGAGTTTGGGGGGTTGTTTTTTGTTTTTATTTTTAGTTGCATTCATGTTATTGTTTCATATAGTTTGCATACGTTACTTGCCATGTCTTTTAACAGATTAAACTGCCTAGACATGCTGTGATATCTTATGATGAATTTTGGCCACTGCACTTACATGATAAAACCTTCAATTTTAAGATTTGCATGGAACATACTTAGGATTTTACTATAATGTTGAATATTATTTGACATTGTTGTGACTTGTTGATTAAAGGAGACTTAGTGAACTTAGGTTGCATAATTTTTTTGGGTAAATTAAAATTAAAAATTTGTGCTAGAGGTGCCTATCTGACTCTAGCCTAAACTAAAATTGGATTAAAGATAATTTCTTGCTAGAGGTGCCCGAAACAGGCTCTAGTTGTCGCACATTAGAAATCACTAGAGGTGCCCGGAATTGGCTCTAGTTGATTAATATTAAAATAAGAAATTGCTTGCTTTGCTAGAGGTGCCTGAAATTGGCTCTAGTAAACTTAAATGCCCCGGTAATTAAATTGATAAAACCTATTGATCACATGGAATCCTATTAGTTGACTTGTACACAACTCCACACACACATTGTCATTAGTATTATAGTCTAATTTTGGGTAATTTCTTCGCTATCCGAAAGATTGAAAGGTAATCAACTTTGTGCCACGGTTCTGAGGATTGAAGTCAGGTAAGAAGCATGTTTTTAGTGGTAAAGGCATTGGCAGGTAATTATTAGTGTTTTGCATTGCTTGAGGACAAGCAATAGTTCAAGTTTGGGGGTGTGATAAGTGTGTAAAAGTACTATTTTTCTTACCCTTTTTTACTTATATTATTGTTAGGCGTAGGCCTATTTTAGTTGCATTCTTAGGCATTCATGCACAAGTTCCTAGTTTCCTTTGTTATTGAGCTTGGTGTCGCCTTTTGGTTGGTTTTTGTGGAAAAGATATTGTTGGTGCGTATTATTTGGTGCAGGACTGAATTGCCATAGCAATTGAGGAGATATCTTGAAGAGCTTGCTGAGCTGGTTGTCGAGGCATGTTGGGATAAGTCCATATCATCTGAGATAAGTACGAAAGTTAAGGGATAAAACCCAAAAATTTGGACTTTCCACGCAGAGTTATAAGGAGATAAAAAGTCAGATTTGCTTGAAGTTTAAGGATAAAGAAAAAAGAGATTTAATATCTCTTTTATTCCAACTTAAACTCATCTTCATCAACAACAAATCTAACCTAATAATCCCCTATAAATAGAGACCAAATCGTAGCCTTCATTGGAGAGAGTCGACTGGAAAGAGATCACACGACAACTCTAACTTCTTCTTTATTCTTATGCGATCCATGGCTGGGAATTTTTCCTTTGTATATCTTTTGAACCCAGCCATGAATTGATGTAAATTGGCTGGGGTTATTTTGGGTTTGTGGTTTTGATAAATGTTTAGATTGTTTAGGTTCTTGATTGCAATTTAATTCAAAGTTTGTTCATTCTTGGTTCTTAATTTGATTACAAGTGAATTGGAAGAGGATCTCGTGAATTCATCCATTTATCTAATATCAGGAGAGTTAGATTCAAGAAACGAGTAAGCATGGTTTTTATTCAAACGATCATTGGTGAAGACTAATTCAACTTAGGAATAAGTTGCAGATTTCAACGGCTAAGAGGAGCGTAAGATTGGTTGTTGTTCACCCATTGTTAAAGCAGGGATGTATCACCAAGTCATGCACAATTGACCAATGTTTTGAGTTAGGGATAACAAGAAGCCATTAAAGAGCACTTCGTCGAGCTTTGAAAGAAGTCACCCAGTTGCCAAGGCAATTGGCGAATTGCCCAGACAATCTAACTGGTTCTAATTACTAAGACAATTGCATTGCTTCAGCAGCCAATTACTACGACGATCCATCCTACAATCACACCATGACTCATGATTACCCGACCTACTCACTTAAATCGATTACTCATTCTATTTACTTTATTTTGTTTAGATTATTTTACTTGAATTTTATCACCTTCGATATTATTTCTTTTATAGTGTAATAACTTAAGCAAAGTGGCCCAAGCCAATCCCTGTGGAGATGATACTCGGTACTTATCATTTATTACTTGTATGTGTTAACTTGCACCATTTGTGTAGCACTCAAAACACGCAACAGTGCCATAGTAATAATAAGACATGGTTTGGAGGAAGTAGGGTAATGCTTATCATTAAGGTATCAACTAGTTGCTTTGGAAGATGGCTTAATAATGGAAAGACTTAGGGAAGAAGGATATCAAAAGTCAATGAGGTAAAAGGGTTGAGAGTGATTGAGGGAAGTCAACTTTTAATGATGAGTGATTTGTGTAGCGGGAAAAGTGAAAGTAGGCGGCGAGTGGATAGGGTTGCTACATGTGGAGTAGTTATAGGCTATCGTGAGGGGTAAAAATAGAATTTTCATAAATAAGCCAAGCCCAAATCTTGACCAATATAGCCAGCCTACTTTCTTATGTCTTAGGAGAATGTTCAACCCTTTTTGTCTCTTCCTTATAATAACTACCAAATATAAACAAATTAAATAAAACCAAATTGCATAAACAAAGAATTTGAGTAAATAAATGTGGAAATTAAAATAGCATAAAAGTAAATGATATGATTGGGTGTTTTAGATATCCAACAACATGACTGAAGTTTTGTCACATTGTACCGGTGCTCCCTTGTAGGCCTTTAGACGTTGACCGTTGATTTTGAAGATTGGGCAATCTTTTAGGTTTGTAATGTCCACAACACCATGTGGGTAAACCTTAACAACTCGAAATGGGCCAGACCAATGTGATTTTAGCTTGCCTGGGAACAGCTTTAAGCGAGAATTGTAGAGTAGGATGGTTCAGCCTTCAACAAATTGTCGAGGTATCAGTTTAGCATTATGCCAATTTTTAGTCTTTTCTTTATAGATCTTGGCATTCTCATAGGCATTCAGACAATGCTCGTCTAACTCGTTCAATTCCAACATTCTTCTTTCCCCAACTAGTTGGCAATCCATGTTGATCTTCTTGATGGCCCAAAAGGATTTATGTTCCAGCTCAACCGGCAAGTGACAAGCTTTTCCATACACAAGTTGATAAGGTCACATGCCCAACGGTGTTTTAAATATGGTCTTGTAACACCCCCTTCCCGGCCTAGTGGAGGACCGGGTCGAAAAGTGTTACCAGAGACTTATTCAGAGGTTGGAAGCTTAATCGGAGTTTAGAACCTTATTTGGAGTGTCTTATTAATCTCTTTTAAGGCCTATTGAACTAACTTATTAATAACTTACTCAATTTGGGGGTTAATTTTAAACTTTTTCGAACTTAGGGACTAAATTGAAAATTTTACAAATTAAGGGTCTTTATCAAAATTTCTTTTTAAAAATATTCAGTTTAACTTGCTGATTATTATCATGTGAAATTTCATTGTTAACGGAAGTCATTTACCTATCCAGTTAGGCCTTCCAAAGTTTATTGACCAATCTATAACTATTTAAAACTGTGGTTTAAGTCTTTTAACAGAATTAACTAACACCGTACCGATACACTCAAGACCGTATCGGTACGTTAAGCCAAATTTTATCAATTCTAGATTCAAGGGTATCAAGCCTGTATCAATACATCTAAGCCTGTATCGATACGCGCTGACCAAGGTTGACCCGTTTCGATACAACCTAAAGCCGTATCGATCAATTTATTTCCCAGACCTTACTGCCCAAGTCTGTATCGATACAGCTAGACTTGTATCGATACGCTCTACTTTTCCAGGTCCAAATATGCAAGGCCATATCGATATAGGTTAACCTGTATCGATACGCCTGTCTTGTAATGACGGATTTTATCTGGTGTTTAATTGATTTAGTCTATTGAACGATGTTCAAATGCCATAAAATTTTACCAGCAAGTTATTAATCCATAATTCTAATAGCATACAAAATTTTAGGGCATTTTGAATTCATTTACTATTTTTTTACCTTTTGGTGCCTTAAAGCCATTTTAACTAGTTTTACAATCTTGCAAACCTACCATCTTCCTCATTTTACATTTAGGCAATTTAGGAACATTACATACATATCAAAATGGGCAATTTTGACAAGTCTAAGCTTGATGCCACCTTACTAGGAGTTTAGGACAAAATGTAAACATACATATAGTTGATGGGAGTGACTTACAACAACAACTACACGATCGGAGCTCGGAATTATTCAAGGTCCTGAAATGCATGAGACATACGAATATTAGGCTTACGTAGCCTAGTGAGGTAGTTATAACAAATGCACAATAATCTTGTTTATGCATGAATGACATGTAAGCATACTTGAATGGCAAATAAACATTATTAAACATATATAGGTCATACTCAAGCCAAGTATCACATTTCATATACCAAATGTAAAGCACAAACATATATCATCTCATTGGACATAGTAACCAATGGATACACGGATTCCCCGTACACCTCATATAACAAAGATAGGCCGTAGCCTTGAGCCTTTGCCTTGAGTCCCTTACACAATCTAACCTTTTCTCCCCACATATAGGCTGTAGCCCTGGACCATAGTCCAACCCCTTACATAGTGAGCTCAAATAACCCTATGGCATGCCAATTGTATCCAATGTCCATAATTGTCCATGGTTATATAATTTATCACAAAACTTACCTTGTGCCCATAGGCCATAACATATCAGATTATGTATTGAGCCTTGGCTCCAAATAACATAACATAATCATATCACTTTCCACATGTAACGTATTTCAAATATCACATATAAGCTTACAAACATATCAAAACAATATGAGAACTTACCACATTTACCATTAGAATCCACATACGTTTGCTCTACTTTGGCTCTTACACAAATGTAAGTTTTAAGCACAAACAAATGCAATGGGATGGCACCTAGTCGATCCCGTGACACAACTACACTCACCTCGATTTCGAAGCTTTCAAGGCTCTCGAATTTCAACTCTTTTGTGCCTAGCTTTTGTTGGAGATGACAAGGGTTTTTTCTCCACTTCTTGAGCTAGTCCAAAATTAAAGGATTACATTAGAATCGAAACCAATGATTCACAATTGTTTTTCAAGCTTACCAAAGCCTGTAGGCAACATCAAAATAAAGAAATTGGCTTCCTAACACATGGGTTTAGCTTGAACATTCAAGGCTTAAACCTTGAAATTAAAATCAATGGATTGATGGACTCATCAAATTAATATAGGGGTTTTACTTACCGAGTTACAAGCTGTCAATTGGTGTATTGAAATTGAGCAAAGATTAAGGATTCGATGAAGGTGCTTGCTTGATCTTGAGGAGGAAGACAACAATTGAGGTGCAAGCTTGTTTGGAGGCAAATGTGGGATTTAACTTCGGTAAAGGTAAAACAAAAGGTATGAGGCTTTCCTTATTCATTTTAAAACCATCTAATCACCCCTAATTACTTTTCCACGCCCCATTCAACCAATGAGGAAGTTTCCTTTAGGCAAGGGTTTGATTAAACAATTGTTTTCCATCAATTCATTCCTTTCACAATTTTAAGACAATTGATGGCCATTCACCATCTTTTCTTAGTTAATCCACGTGAAAGGGGTGGCAAGCACGTAGGTTAGTCAACCCCTACTTCCAAACTTTACAATTTGGTCACCAAATCGATTTGGACAGAGACCCATATCGATACACCTTACGGCCGTATCGATACGACTAGACTGAATTAGGTAAGTTAGTTAAAACAGTTAGGTCATATCGATACAGGTCTCACCATATCGATACGCCTTGCCCAAATTCAACATTTCTAGTATTTTCAACGCAACCCCTAAACTTCAATTCCTTGCAAAAAGGTCCAACAATTTCAATTAAGCCCAAACAACTTTCATTACTTCAAAATTGGATACAAGGATCGAGCGATTACATCATTCATGTAGAATCAATACAAGATTCTGATCACTAGAACCTAATTCTAACTAGGTCAGTTTTTGGGGTGTGACAAGTCCGATAAGCCCAAAGGGCTTCATCCAATTTTAAGGACCAATCTCTTCGATTGGGTTTTACCGCCTTTTCAGGGATCTACTTGATCTCTTAATTGGATACTTCTGCTTGCCCATTGGTTTGCAAGTGATACGCTATGGCTATCTTGTGGCGGACTCCGTATCGACGCAACACCTTGGCGATAAGCTTATTGTCAGAATGCTTACCTTTATCGGTGATAATGGCTCGAGGGATGCCAAAACGGTTTTGCAAAAACCTCAAGACAATGTCGGCATCGTTCTTGGTTGTTGCGATTGCTTCCACCCATTTGGACACGTAGTCTACCATGAGCATGATGTACAATTTTCCCTTAGAGGATGGGAAGGGTCCCATGAAATCAATACCCCAAACGTTAAAATGTTTAACTTCTAGGATGACTTGCATGGGAAGCTCATTATGTTGAGATATATTTCCTATCCTCTGACATCTATCGCATTCCTTATAATATACATAGGCATCTCGGAACAACGTTAGCCAATAAAACCCAGATTGTAGGACCTTTGCAGTTGTCCTCCAAAATGTCCCCCACACGGAGTAGAGTGACAATGGTGTAAGATGTCTTATTGTTCCTCTTCCGAGATGCATCTCCGCATCATTTGATCAGCACATTGCTTGAAAAGGTAAGGCTCATCCCAATAGTAATAACATGATGCTAGAATTTATTTTGTCCCTGGCTGTTAAGATCACAAGGAAAAATACCACTAACAAGAAAGTTAACAATGTCAGCGTACCATAGCAAAGCTGTTTAAAAATTTCTCATTAGGGAACTCTTCTTTAATATCACATGCAACATCAATAACACATGCATTTCTACTCTGGAAAGATGGTCAACAACTTGATTTTTAGTTCCCTTCCTACCAACTACCTCAATATCAAATTATTGCAAAAGTAATATCCATCTAATAAGCCTAGGTTTAGCATCTTTTTTAGTTACCAAGTATTTTATTGCAGAATGGTCGGTATCCACAATAACCTTAGTACCTATTAAATATGACATAAATTTATCAAATGCAAAAACTACATCAAGTAATTCTTTTTCAGTGGTGGTGTAGTTTAGTTGTGCCTCATTAAGTATATGACTAGCATAATATATAACATGAAAAACCTTGTTCTGGCCCTGACCAAGAACATCACCAACATCATAGTCGCTTGTGTCACACATTAGTTCTAACGGTTGAGACCAATCAGGGGCACTACCACCAGTGCAGAGATGAGCTCCTTCCTTAAGGTTTCGAATACAACGCGAAAATGTTCATCGAATTCAAATGCCCTATTTTGTTCCAACAACAAACAAAAAAGCTTTAAAATTTTGGAGAAGCCTTTGATGAATATTTTGTAGAACCCATTTAGGCCTAGGAAGCTCCTAATGGCCTTGACATTAGCTGGCGGTAGAAGTTTCTCGATTACTTCAAACTTGGCTTGGTTTACTTCAATTCCCTTATTAGAAATATGGTGGCCTAAGACAATCCCCTCAAATACCATGAAATGGCATTTTTCCCAGTTTAATACAAGGTCATATCCTCGCACCGTTGTAACACCTTTTCAATATTACCTAGACAATGGTCGAAGGAGTCCATAAACTGAGAAATCATCCATGAAAATCTCTATGAATTCATCCACCATGTCTAAGAAAATGGCCATAATACATCGCTGGAAGGTTGCTAGTGTATTATAGAGGCCAAAGGGCATTCTCTAAAAGGCGTAAATGCCATATGGACAGGTGAATGTCGTCTTTTCTTGGTCTTCTAGTGCAATAGTGATCTGGTTATAGGCAGAGTAATCATCCATGAAGCAATAGTATGGTTTCCCTCTAATCTTATCAAGCATTTGATCACTGAACGATAGTGGGAAGTGATCATTTTTCCTGGCTTTGTTTAGCTTTCTATAATTAATACAAATCTACTATCTAGTGATAGTTTTGGTAGGGAGGAGTTCATCATAATCATTCTTCCTTTCTTGGGCTCAGACTCACCCACGAGCTATCAAAAATAGGATAGATGATTCCGACATTGAGCCATTTGATGATTTCCTTCATAACCACAATTTCCATGATGGGATTGAGTCTCCGTTGTGGTTCTATCGAACTTCTCTAGTTATCTGCAAGCAAAATCTTATGAATACACAAAGTAGGTCTAATGTCTTTTATGTCAACAATAGTCCAACCAATAGCTTTCTTGTGTTGTGATATAACAGCTAATAGTTTGGCCTCTTGGTCAGGTTTTAAACAAACGGATATGAAAACAAACAATGTATCATTTTCCCCAAGATATGCATACTTTAATTGAGGGGGAAGAAGTTTAAGTTCAAGTATCAGCGGATGTTCAAGCGAAGGTTTGGGTGATTTGAACTTAGCATGATCTAAAGGCTCAAAAGTCATATCTGGTTGAGTGAGCACAACATTAGATTGTTCAATCTTGTCGTTACCTTCTTTGTCAGCATCATACATGGCCTTACCAAATATAGCTTTCTCCTCAGCAGTGAGTATGTTGCTGCAACATATCTCGGACAAACTTTCTTTTATTAGGGCTTCTTCATTTCCTATAAGCTGGCATTCTTCATAGTCGTCCATGTACTTGAGTGTATTGAAGATGTTGAATGTGATCTATTGGTCGTTCATCTTCATAGTGAAGTTACCTTTCTCACAACCGATCACGATTCATCTGGTGGCTAGGAATAGTCTACCTAGAATGATGGAAGCATTCTCATCAGCTTCACAGTTAAGGATGATAAAGTCCACTGAGAAGAAAATCTTATCTACCCTAACCAACACATCTTCAATTTTTCCCTCAGGTCGAATTTGAGATCAATTAAAGGATTATCAATGTAGGCCTTACTTTTTCCATCCCTAATCATTTGAACACAGACTTCGGCATCAAGTTCACACTTTCACCGAGATCACATAAGGCTCGACTAGAGTAGTTGTGGCCTATTGAGCATGGAATGGTAAAGCTGCTAGGATTCTTTATCTTGGGTGGCAAATCACTCAGCATAGCCATGAAATCGCCCGTATTGATGACATTCTCAACCTCACCCACCTTCCTCTTCTTTGTATATATAGACATCTGATCAATGGCCTCTAGACGTGGGACACTGATGTGCAACTGTTGAGCATCTCCAGAAATTTTTGGCATTGGACATCTTGTTTCTGAGCTTTCAACCACTATGGAAATGGAAGGCGTGGTCTGGGCTCGTCTTGTGGCTTACTGGATGTAGGTGCACCCTTGGCTTAATATTCCTTACCTTTAGTAGCAAGGATACTCATTGTATTAGACATAAGAGTTGGTTCCTGTGGTGCAGAAGCATCAACAATGATTTGCTTGGAGTAGGATCAACTGAAGAGCTTTCCTCAAACCTGCCTTCTGTCCTCAGTTGCTGCCACTACGTAGAGTGATAGCATTGCATTGCTCCAGATTAAAGGCTTTAGTGACTTCAGTATCACTAGGTAATCTGTTGGGTGGTTTCATCTTCAACATCTGGGAAATCTGCTCGACTTGATGTTAGAGTATGCCCAAAGACCAATCATAAGATGATTGTAAATAACATTTTTTACCTTGTTTATTCATAACGAGGCATTGCCATTATTATTTTCAGTTACAATTCTATGTGCATAAATAAACTGAATTATAATAAAGTCCTGAGAATAATATGGTTATTCTTAAATGTCCTTAGTCGAGTATTATTGTGGGAATGGACAACAATAACGCATTAAGACTAATATGTAGTTGATTGATGACAAAGTTTTGTCATTGACATAGAGATATCAAAATCAATACATAAGTATGTGTTAGAGAACGACATACTAGACTGACCCGCTATGAGAATGTTTCTTGGATTATTATGTGACAGTCACAACTTTGCTCATGGTTATAACTACATGTATGATCCTCAGACTTGAGATCATCATTATTTCAACATCGTGAGTGACATATTTTGATACAGTCAAACCTGTGCCGTAACTAACTATACTATAAAGACTGATATTGGATATGTCACAATCTATGTAGTGGGATATGGTTGATCAAGATAGGATTTGTCCCTCATACATAATAGGAGTAATATCGTAGGCCACTTGATTGAGTGAGACTAGAAATGCATGGCCATGCTCGAATAAGTTGATATGAGATATCATAGTTATTCGTTTATAATAGTCTACTCAAGATATCAAGAAATATTAGATGGACTATACAAGTGTGACTATTCCATGACTTGTGTCCAATCTATATATAAAGGACAAAAGGATGTTATACATGAAAAAGAGTTAATCACGAAAAAAGTTATGTCAGATCATGATTTCTTGTAACTTAGGTGACAATGACATATTGTTAGATGTCACTCATTGTTTGTAATATTAGAAATGTTCTAATATTTACTACTAATGTTGCATGAACCTACAGGGTCACACCCACAGTTGAAATGAGAATATATTAAACAAATTATATATGTATAAATTTGTTGTACACAGATTTAGTTAAATTAATATATATTTGATATATATAATTTAACTATTGGGTAAATATTAAAAGAAAAATAATTATTGTAATTATGACTCTTTTAATATATATAAGTTGAATTGGGATTATATATATTTAATATATATATATATTGAAATCCTAATTAAGTTGAATTGGGATTATATATTTAATATATATATATTGAAATCCTAATTAATTGAATTGGGATTATACATATATTTAATATATATTAAAATCCTACTTAAAGTTAAATTATATTATATATATTTAATATATATATATATATTGAAATCCTAATCTGAGTTGAATTAGCATTACAAAGGCTATATAAAGGCATGAGAAATCTAGCAGTCATTAATGCTTTTGGAAAAAACCTTCTAAATAGTTTAGAGAGTTGTATATGCTTGTTTCAACTGGGTGAACTACATAGAGGTCGGAGCGTTATTGTTGCGGCTTAGGAATTGACATTGAGGAATCGTGATTGGTTTTTTTATCTTCTCCAAATTCATAATTCTAGATTTTTAGTAGGTAATTCTTCACCCTTTTTCACCTCGATTCGTTCCTCGTACATAGATCTCTGGTGGTGATTGTCAATTTTTTTTGCTGCGCCATGGGGTGTACCAGCATGACCCTACACTTGAGTCTCTAGGGACCTTATTGAGGCGATGTTGTTTTGCATGATCGATTGCTGGTTTTGCAACATGGCAGCCTGCGTTGTGAGCATATAATTGTGATTCTTCAAGTGGGTTGTTTGATCCTACATAATGACACTAGCAGTTTCCATAAAAGATTGATAAGACTTATTAAAAGAATTAGAACTGGAGTTAGAAGCTCCCTGGTTCTGCCTCTGAGTCTTTTGAATTTCAGGAGGTTCAGTTGATGTAGATGGTTGTGCTCATGAATTTCCTTTGTTACCTCCCCAACCAAAATTTGGATGTTGCCGCCACCCTAGGTTGTAGGTGCTAGAGTAGGGAATACTATTACGGTTGGTATTCCATACGCAACATCTAGATTCTTGTTGTTGAGGGCATACACTCGACTGATGTTCCTCATTACAATGCTCACGAGTACATTGCACCACCTTGGCCTCTCGGATATTGGATGACCCTTGCATGTGCTTGAGCATGTTAGTGATAGTAGAGAGCTGAGCTGCTACAGTCTGAGAATCCTCTAATTAGAGTATTCCAGATGCTTTGGGTCTAGGCTTCAACCTTTATCATGGGAACTGGTAGTCGACATTGGTTATCCGGTTAAGTGTTTGGAAAGCCTCGTCAGATTCTCTATCGAGCAAAGTACCATTAGCTGATGAGTCAATCATCATCCTTGTTGATGCATTGACACCATTTTAGAACTGTAATACCTCAAATAACATTACTAGAGTGTTTAAGTGATGAGAATAAATTGAATTGATTTGCTAATAATTTTTATACAAAATTTGAAGGACTAATTAAAGTGGATTGAAAAGTGGGAAGCTTTAATAAAAGGGACTAAAAATAACACTTCTTAAAAGAGAAGGATTGCATGGTTATTAGAATATTAAGTGTGGACATAACACATGTCCCTTCCTCTCTATAGGATCGGGTAAATTAGGAGAATCATCTCCTTTGTGCTAGCTAAACCGAAACTAGAGATTGAGAAAGAGATTAGTGAGATAAAGCTTGAAACCATGGAATGAGCTTAATTTTAAGATTGATTTTAACTCTTGACACATTGGAAATGTAAATTTATATACTTATCGAATTGTTGTTGATGGATGTCGAATGGATTGAATTTTTGGTAGAATATTTTGAAAGAATTAATGGATGCATCAAGTTAGATTGTTTTTTCTTCGAATTGCGGGATATGAGATCTTTGAAAATAGCATTAAATGGTTGGATACATGTATTAATGAGTGTGTTTATGTTAAGAGCTAGATACAGAATTATTTGGAAACTGTTTTGAACAACTCAGAATTATTGAAATGAAATAGATGGTTGTTGTAATGGAATAAGGTCCCTTGTGTGCGGGTAATTGCTGGAAATTTTGAATAGATGATCCTCTACATGATTCTTAAGACTAATTATTAATCGAATTAGGTAATGAACTACATTTGTGTGAAAAATAGAATTTTTAAGTGACTAATTAACATTGGGATTGCTCTATTTTGAATCAATGAATCAATGGATTGTTAAATTGAATTGTAGATGAATAGTTTGGATAGATCGAATAATTGCAGCTGTTGAATAGTCTAATAAACTGCTTAATTTTGATGAATTTGGGTTGTTTCAATCTGCCTTGTTTGAAAGCTAAAAGCCAGCTTGTTTGTTAGTGAAATTGGTAATGTTAAGTAGGATTGTAGCCACTTTTAGTTAGAAGAATTGTTGAAATTGTTTGGTACCTATGAGAGCATGATTGTTAGTGTGATAATCTTATAATGAACAATAGAAAGCTTGGGAAAAAAGATCTGTATGTGAATGGATTGTGAAAGTTGAATGTTTGGTAATGTCTAATAACAAATATGTAATTTGTTAGATCGTGAAGAAGTAGAAGAGAAAAGGGCCAACGTTGATCCTCAAGTCGATAAGCAAAAAGGATTAGTAATTCAGGAACGTCAATAGCTCAGAAAACTTGAGAGTAAATTTTAAAGCCTCGGAAGGGAATCTTTACCCCTTCCGAGCATTGTTTTCAATTGCTATGTTTAGAATTTAATTTATTGATTGGCTTAAGCTATTGAATTGCAAGCGGAGAAATGAGGTAAGTTTGCCTATAGCAAAGTATTGTTTGCATCATGAAAGTTAAAGCATGCTTACATTGATTGATTGATCATGTTGATTTGTGATATGATCGAATGAATAAAGTAGATTTTGTGATGAATTTACTTGTGTAAAGTTAATTTGATTGTGATAGAGATTCTTGAGCATGCAAAATGGATCTTATTAAAGGTTAAATTGAATTCAATGCAAGAATGGTACAAATAAATTACATTATGATTCGGCCTAGGGCCTATGATTATGATATGGGAGACTTGGTCTCTAATAAAATGTTTTTAAAGACCCTAATGAAAGCATTGAGGGAAAAAGGCACAAGAATGTGCAAATTGATTGCATCGAACTCATGCTAAGCATTGAATAAAGGATTATTAAATGAAAGCCTTGTTCTTGAGTCTATTATAGATATAGTTGGCATGCCATAGAATCCATAGAGCTCAATGTCGGGGATTGGACTACGATCCGAGACAAAGGTCCCTAATGGGCAACAGTAGGAGGGATGTGTATGTCGTCACTTGGAGACAGTAGGAGGAAATAACCGGTATTGCGAGTACCAAGTATGTTCATGGGCGACAGTTGGTTGGGGACTCGGGTATCTAGAGTAGACAGTCGAGTCGCAAGGCTATGAAATTCATTAATTGATTAAAAGAAAGAAAATAATAAATTATTAATGGACTCTTTTGGGAAGTGTATAATTCCTAATAATGGAACAATATCTAATTGATATAATCTATTATATATAAGGAGCCTTATTATAATATCCATGAATGATTGGTTGAATTTCTCGTTGTTTGCATAATTTCGAACAATGTTTAAGTGAATGAGACATGTGATATTAGAATGTTGAATGTTATGCTAAGCTTTAAACTTGTTCACTAAGCATATGCTTACTAAATGTCTCTTCACTTGGTAGGCTAATTGAAGACAACTTTTTGTTTGGGGAAGCATGATCTGGCCACTCTTGCCTAACAAGTATGTTTTGTTAATAGTTTTAGAATTCCTAGGATGGTGCCATTCTGTTTGTAAATATGTATAAAATTTTGATGCATTCTCGGTCTGTATAACTAAAAGGCAGTTTAATTCAGTTTGTATCCATGTGGTTGATGATGTTTGCTTGATGGATGATCTTGATGCATGGTTGTTTGATCTCCTTAGATTCTAGAAAATTAATTTGAAATTGAAGTCCTCATAATCCATGATTTGACTTTGAATTAGAGTTAAATGATTAAGTTAGAAATCACATAGATACTAAATTCACTTATGTTCTAATAGGTTCTATATTGGTTGTTAGTTCGAAAATCTGGTTTTATAAGGCTTTAAAGAATTGAGTTTTGTTTGTGAAAATACACTTTGGTATTTGTTTGTCTTAAAAGTTTGACTGAATATCTTATTGAATTTGGGTCGTTTACTTCGAGATTAATTTCTAATTGGTCTTCAAGTATAAAGCTATATTAGCGTTTCTTTAAAATTGTGGTAAACTTTAAGTGGTTTTAGATTCATGTGAAATTTTGGTGTTTGGCTGGTGTTTTTAGGGAACTATTAGAACAAGTTTAATATCAATTCTTCTAATTAGGTCAACATTTCAAATGCTTGCTTGTTCCTTAAGTAACCTCTATTTCTTGACTAATTTGAATGGTTACATTATACTTCCAATCATCCTTCCTTGTATGATAATCTTAGTTCCTTCTATGCCTAATTTAAGATGTTACAAGAACGTCATGACTTGTAGGCAGTCTGTAAATCCAAGGATCTAGCACTTCTGAAGTAGATCTTTGTATCTATTCCATGCTTCATACATGGATTCATCATCGTATTCTTGGAAAGAGATGATGTCATTTTGCTTTTGGTTGTGCACATTCGATGGATCATATCAGTGTAGAAACTTGTTGCACAAGTCATCCCAGGATGTAATAGATCCTGCAGAGCAAGTCTTCAACTATGCTCTCGCTTGATCTCGCAGAGAGAAAAGGAATACTTGAGTTGTAAGGCATCAATAGGTATATATGGTTACCTAAAATAATCATAGACTTCCAAGAAAGCTAGGATGTGCTCTCAAGCATCTTCTCTTGCTAATCCACCAAATTATCCAATATTATTGAGCATGTTGAACATAACGAGCTTTAGCTTAATGTGGGTTGTCCCTAGATCAAGTAACACAGTTGGTGGATTGATGTTGTTGATAACGGGATCAATGATATCTCGTATATGTTGTAACCCCCTAAACCCGCCTATGCATTGCATCGGATTCTAGGAGGTCACAATAGCGACCCACAGTAAGACCCAAACAATTTTTTTCTTTATAATACATTAAAAATTGTAAAACAAACTTATGTTTAAAATAGCATTTCAGAAGATCATTTAAACATATAGTTCGGAAAATGTATTACAGACACCAACATAAAAAATGCATGACATACATGCCCGCTAACTGTACCAATACCGTACTCCAAAGTAACACCAAGAGAACTCCAACACTAATGCCGATCACCGTACCATGATGGATTTCATGGTGTTCCGGGTAACAACAGGTTCCAGTTACGTTTATCTTAAACTCTCATCTACCCTCCAATTGTACTCCAATATGCAGTTATGGGCTGCATCTATAAAAGTATTAACCCAGGCCCATTGGGCATAGGTACCATCCTAAGGGAGTACCTTAGGTCTAAGCAGAATTACCCTAGCCGAAGCTAAGAACCTAATACGGACAGAATTACCCTAGCCAAAACTAAGAACGTAATACGGGCAGACCCTAGCCGAAGCGTAAGAACCGAATATGGGCGGACTTACTAGCTTGATCAGGGCTGAGCCTAAAATCTTAAATCAATATCCAGTACCTAGTAAAATAATTTTGAACGATATCAGTCATCTCAGTACTTAGCAGCAGTATGTCAGAAATTCAAGATACAGACAGATGGGTAATTAGTGGAACTAGAATATCAAGACCTATGAATTGGGTATACTGATAATAGATATCAGGAACTATAAGTCATATTTTTACTTCAGATAACTTGATCACTAGAAAAAAAACGGGTAGACTTAGATTCTAGTTAGGAAGATTTTTCAAGTATACTTGGAACACACTAGATGATTCCAAATTATCACTTTGATGTCCTTACTAAAAGTAGTAGGCAAACTCTGAATTGTAGTCCCTTCTAGTCTGATTTTAGAATTCAAGAACCTTATCAAAGGAATATGGTAAATATCGACTTCTTCTAGGTTTTCAAGAGTTATACATCAAAGGCATTCTGAAACTATGATATATCTTGAGTATGCAGGAATTCAAGTGTGTTAGGATATATTACGAAATTCCTAGAAGATCAAGATCAATAAAGATTTTAGATATATCAAACTCATTTTGGGATTTAAACATATCAAGAGTGTTCCAATCTATTTTTCTCATAAGGGTATTCTGGTTATTATGACATTTATGGGCAATTTGGTAATTTAAGCCAACAAGGTATAAATGGTGATCTACTAAACTCTAAAATTCTAGTTTCTCATCAAGTTTCCAAGCCCCTTTGTACTAATTAGAACCCATCATTATAGTGTTTACCATGCAGCCGGATAGGTACACCTTAAGTACTCATTTCTCAAAACTGACTACAATGTATGACAAAGTAGATCGTCTTCACCAATTAATTGTAGGACATGTTATTAGAAATCGAACATGTATCCATACGGTATTTTCCATGTACTATATCACACGAACTCAATCCTTAACACCGAATGTACATTTTAGAACAAGTTATTCTTCTAATTAACAATGTGCTTTCTCCAAACAAATTGAACATACCTTTATAAGAGTCATGTAATGCAACTTTTAGAGCCATCCCACTCGTTTAGCTTTATTGATATTTCTTATTCCAAGTCTTAGAGGTGTTTTCAGTTATTTTAGTATTTGAAGGTATTTCAGACACTTCGATAGCCAAGGGTGTTTCAGTCATTCAGGTACTTTCAGTATTTCCAAGCAATTTATTCATTTAAATTCTCAAGGGTTTATCCATCATTTTAGTTAATTCGTTAATTTCAGTGCTTGAGGTTATTTTGGTCATTTTAATCATTCCAATCAATTCACTCTCTACTGTTATATAGATCTATTCAGGAATATGTAAAACTTTCAGTAAATTTATCTTCAGGTGTTTCTCCAGAGTTCGAGTAATCCAAGTGTTTCATTATCATACAAATTTGCATCTTGATACCGAAGTTTTTCCCAATAGAACAAGGATTTTAGATAAAGTAATCATTTTACCATATAGAGTATAAAATTCCAGGCCATTTCCTTTGTTAGGGGTACTTAATTCATTCTTATACCTCAAGGGCATTTTTTAATTTCATAACCAATATTTCTGACTTTGAATCTTTCAACACTATTATCGAGTTTGGAGATTAATTGCCTTATAATTATTTATAGAACTCCAGATCTTTTCAATTTATTAACCTTCTGAATCGAATATGTCAATCTTACCTGAATTATCATACTTATATTTTATATCTGATTCAACTTAAGTAGAGTTAAAAGTATACTTAATCATAAGTATGCATGCATTAATCGAATACCAACATGTTTATAAAGCATACAAGAGGTAGTAATATATTACCTTTAATCCTTGCTATATCGGTTGACCCCTGAAATGACATTTAAACACTCTCAAACCCAAATTTGACATCCTCAACAACTCGTATAGAAGGAACTACGAATACCTTCAATTAATCAAACCCATAATCAATCCTTATTTACATTGCACTTAAACTGGATGAGGAAATCATTGCATCGGTAGTTACTGATGCACCGTAAATCGAGGTGGATGAGGGAGTGCTTGAGTTTCATTTCAAGACCTTGGAATTGGTTAATGCAACATTTTGAATTCAATAAAAGATACATATTTTTCCTAAAATCAGGGGCGGTGAATTTTCTTTCCATGAATAAAAATCATGAAACGTGAAAACCAAAAAAATGTGAACAAACCAAAAATAAAAATCAAATCATTCGTTCATTTATCTTTTCCTTGGTATATATTCCTTGTACTCTTCTTTGCAGGTCTTTAGGTGTCAACAGTTCAAATAACTCCGAGTCATGCTCTAAAATTAACTTTGATGTGCCTTTATGCTCTAAAGAAGTTGGAAACGTGGATGATGAGGAAGAATATGATATACCCGATGACTTACTCAGAATGGTTGAAGGGGAAGAAAAACAGATTTTACCCCACAAGGAAGAGTTGGAAATTTTGAATCTGGGTACTGAATAGGAGAAGCGTGAGGTGAAGATTGGTACCACTATTACAGCTAAAACTCGGCAATGCCTGATTGAGCTCCTAAAAGAGTATAAGGACATATTTGTCTGGTCGTATCAAGATATGCCTGGACTAGACACTAACATTGTTATGCATAAGCTCCCTATAAAGGTTGGATGTGAGCATGTAAAACAGAAGCTCAGAAGAATGAAGACTGAAACACTCCTGAAGATCAGAGATGAGGTGAAAAAGCAATATGATGATGGGTTCCTTAAAGAAGCTAGATATCCTGAATGGGTAGCCAATATTGTTCCAGTCCCAAAGAAAGATGGAAAAGTACGAATGTGTGTTGACTACAGAGATCTTAATAGGGCAAGTCCTAAGGATAATATTCCACTTCCACATATTGATACCTTGGTAGATAGTATAGCGGGCCATTCTATCTTCTCCTTCATGGATGGGTTTTCTGGGTATAACCAGATAAAGATGTGCCTAGAAGATATGGAGAAGACAACCTTTATTACACTTTGGGGAACTTTCTGCTATAAAGTGATGCCTTTTGGTTTAAAGAATGCCGGGGCAACTTACCAAAGATCCATGGTTACTCTTTTTCATGATATGATGCACAAAGAGATAGAAGTATATGTCGATGATATGATCGCTAAGTCGCGATCTGAAGAAGAACACATGGAGAACTTGAAGAAGTTGTTTTCAAGGTTGAGAAAATTTCAGCTGAAGCTCAACCCTGCCAAGTGCTCATTTGGGGTTACGTCTGGAAAATTGCTGGGTTTTGTTGTAAGTAGAAAGGGAATTGAAGTTGATCCTGATAAGATAAAGGCCATACAGGAACTCCCACCACCACAAACACAGAAAGAGGTTTGAGGATTCCTAGGGAGGCTAAATTATATTACCCGATTCATTTCCCAATTAACAGAAAAATGTGATTCGATATTCAAATTACTTAAAAAGAATAACCTGAAAACATGGAATGAAGAATGCCAAGCAGCCCTAGAAAGATCAAGGAGCAACTGACTAGTCCTCCTATATTGGTACCACCTGTTTCGGGCAAACCACTAATCCTCTACTTAACGGTATATGAAAAATCCATGGGCTGCGTGTTGGGTCAACAAGACGAGACTGGGAGGAAAGAAAAGGCGATATACTACCTTAGCAAGAAATTCACTGACTGCGAAACCAGATACTATTCAATTGAGAGACAATGTTGTGCATTGGTATAGACAGCTAAAAAACCAAGGCAGTACATGCTATACCACACTACTTGGCCAATTTCTAAACTAGATCCACTAAAGTATATGATGAAAGCCCCTGTACTGTCTGGAAGGTTAGCTAGATGGCAGATGTTGTTGTCAGAATTTGATATTTAGTATGTTAGCCAGAAAGCAATAAAAGGAAGTGCCATAGCTGACTTTCTGGCATGTCGTGCCTGTGATGACTATGAAGCTCTGAATTTCAATTTTCCTGACAAGGATTTGATGTGTATCTCAGTAGAAAAGGTTGAAGCTCAAATGCATCCGTGGATCATGAATTTTGATGGTGCCGCAAATGTTTTAGGATGAGGAATCAGAGCAGTTCTAGTTTCACCCGAGGGAGATTATTATCCTTTTACCAGTCATTTAAAATTCTTCTGCACCAATAATATGGCATAATATGAGGCTTGTATATTAGGGCTGGGGGGGCCATTGAAAGAAAGATTCAGAATTTGAAAGTTTACAGAGACTCGACGCTGGTCATTTACCAAATACGTGGCGAATGGGAGACGAAGGATGCAAAGTTGATAGAATATTACAAGTTGGTCACTTAATTAACTAAAGAATTCGATGAGATTACTTTTAAGCATCTCCCTAGAGAAGACAACCAGATGGCTGATGCTCTGGCTACCCTTGCTTTTATGTTCCAAGCAATTGAAGGTTCTGAGATGATGCCAATCAAACTACAAATGCTAGATTTTCCAGCTCATTGTTATGATGTGGAAGAAGAAATAGATGGCTTGCCATGGTACCATGACATCCTGCGGTACATAAAATTCCAGCAATACCCATCACAAGCCACAAAAAACGAGAAGAAGATGATCAGAAAGATGGCATCAGGATGTCATTGATGGAGAAATCGTCTATAAAAGTAGTCGAGACCAAGTGCTTTTAAGATGTGTAGAAGCGAAAGAAGCCCAACTGATTCTAGAGGAGGTTCACGAGGGACTTTGTGGAACTCACCCCAGTGGCTTCACTATGGCTAAGAGGATTATGCGCTTGGGCTATTATTGGTTAACCATGGAAGGGGGTTGTATTGACTATTACCGAAAATGCCATAAGTGTCAAATTTATGCTGATAAGGTCCATGTGCCTCCCTAGTCTCTACATGTCATGTCGTCTCCCTGGTCGTTTTCCATGTGGGGTATAGAGGTTATTAGGAAGATTCACCCAAAAGCTTTAGATGGGCATCGCTTTATTCTGGTAGCTATCGACTACTTCACAAAGTGGGTCGAAGCAGCCTCGTACGCAAATGTCACAGGTTCAATGGTCTGCAAATTTTTAAAGAAATAGATCATTTGCCGGTATGGTTTACTAGAGAGCATAATCACCGATAATGCCTCTAATCTGAATAATAGAATGATTGTTGGGGTCTGCGAACATTTTAACATAAAACATCACAATTCGGTGGTTGTAGCAATATCCTTTTACGTTAAAAAACCTCTAAAAATGATGATGTGTATTTATTTTTGTTTTGTTTTGAAAATAATGTCTTTCGTGGGGTTTTAAATAATACCGCGTTTTATTTAGAAATTGGAGTCGCCACCGGCCACTTAGGTAGGTTGGACACCATAAAACCATAAATTTTGAAAGCTTTGGGTTCGGGAGTCGATTACGGATGGGGAAGGATTAGCACCCCCACACCGCCCAAAATTGGTACTTTAATAATTACCGCTTTATTAATATTAAACTTTCTAGATTAAAGTGATGATTAAATTAAGATTTGGTTATAAGTGCGAGTAAATTTTAAAGGCCCCGTTATCCGAGAGTAAACGCCCAACCACCATCACTACGCCTGATACTGGCCCCGTTTACGCTCGGATAAAAGGGAACTGCATTGACAATTTATATATCTCGATATGCAATCTTAGTGAGCAAAATATAAAATATGGCAAATAATTTAAATACAATACAAATAAATATTAACATAATAAAATACTAATCTAATATAAATAAAATAATAATCTAAAACATACATACATAAATATTAATCTAACTCATAAATAAAAACAAATTTCACATAAATAAAATGATAACATTCATAAATATTAATCTAGCACATAAATAAAAACAAATTTAACATAAATAAAATATTAATATAAAACATAAATTTAAAACATAATAAATACTAATCTAAAACATAAATAAACATACAAACTAAAAGACACAATTTTAAATTAACTACTAATAAAAATTACAACACAAATAAAAAGGAAAGAAAATATACCTAACTAGGAGCTCGTATGACGAACCCCGACTGAACCCCACCGAGATTTACCACGACCTCTCCAAAAATATTAACTAGATCAGACCTAAAATAGGGCCCCGATCGAAGTGCCCCCGGTCCTTGGCTACCGAGAGCATAGCTCTCCTAATGGTATGCCATGGCCGGCTCATCTTTAATTCTCTTCAATTGCCCACCCCCCATGCCTTTATATAGGCAATTGGGGTGGGTGAAATGGGAGTGCCCAAAACCACACAATTTCTCTTTTTTTTTTTCTTTTTAATTTTTTTACTTTTACTTTTTTTTACATTTTTATATTATATTATAATTATTATTTTTTGATTTTTTTATTAATTTTATATTAATAATATTACTATTAAAATAACACTAATAACACTAAAACCCGGTCAAAATGAGTGATTACAGTTGCCCTTTTTGCTTGTTCTTGTGAAACGATGACAAAGCAAAGATCAAAAGCACTCATTTTTGACCTACTTTCTTGTCTTTAGCTTCAGAATCACGTGTTCTTCTGGAACTCTCCGCTCTTCCTTAGCTGAATCTTCAGGCTTTTAAGCTCTTCCTATATAGAACTTTGTTACCTTCCAATCTTGGAGCTACAGGCTCTTCCTATATAGAACCCTTCACTCTGAAGCCTCGAGTTACGAGTCCCTCCTATATAGAACTTTTCACTATGAGATGGTAAAGCTTGGAGTCCTTCCTATATAGAACTCTTTGCCTTCAACGCGGCTGGTTTTTCCTATATAAACCTTCTGCGCCACTAATGGATTCTTCCGATTGGGAGTTCCTCCTATATAGAACTGCTAGTCTTCAAACCCTGGAGCCGTCAGTCATTCCTATACAGAACTTTTAGCTTCTGAAATCTCAGAGCCACGGGTTCTTCCTATATAGAACCTCTCACTCTAAGGAAGTAAAGCTCGGAGCCCTTCCTATATAGGACTCTTCGCCTTCAACACAGCGGGTTTTCCCTATATAAAACATTCTGTGTCATGGGTGAATTCCTTCGGCTGGGAGTTCTTCCTATATAGAACTGCTAGTCTTCACCTTGGAGCTACAAGCTCTTCCTATATAAAACATTCAGCTCCTGAAGCCTCGGAGCGGCGGATTCTTCCTATATAGAACCCCTCGCTGCGGGCACTTGAAAATATAGGCCCTTCCTATATAGAACCTCTATCTTCACATTTGGGATTCACGCCAAAATGGCTACCAATCTGGCCTTACGCTACCTAGGGTGCCATCTTTCTCCAAATTTGGGGATTCACGCCGAAAATGGCTACCGATCTTTTTGGACTTATGCTACTATAGCTACCGAAATCTTTCTTCAATTTGGGGATTCACGCCGAAAATGGCTATCGATCTTCCAGGACTCACGCTACTGACGCTGCTGAACTTTCTTCAAATTTGGGGATTCAGGCTGACAATGGCTACCGATCTTTCTTCAATTTTTGGGGACTCACGCCAAAAATGGCTGCCAAAATTTCTTCAAATTTAGGGACTCATGCCGAAAATGGCTGCCAAAATTTCTTCAAATTTGGGGACTCACGCTGAAAATGGCTGCCAAACATTCTTCAAATTTGGGGACTCATGCCAAAAATGGCTGCCAAACTTTCTTTAAATTTGGGGACTCACGCCGAAAATGGCTGCCAAACTTTCTTCAAATTTAGGGACTCACGCTGAAAATGGCTGCCAAACTTTGTTCAAATTTGGGGACTCGCGCCGAAAATGGCTGCCAAACTTTCTTCAAATTTGGGGACTCGCGCCGAAAATGGCTGCCAAACTTTCTTTCAAATTTGGGGACTCACGCTGAAAATGGCTGCCAAACTTTCTTAAAATTTAGGGACTCACGCCGAAAAAGGCTGCCAAACTTTCTTCAAATTTAGGGACTCACGCTGAAAATGGCTGCCAAACTTTCTTCAAATTTAGGGACTCACGTAAAAAATGGCTTCCAAACTTTCTTCAAATTTGGGGACTCACGCCGAAAATGGTTGCCAAACTTTCCTTCTTTAATGAAATCCAATTATTAATACTCTTTGATAATTCTTCAAGTACCTGTCCAAAACAAGCAAAATTGACATGCCCATATCTAAATGATGCATGCAATGTAATGCTTTCTTTCTCCTCTTTTTCTCTTTTCTCTTTTTCCTTTTCTTTTTTCCTTTTTTTTTCTCTTTTTTCCTTCAATTTTTCTTATTTTTTCTTTTTCTTTTCTTTTTTCTTCTCCCTCTCTCTCTTTCTCTCTTTTTCTTTTTCTTTTTTTTCTCTTTTTTTCTTTTAGCCCTTTTTTTGTTCTAAAGTCTTACACCCTGAAAGGTCATTCCTTAGATTTCTTCATCTCTTTACTTCTTCACTGTATGCTCTTAAATCCTCATTTGAACATGCTTTCAAACCTTTTGTGCGGAAGGCTTTCTTGTCTTCAGGGTTATCACTCGTCTTCATAAATGATCTTCTGGTTCTTATATTTTTCTTATAAGAACCCTTGTCATCTTCTTCGCTTGGCGTTGCCCCATTCAACCACGGGCTCCACTGCTTTGAATTTTCTGACCCATCATACAGAGCCTTGATCTATTTCTAGTCACCAGGGTGAGCCAAAATGCTTTCATTCCCTAAGCTCATCCTTGAACTTCTCGTAGCACTTCGACGGGAACTAACTCTCGATCCTTATGCTTTAAATCCCATCATCGTTCATTTAAAGTAATGCAAAAGGCAATTTTCTTGTGTATATTTCAAAAAAAATAATGATTGATTGAAAAGATAACAGTCATTTTGAAAATCACAACTTGGAGAGGATACCAAACATTTTGAAAACATTGTTTGGAACAAATGGTAAACATCTTTTTCTTTTCTTCTTCTTTTTTTAAGGACGAAACATTTTTTTAAAAATAATGTTTGGAGAATGGTAAACAAAATTCGAAGTATATTTCCAAACATTTTAAAAACTAATGTTTTGGGTAAATGGTAAACATGTTTGCCCCTGAAATATCAAACACCATAGCACATCTGCTTCAAATTGCCAGAGATCAACTCTAATGAAGCGCATATTTAGAAGATCTTGACCATTGTGGAGATATATGCAAATGTATAGTTTTTTCTGGTCTAATAGGCTTTTGAGAGGAACAACCCTACCTAGTTTCTACCCCATTTAAGGTGGCTCTCTTAATCTCACCATGCCTCATCCTTCCCTCATTTGGGTGTCGATCAAGCACTTCGAAGTTTGACGTTCCTTGAAGCAAAGTTGACCCTTATAGGTGGAATGAAATCTAAAGACATTCTCATTCAACTTGGATATCTATGGATGATCATAATGGTCTTTAAGGGCTTGTAATGTAGGCCTTTGGTTTATGGTTAAGTGAAACAGCATTTCTGTACTTGTGTAACTTGGATATGCCCATTATTCCTTCCATTTTTTGGATCACTCTAGACTGCCTGTTTTCGGGTTTTCACCCTAGAGTTCATTTCCTTTCTTTTTACTGTAGGTTGCCTTGCATTATGGCTATGTACTGATGTTCGTTTTCTGTTCAATAATGTTTGATCCTCCAATACTCCTCGAAATTGAGATTTCTTGAATGAAGAACTACGAATACATTTCTGGGAATTCTTGTGATTGGCACGCCCAGATGAAATGTTATTCTTTCTTTTTTCTTTTCTCTTTTTCTTCTTTTCTTCTTTTTCACTTTTTCTCTTGGATCGCTCTAGACTGCCCATTTTTGGGTTTTCACCCTAGAGGTCACTTCCTTCTTCTGTACCTTCAGATCAGTGTATTTTGGTTGGATATTGATGCCAGCATGCTCAGGCAGACTACTCTTTTTCTTCATTTTCAGGATAACTCTAGACTACCCATTTTTGGGTTTTCACCCTAGAGGTCATTTCCTTTTTCGAAATTGGCAATCTTTGGGCCGACTTGTCTTAACTTGGCTTCAATTCGAGCTTCTATACTAATTTTTAAAACTGATATTTACTTGAAATGTGGATTCCTTGTGTCTCTTGCTCATAGTTGAAGTCTCGTTCTTGTATTGTTTGATCTGTGTGTGAAGCATATACAATATTCTTTCTTTCTTTTTTTTTTTTTTTTTTTTTTTTTTTTTTTTTTTTTTCTTTTTCTTCCTTTTTTCTCTCTTTCTCTTTCTCTTTCTCTTCTTCTTTTTTATTTTATCTTTTCTTTTCTTCTCTCTTTTTTTGTTTTATTTTTTGTTTTAGACTGCCCATTTTGGGTTTTTAGCCTTGAATCTATTTCTTCTTATTCAAGTATATAAATGTATCCTCGAATCAACACGTATCTATACTGGGTATTGATGCTATCTTCTGCTCGAAGTTAATTGGCTCTCGTAGCTCTTCTGATATTTACTCGATCTGGATTGCTTCGGCCTTCTGATTTCCATTTCTCTTATTTTCTTTGGTTTTTCGTTTGGACATATCCTTATTTTCAACCACTTTCTTCTAATGATTTTCTGATCTTCGTATCCAATCTGTCTGGTCTCATCTATGTCTTCTGGTAAAGTAAAAGAATACCACTCGTCGTCACATTCACAGATGTCCTGAGAAAGCCTTCAGGGGGTAGAGGTTTAGGGTCAACTCTCGTTTCAAGGATCTTAAACGACAAGTGCCTGAGAAGATAAATTCCTAAAATGGGAACTGCCCATTGTCTAAACACTCGCTTTGTTCCTCTGTTGGCCTAAGTAAACTAGCATATACTCACATTTACAGTATCCCCACAACATTCAATCTCTTCTAAATATATGCAACTCAGAGTTGATCTTTGGATATGAAGCAAATGTACTGTTGCATTCAAAATTCGAGGACCTGGTATAGAAATGATATATACATATGTCCATTCAAAAATGCGTGTATATGCATATGGTAGAACAAAAACTACCCCATAAAAATAAAATGTTTAAAGAATCAAGAATGTAAAAATGCTTTCTAAATGGAAATGTGATTTTTAATTCTAAAAAATATATGTTTGAGAGTTTTTTTCAAAGCATTGAGAATTTCTTTACGAACTAATGGGAAACCCATAGGGACATCTGGACTACCTCCCGAGTACTAACTCATTTCGGTCCTTTGTAGTGTAGGCTTGCCTCTTCTCTTGTTTTTCCACTGCGGGCACTGCCCCCGGTCCTTGGGTACCGAGAGCATAGCTCTCCTAATGGCATGCCATGGTCGGCTCATCTTTAATTCTCTTCAATTGCCCACCCCCATGCCTTTATATAGGCAATTGGGGTGGGTGAAATGGGTTGACGTAGAGTGCCCAAAACCACACAATTTTTTCTCTTTTTTTTTGCTTTTAAATTTTTTTTACTTTTACTTTTTTTTATCTTTTTATATTATATTATTATTATTTGATTTTTATTAATTTTATATTAATAATATTACTATTAAAATAACACTAATAAAACTAAAACCCGGTCAAAAATGAGTGATTACAGTGGTTTATCACCTAAAGATGAATGGGGCAGTTGAGGCCGCAAACAAAAATATTAAGAAGATGGTGGCAAAAATGATCGATACCTATAAAGATTGGCATGAAAAGTTACCATTCGCCCTGTACGCTTACCAGACAGCGGTACGAATATCTACTGGGGCGACATCGTTCTCGTTGGTATATGGAGTAGAGGTTGTACTACCAATTGAAGTTGAAATACCATCGCTACGTGTTTTGATGGAAGCCAAGTTAAATGAAGCTGAATGGGTACAGGCAAGATATGACCAATTGAATTTAATTGAAGAAAAAAGGCTGAGAGCTTTATGTCATGGTCAAATGTACCAAAGAAGAATGATAAGGGCTCATGAAAAGAAATTTCGCTCTAGAAAGTTCTAGGAAGGTGACCTAGTTTTGAAAAAGAAGCTACCGATTCAAAGTGATCCCCGAGGGAAGCGGGCACCTAATTGGGAAGTACCTTATATTGTAACAAAGGTCTTTTCAGGCGGAGCATTAATTTTGGCTGAAATGGAAGGTGATGAGTTCCAGAATCCAGTGAATTTGGATTCAGTCAAGAAGTACCATGTTTAAAAGAAGAGGAGAAAAAGAAAAAGAAAACGAAAAAGAAAAAAAGGAAAAAGGAAAAAAAGGAAAAAAAAAAAAAAAAAGAGAAAGAAGAAAAGGAAAAAAAGAGAGAAGAAGAGAATGATGGTTCAAAATGAAAACCCGCAAAGGGCGTTTTGAAACCAAATGAGGGTTTGAGTTGAAAATTCATAATGGGCAGGTCAGATAACTTGTAAGGCATGCCTATTACAAAGTGATTCCCTTGGAACTTGATTCTTCTACGCATCACCTACATTTTCGAAGTCCTCTTAGCACAGATGGCACTCAAGTCAATTCTGGTCACCTTAATTGGACAAGTTTGGATTGTTGATATTTTAATACTTGTCTTCTTTTCCTTTCTTGTAAACTTTCTTTTGTTCGTCACAGAATTAATAAAGGTTCGTCTCATTGACCTTTTTTTCTCTTCGCCTACTCTTCATTCCCATGAAGTATCATGCATTGAAATGAAAATTAGTGAGTTTGATAAACATACAAAAGATTTTTAAGCATTACTCTGAAAGTTTTTAGAAACACAGGGACTATGAAGTGTTCCATGGTCAAGTTTAGAACTTGGGGCATGAATTTTAAAAGGGGAAATTAACTTGGAAAAATGTTCAAGTTAGATTGCAAAGACTCCTATGCAAGCAACTCGAAATGCCCTGCAAGACCAAGAATCTGGGAAATTACTAGAGGCACCAAGAGTGCTTAGCAAGGCATATAAAGGCTTGAAGCCTATAAGAACATTCGAAGAGACCTCATCACTGAATATTGATGTATCAACTACAATGATAGCAGAGTGTTGAAGAATATGAGGATGAAGTCAGTCTTTCTAACCAGGAGTACAAGATAACTGGATTGAGCGAGCAAATGTACAAAGATCATATGAATCAAGGAAGTGCTAAGAACAAGAGTGGTAAAATAGAAGTGAAAAGATGACTACCTATGATTATCATCGAGGCATACAGTGGCATTTTTTTCCATGCATTAATGATGGAAAAAATGATGCATTTCCCATCTCCCCACGGAGTTTCGCTCTAGGGTGTCCTAGCAGCAAAGAGCTTACCTATTTAAAAAATCAAGACAAAAAAAGATGAATGTATCATGGCATGGCCGATGAAGGAGTTAAGAGTAGATAATGGTGAAGATTGCTTTCCAAGGAATAGATGATGGAATTTTAATAACAAGAAATTGGTGGAGCCAACTAGAATTGAAAGATGGGATATCACTAGCATTCCTGCCCGTTGTGATACTAATAACATTGAGCAAAGTCTGATTCAGTGAGGAAAAAGTGAAAAGGAATTCATGAGGAGATGGATTGGGATAGATGTCTGACATTTTTTGCCAGAGTTGAGAAAATGTTTGAGATAATACAATCCAGGTTCGTAGCCTCTTCTGTATTGCCACCGTACAAGAAATAAATAAAAGACTTTAAAGAAAAATTGTCATGCATTCATGTTTTAGGCATCCCCAGGGGCATGATCATCATAAATTGCATTGTGTACTACAGTGTTCACAAGTATATAAAGGTTTCAGCAAAGAACCTGCCTATCCGTTCGGGCATTTGGAGAATGGAACATGCTCATCTATTCGGGTATCAAGAGAATAGAACCTGCCTATCCGTTCGGGCATTTGGGGAATTGAACTCGCTCATCCATTCGGGCATCAGGAGAATAGAACCTACCTATCTGTTCGGGCATTTAGGTTATGGAACTCGCTCATCTATTCGGGCATCAGGAGAATAGAACCTGACTATTCGTTCGGGCATTTGGGGAATGGAACTCGCTCATCTATTCGAGCATCAGGCGAATAGAACCTGCTCATCTATTCGGGCATTAGGAGAAAAGAACTTGCCTATTCGTTTGGGCATTTAGGGAATGGAACTCGCTCATCTATTCGGGCATCAAGAGAATAGAACCTGCCTATCCGTTCGGGCATTTGAGGAATATAACTCGCTCATCTATTCGGGCATTAGGAGAATAGAACCTGCCTATCCGTTCGGGCATTTGGAGAATGGAACTCGCTCATCTATTCAAGTATCAAGAGAATAGAACCTGCTCATCCGTTCGAGCATTTGGAGAATAGAACTTGCTCATCTATTCGAGTACTTGGAGAAAATGATCAGCCTATCAGTTCAGGCATCAGGAGAATGGAACCAATGGGCAAATCGGTGAAAATCAATGCCTTTTGGTCTTTGCTCTATCTTCGTTCCAAAGATGAGCAAAGAGGGGCAGCTGCTGACACTAGATTGTTACCTCATTTATTATTATTATTATTATTATTATTATTATATTTATTATAGTTAAAGTCTATTTTTAATTTAGAAGCAAAAAATATCCGAAAGAATCTAAATAACCTTTTTTAATAAAAAAAATAAGCAGGTTAAATCGGACTGTCGGATCTAGGGTATTTCAATCGAATGGCCCTAATTAAAGCAAAAAAAAAGGCTGTAAAAAAATGGTTGCTACGCGCAGCCACGCACGTGAGGCAACCCCCCCAAAAACCCCAGGGGCGTAGCTGCCGCTGCACCAGTGCCGCCCGCCTGCACCGCGGCTGCCACCGTTGAAGCCGTCGGATGGTTCGTCACACCGCCGCCGTTCCAACGGCACCGATGCCGTTCGCCACCGTTCCATGCCGCTGCCGAATTTTGCGAAATAAAGAGGGGAAGAGTCAAAATCCTAGGCTCGAATCTAGGATGAAATTTGTCCTCAAATCCAAACCAAATCAGACGATTTTTTAGGGTTTCAACCAATGATCAAGCCCCTTGTCGGATTATGGCTTCAATTTTGGGATTGAATCCCGTTTTTTCCTTAAATTGCAAGCCCTAGCTCTAGTATAAATACCCCATTTCATTTGTGTTCTTCACCAATTCACCAAGGGAAAATTCATCCGAAAATCATCCAAAAAGTTCTCTGAAAATTGTGGAAAATTGTTGGAGTCAGTTCGAGTTGGGAGTAGTTTTGGTTCGAATTCTTGAAGAAGAATCAAGCTTTTCCGGTGGCATTTGGAATCAGTTTGAGCTTGAAATTTCTCCATTAACGGTATAATTTTCTTTCCTTTTTACTCTTTTAATTCGATTTTTCTGTTTAATTTCTTGTTTGTTTGTTTTGTTGATATTTTTAGATTACAATTTGGTGTTGGAAATTAAATGTTGTGTTTGATTTTTTTTATTTGTTTTATTGAAATTTTGATAGTAATCCAAAGAACATAATAGTAAAATTTGTTCTATAAACTTGGTTTGATCCATCTTGTTCCAAAAATAAAAAATGGTGTTGTTTAATAAGTTTTTTAAAAAATTAATTAAAGTAAGGGAATTTCTTCAAAACGTAAAATTCAATTTTCGAAAAAAATAAAAAGCTTCCAAAAAGATTTTAAAAAGAAAGTTTGTAAAACGAAAATAGATACACCTTTTAATAAAATTCTTGATTGAGAAGTTCCGGCAAATAAAGGTTTTAAGAAACGTTTTTTAGAAAAATAAGAAGGGCTTGAAAAGTTGTTTTTCAAAAAAAAAAAAAAAACATAAAGATTTTAAAAATAAAAAGATTTTTTTTAAAAATCAAAGGATCAAAAGTAAAAGGGCTTTAAAATATTTTGGAAATAAAAGGTCTTGAAAAAATTAAGAAAATAGAATAAAAAGGTTTGTTAAAAACGTAAAAGAAAAACTTTTTTTTCAAAAATTAAAAACAATTAACATTTTTAAAAAAAATAAAAAAAACATTTCGAATAAAAGAATAACTAATATCTTAAAAACACAAAAACAAAAAGGGTTTTTTTTAGTGGAAGAGATTAAATTAATCCAAATTTAAGGTTTTGAATTTTTTTGTTTTAATAGCCTTTAGTAATAGGTTGAAATTTAGCATTAGGATCTTATGAGCTTAAATTAGAAACTTGTTTGCTTAAAAACTTTCTTCACCTTTTGAAATAAAATACACTTTAAATATCCTAACTTTGACAAATAAAATAAACTTAGATATTCTTTAGGATTTAAACACTAAACTTAAAAAAGGACAACTCACCTAATCTTTTCTTTGGTTTGTTAAAAAGTGAAAACTAAATTGATGCGGTGTCTTACCAAACGAAAATAACGGGTTAGCGCCAGGAGTGTTGGCGGTGACTAGAGTTCATTTTCTGGGCGGTAAGGCCATTAAAATAGACTTATATTTGTGAAATGGACGAATAAGTTAAACTCTTGTGAACTTGCAAATTCCAATTTTGAAAACACTTTTTTGAAATCAATAAGGTACCAATTTTTGGGCATTGTGGGGTGCTAATCCTTCCCCACACGTAATCGACCCCGAACTTGTTTTCTAGTTTTCAAAGACTAAAAACGTTATTTTAATAAATGAACCGTTTTATTAAAATAGCCATATTTTTCAAAGTGACCCAATCACACTTTTTTAAAAAGATTGGTAGCGGCTCCGTGATTTAAAAGTTTTCAAAAATGTCAAGCTCGAAAGGGTTGCGATAAAACATAAAAGATATTTTTTTCCTACTATGACCAAAAGAAGTTGAAAGATTTATTGAAAAATAACACTAACTTCTACACCGAGTTACAGTGTCATTTACTCATAGTATTGAAATAGTGAGCATAGAATAATGCACCATGCATGTTTCTAGGAAAGAAAGGTGGCGCACAAGACACATTTAAATACTAAGTTTCTTGTCGAACTAATCTTAGACATGCATTTCTATACTATCACACCACTTTCTAATCAATCATTTAAGAACGGTTCTCCTCTTTTATTAAAGTCTTTTAATAATAATGTCTGATACTATTTACGCACCATAGTATCTTATAAAGCATTCATAAATAAAATTCAATTCTCAACATCTATTCACTCCTATAACAAAGCCTTAGTCTTTTAAATTTTATCATAGTCTAAAATGTTCTCACTATGATTAAAGACTAACATAGAGCTCATATAATAATTAATAATTTCATGTAATTTCAAAAAATGAATTATCATGTAACAAGTGTTTCTAACCATTCCACAAGATTAACCTTAGAAAATTATACTACTAACAATAATTTTTTCTCTTTAATAATTATTACAAGTAAAAGATCATTATCTTTAAGGATCCGGTAATAACTCAAATTCGTCTGGACCCTTAGGCTCAATATCCAATTAAAAAACCTTACCCAATATTCAAATACCCATAATCCATTATATAAGTATTACATACTCATTTCCCACTTACAAAATAACTCAATAACTAGACCCAAGCCCACAACTTAAACTATTTTGTTAAACATAGTCGTCGTCGCTCATCAATACCATGATCGATGCCGTCAGTCGTCCTAATCAATGTTGCCATCAACCAAACTTCAAATTAACCCTAAATAAACCTTATTTGAAATCCTCAAATAAAATAACTCTAAAGTTACCCTTCTTTCTGCCACCTAACACCACCACTGCCCAAGAATCATTTTGCCTGCCACCATCGCCTTATCCCTGCTGTCACTGCCCATTATTGTCCTCGACACCCCTCAACGTGGCTAAGCCAGGATACACTTTATCCCCTATAAATTGAAGGCTCATGCAACACAAAAAGGGGAGGAGAAGAAGCGGATTTTCGAGTCGAAAATAAAGAAAAAAGAGATCTTTAGAGATTTTCAAAAGAAAAAATGTAAAAAATAAAAAAAGAAAGAAAAATGATCTAAAAAATAAAGGTAAAGAAACACGAGTGTTTCAAAGTTAGATCTAGAGTTTTAGATCGAGTTTTAGAGAAAATAAAATAAAAAGGGGTTAAGAAGCTTATTCGAACCTATGCATGTTGTCCGATCGCCGGAAGAGGTGGTTTTCGCTGTCGATGACGGCGGCTCGCGACGAAAGGTTGGGCGGCAATCGGGCTAGGCAAAGCTTACTCAAATGCCATTTTTGGCAAAGTATTGTATTTAAAGGTATAAAAAACGTCGTTGTTTTGCCCCTATTGTACCCACGTGTTGACCCGACCCGGGAGGGAGGATCCACGCTTTGATGAATGAGAAAATTTCATGCATGGTCATTTTGTTTCTATATCCTTTACATTTTCGCCATTCAATTCTTGTTTTCATTGAATCTAGTCATTGTTTCTTTTATTATTTATAGCCATAATATATTATTTATTACATTGCCTTTTCTAATTTTATTAATGCCATATATATCACATTAATATAGGAATACTTAGTATACGAGCATATATTACTTAACATATGTTACCTTCTATACATATAATTAATATAACTTTATTAAAGCATTTAGTGTAAAAATATATATTTACATATTTATATTTAAATATGCAGTGGTATTTTTTATTTTGAAATATATTTTAATATTCAAGTATACATGTTATTTTTTACATATATAATATCTATATTAACTATCATACATATTCGCATATATACCATGCATTCATTCGTTTTAACCTAAATTTTAAATTAAGGTAATATTCTTTATTATGGATTCTTGTTAAAAAAGTACCTCGAGTTTAAAGGGGCATTGTTTCTTCGTTAATCTCTAATATAAGAACGTCCTTTTAATCCCAAATTACAATATTTAAAATAGTATTCCTTTGTGTGGGAGTGTCGCGAAAATTATGTCTCGAGCTTAAAGAGGCACAAGTTTCTCGTTAGTCCCATATAAAGAAGTATTCTTATAAATATAATTTACAATAAAATTCATGTAATTAGGGATTACAATTTTTAAATTAAATTCAAATTTGTAATTTCCATCACTAAGACACTACGTAATCGACAGGGTTTCGATTTTTGGGCGTTGTGGGGTGCTCATCTTTCCCTACACGTAACTGACTGTCAAACTCGTTTTTCTGGTTTTGCGGACCAAAACTCGTTGTTTTAATAAAAACTCTAAATTTTTTTATTAAAATAATCGATTTTTCAGGTGATCCAATCTCACATAAATTAATAGATTGGTGGCGACTCTGTTTAAAACTAAATTTTTTGTAAAAACGCGTCAAGTTTGAGGGCCTGTTATTACAGCTTGGTGATTCCGCTAGGGACTTTTTTTTAGAGTCGACCCACTGATTGATTACATTTTGTCTTAATAGTTGGAAATTACGAATTTGATTTAATTTAATTTATGATCCTAGATTTTTACAATCGTTTTAATAAAACATGTTCTTCTATTTTTTCATATAATGAGCTCTGCACCCGACTTTCTTCCCTTTTAAGTGAGAGTGAGAAGATATTCCTTCGTGAGGTCTCCACCTCCGTGCAGGATAATGGACCGCTTTCGGCATACATATGTACCTTTGTCGTTGTGAGATCTTTATCTATGTGCAAACCTAGGGAAATGTATCCCTTGAATTGAACTTGGTAGCCTTAGCAGGTGATAGCAAGGACAGTTCGGGTACCTTTGTTAGAACTAAACCAGTGTAGTGAATCGTAAGAGCCTACCTTGTTTAGAGCCATACCGAACCTTTACTTGTTTAAAAATTCACCCGATAAGTGCATAATAGAGAGAATTATGTTTATTCTAGAGAGATTGAGTTTATTTAATTTTTTCATTTATGCTCTTTAATTTCAGTATCATTTATTTTCCCGCAATGAAGCATGTAACCAGATACCATGCAGTTAGCATTTATTTTTGTAAAATAAAGTATGCAGGTAGAAAGCATGTTTGGGTAGGACCCATTTTTTTAGAACATATTTAAGTAGAAAAGTATGCTCGGGTGTAGCGACCTTTTTGAAATCCCAACCTAAGGTGCTATGGGTTATCCCTAAATCATTATTTGAAAAAGGGATTTCTTTTTGAAGATTCTTATTCTTTTGAAAACGATAAAAACTTGAAGTCGCCACCGACCACTTGGATAAGGTAGGGTGGACACTAGAAAACCAGAGATTCAATTTAAAAGGATTCAGGAGTTGGTTACGTGTGGGGAAGGATTAGCACCCCATCACGCCCGAAAATCGGTACCAAAATGTTTGTTGCTTTTAAAAGGATGGAAATTGTTGAAATTTGAATTGAATTTAATTTAGCGTACTTAATTGAGAATTGACCTTAATTGAACGGGCTTTGCCAAATCAGTAGGTTCAAATCAATCAGATATTTAATTAATAAGGTTGACGATAATCGGACCACAGATTAAACAGACGTCATATAAGCCTGACTGCCCTGTTAATTTATGGTTCGAATCTCGAACATCACCTTTATGCATGATGCGAGCATTTAAGGTATGGAGTTATGATTTGTCAATTTTTAATTATCATTTACCATAGGGTGGTAAGGGTTAATTCAAATATTTGGTCAACATCCTTTAAGCTGAAACTGTTATGACACAAATATCAGATAATATATACTTCCCTTTTTATGACTTAGATTAATTAAGCAAACAAAATTAAAAGTCAAATGAATGACAAATATAAATATATGTCACAAAAAGGCTTGGAAATAAACACACAAAGGCCCACTAAAACCCTAACCTAAAAGGCTCAAATTATAGAAAGCCAATTAGTGGTCTAATTATTAATTAGGTGAATCTAATATTAATCCTAAATTGATTAACCCTAAAAGACTAAAAATCCTAACAAATTATGGATTAAATTGTGACATGATAATTAATTCGATCGGTTTTAAATTAGTATTCCAATAAGCCAATGATACTATTTAAAACAAATTAAGTTAATTAATCATGGTTTTAATTAAATGTCCATCTAATCTCAAGGTTAATTTCGTCCTAAAAGGGTAATTAAGAAGTGTTCAATTAATTTAATAAATTTAACATTTATCCCATTAAGCCAAGGGTAAATTTAAATTCACTAAACCAATTTGAACCTTAATCTAACTAAGGCTCTAAAAGAACTGATCCTAAATTAATTTAGAAATCGTGCCCCTATGAGACGATTACACGATTTAAATCAACTAAATTAATCTTACCTAATCCTAACCTAACTCAAACCTAACAAGCTCAAAACCCACTTAAGCTAAGCCTATTCTAAAAACATATATAAATATATATACTATATATTCCATACAATATAAAGATATATTATATATTTAGAGTTATATTATATATATATATTATAGAAACTAAGTGTAATATACCATTTCAAAAAAAAACTGAGTGTTATATACAATATAAAAAAAACTTATATTATAATATATATATATATATATATTAAAAAACCTCTATATTATATATACTAAATAAACCTTATATATGCATTATAGAGAAAGCTATATAATATAATAAACCTTTATATTATATATTTATACTTTATGAAAAGAATTATATATTATATATTTTATAAAAAACTATATGTTATATTTATACTATATACCATAAAATTTTAAATTATATAAGAGCCATATGTTACAAAAAATCCATATATTATACATAAACTATATACTATATAAAAACATAAATCACATATATTATATACATAATATAACCATAAATCAAACCATGTTAAACAAAAACAAACCACATCACAATCAATAACATAATTTAACATTAAGAAAACAAAGCTGAAAATTAACAAAAAAAAAAGAAGCAAGATCAAAAGTTAAATATGCATGATAAAAAAGATATTTACAAAAAGGGGTTTTAAATACTGGAAATAGGACTAAATTGACGGGAAGAAAAAACTTGAGGCTGAATTAAGAGAAAAACATATTTGAATGAGTAGGGGATGAGATTGAAAAAGGTTATAAATTTATAGGGAACTGGGATGCGATTTCAAAAGACAGAATGGCCTAAAGGGTAAATAAGACGACCGGAGGGACTTATGTTGCTATTCAAGAATGCGGAAGGGCTGCGGAGATGATTTGGGTAGGGCGGAGGGGCTTAAACGTTAATAACCCAATTTTAAAACGAGGGTCGGCTATAAAAGTCAAATTAAAAAGCATTCGGTCTCTTTTTTTTCACTTTTCCAGAACCAAACTCTCAAAAACTCTCAAACCTTCTAGAGAGTGGATGAACACCGCTGTGGTGTTCATCCGGCCGCCACCAACCCGCAGATCCCGGCCAACCTCTGTCGCGTTGACCGCCGCTCGCCGGCGGCCGGCGAACCTAGAAACCCTAAAAAACAAACCCCTTTCACAATTTTAAACCTTAACCTGCCTTCACTTTTTCAAAACCAAACTCTTTCTTTTTGAAAACCAAAAAACAATTTGTAAACCCCTCTCTTTTTTGAAAACCGAAAGCTTTTTGACCCTTTACCCCATCATTGATTCACCCAACATGACTGAAGAAGCCAAAAGGTTTATTTTCGGCAAAGGGGAAACAACAGCGCAAGGGAAAATTAAAAAGCATTCGGTCTCTTTTTTTTCACTTTTCCAGAACCAAACTCTCAAAAACTCTCAAACCTTCTGGAGAGTGGATGAACACCGCTGTGGTGTTCATCTGGGCCGCCACAAACCCCAGATCCCGGCCAACCTCTATCGCGTTGACCGCCTCTCGCCGGCGGCCGGCGAACCTAGAAACCCTAAAAAACAAACCCCTTTCACGATTTTAAACCTTAATCTGCCTTCATTTTTTCAAAACCAAATATCTTTCTTTTTGAAAACCAAAACAACAATTTGTAAACCCCTCTCTTTTTTAAAAACTGAAAACTTTTTGACCCTTTACCCCAACATGACTGAAGAAGCCGAAAGGTTTATTTTCGGCAAAGGGGAAACAACGGCGCAAGGGAAACGGGACTGACACCGAAGGTAGAAGACTAGAGCCCCTTTCTTTTTTATACTTATGCTATTGCGAAAAGAAAAAGAAGAGCTACTTTGAAAATCGGAGGCTTTTTTGCTTTCTATTGCTTCTCTGATAATTCCCCTTTTCAATTTAGGGTTACAATTGTTTTGGTTCGGTTTTTATAACCAAGTATTACATGAATTTAGAAAATTAGAAACTACAATCGAAAACTCATATTGGCTGCTGTTGTTTTCTGATTTTTGGTGCGCTTCTGAATTGTTGGTAACCTCCCTGACATTCTTTTTGGCTCCTTGTATGCATGGCTCATTTGGAATCGATGAAGGGACCATAGAGAGCACGAGACGCCGACGTGGAAGTTGAACCGGTTTGAATGGCGCGTAGGTGCGTGCCAGAGTCGAATAGGCTCGGATGAGATTCTCACGTGCGAGTGGGTAAGACCAAGAGTCTTCTGCTTCAATCCCAGACCATTTGTTTGCTTCTAGATCTGATGGCTCCAAATCAGCTGCACAAGCATTAACGTATTAGGGTTTCTGATTGTTGGGCCAAAAATATGCCATGTAATATAGTTATATTTTTGTAAATGGGTTGTAGTTTGTAAATGGACTATTAATATATAAACTTTGGGCTTTTATTTAATTAACATAGTGCATATATATATTTATATTTTTTGGGCTGATATATATGGTTTAAGTTATATAAAGTGTATTGGATTATTATATTATATATATGTATGGGTCTTTAATTAATATAGTTCATAGTTTTTTTGTTTCTTTTCTGATTTTAACTTAATAAAAACAAAATTATAATAATAACAATTATGATAGATAATAATAATGGTAATATAATAATAATAATAATAATAGGTTCAAATTAAAATAAAATATAATTATAGATATAATGATAATAATAGGATAATAATGGTACTAATGAACCGAATTAATAATATTAATGTGGCATATAATATTTTTCCAATTATATTTCATAATAATACTAATGACAAGTGATATAGTAGTAACATAAAAATATAAGCCAGTTATTGTAAAAACAAAAATGGGTCCACCTCGGAAAAAAATAGTAATTACATCGGGTAGGTTGTACAAATTTACTTTTTAGTAATTACATTCCTATTTTCAGTTTGATTATTTTCATGCATACAAACCAATTTTTTGTTTTCTATGTTTTTTTGCATTGCATATTCCTGACATAAATAAAAGGTGTTGATTCACGGGCGATTTTCAATCTAGAAAACTTTCATAATGAATAAAGGGTCACGTGATCATATAAAAAGTAATGTAGATATGAGGCAGTACCCTGAAGTGATACTAAACGAAGCAGGAGGCTTTTCTTTCAAAGGTCACACGTCATACACACATTTTGAAACCCGCACCAATATCGAAATCAATGAAATACAAGAGTTGAAAAGACAGATGTTTGAGGTGATGAGTATGATGACTGCCATGGCCAAAAGGAAAGAGCTCAACATACAAAGATGAACTGAGTGGAAGCCAAATTATATTGTCCAGTACTCAAAATTCTATAACTGAACAAGCTGACTCTAGTAAGCCTGAGGGATTATGCATTGTCACGGTCGATATTAATAAGATGCCCGGGGATGCAAATGTGGCACGCTCAAGGAGAGTGGCAATGAGCCGAAGAAAAGATTGAAATAAGGAAGCTAGAGACAAGCCTACATTTCATATTCCCATGACATATACGTAGTTTCTTTCGATACTAGTCAAGGAAGGTCTTGTGACTCCAGTTTAGTCCAAGCCAAAGCAACCCCATATCCTAAAGGTTACGACGTCTAGGCCATATGTAACTATCATCTAGGAGGTACGAGTCATACTGCTGAGAATTGTAGAGCTCTGAAGGACAAAGTCAAAAACCTAATTGAAGAAAGGCTACTAAGTTTTAAGGAAAGAAACCCTAAAATTTCCAAAAGCGCAGGCAATAGTAGAGCACCAAAGGCAGAGATGAGCCAATATCCAATGCTCATAATCTAGTGCCAAGGCTAGAGTTCAAATTCCAGTGTCCAATATTCGAAATCATCTTCGACTGGTGACCAAAAATCAAGAGTCAATGGTCATTTCAATCTCATACCCATTTCGTGTGGAGAATTATATCTACATTTACTAGAGACACGATTGGTGGCCACATGTCATCTCATGCCTCTACAACCTCCATACCCAAAATGGTACAATATCAAATCTAATTATGAGTATCACACTAGAATTATGGGTATTCCATTGAAAATTACATTGCCTTCAAGCGTCGAGTTCAGAACCTCCTAGAGTGCAAGATGTGGAAGTTCAAAAATGAGCATCAACATGATTAAGCTATTGTTCACCTAACTGGAGTGAAGCCAAATGAGTTTGAAGTTAAAGAAAATGAATAGAATCATCTAGAGCATGATGCCCAGGTCAACATATTGAGGAAATAAATAAACGATCTGAACAAAGAACTAAAGAGCTTGTAAGATAATTACAAGAGCTTTGCTTAGTATTCAGAGATACTAGCTTGGGAGATACTCCAGATCAATGGAAGGAAAGGGCCATCCCATTAAAAAGTGATGCTAAATATTTGAAAAGAAATTTCAAAGCCAATGAAAATCGAGCTAAGACCTTATCTCTCAATCTACATGCAATGGAGGATTAGTGCATTACTCTCAATGATGAGTTGAGGAGTAGTCAAGCCAAGTGTGTGGTTTTGAACATGTGTATGTGTTTGCTTGAGAATACTATTGCTGAGTTAAAAGATAGTCAAGCTGAAGTCGAAATGCTAAAAAAGCAAGTAGATGAATGTAATAGTGTTTTACTGATGTATATGGATCTTTTGGATGATCTTAAAAAAGCCTTACAAGAAAATGATGAGAAATGATGTTGTTATCTTCAAGAGATAAAGGAAAAGATAAAAGAAAAAGACAACCACATGAAAGATGTCAATTTTCGAAGCACAAAAATTAGCTCGAAAAGTGATGGGCTTGGCTGATGTAGCAACTAAACTGAGTCAGAATGACGACATGTTCTAGAATCACGACGAGAAGCTGGCTTGGCTTTTTAGAAAGATAGATAAGCTAGGTGCCAGGGCTTGATATTATCTATAACTTTGATACATGATGTAACGAGACCTTTTACTTAATGAAAGTTGTCTTATGATGGTTACTCTTTGAATCAATACATTTTTTGCACACATGTCTACATCCATCATTCCATCCTCATTGCATTTTAGTAGCATCGCATATCTATTACATATCTAGCAACATTGCATTTACATTAATAAACTAAACCTGAATTACTTATGGGTTTGATGGCAGTAATCCAAGATTTGGTTGGAAATCCAACATGTTTGCTACCAACATGGATGATAAGATGAAAGTGATCGAGTAACCTCAAGAAGGGCTACAAGAATAGTTGTCCAAGATGAAGCAATATACAAAAGACCAAATATTGAAGTCGTTACAAGAAATGACAAACCAAGCAACTACTGCAAAAGGTATTGATGAAGTGAAGGGTACTACCGTATACGAGAAGTTTCTGTCGATAACCCCCCGCCAAGCTAGTATATTTTTCCAAAAAAAATTACTCTAGGGCATCCAAATTGAATCCAAGGACAATTCAAGCTAAACCTTTTGTCTCTAGATTAGACAACCAAATAGAAATACTGATAATAGAGCTTTCTGAATAGTTTGAAGATAAATTGAAGAGCTTTAAAGAAAAGATCAATGCAATAGAAGACACTGAGATCTTCCACGAATTAGAGGCTAAAGAACTTTGTTTGGTCCCTGACTTGGTTATTCCACATGAGTTTAGAGTCCCTAATTTGGAGAAATATGATGGTACCAGTTGTCCTTTGATCCATGTGAAAATGTTTTGTAGGAAGATGGAAGGCTACATACATGATGACAAAATATTGATCCACTACTTTCATGATAGTATGGCTGGAGCAGTCGTGGAATGGTATAATCGACTTAACAAAGAGCATATTTGATCATGGGTTTATCTAGCCACTGCATTTTTGTAGCAATACAAGTATGCTTTGGATTTGGCTTTAGACCGTCATCTTCTTCAAAATATGAAGATGAGAGTAAATGAAAGCTTCAAAGGGTACGCATTGAGATGGCGAGGAGTGGCAACTCAAGTTCAACCTCCCATGATAGGACGTGAAATGTCTCTTATGTTCCATAGCACCCATTAAGCTCCTTTCTATGATCTGAGGCTCAGTGGTTCAAAAGATAATTTTTGTAATCTTATGATAAATAGATGATGCAATCCAAAATAGAAGTTTGAGCTTTTTGTCATAAGGCCAAATTGGTCAAGAAACAAAAAGAGAAAAAGAGGTGAACGAAGGTCATCTGCAATGCACTTGTGATTACAAAAGAAAAAGGATCACTGATAATCCTTGCCCAATTTGACACTAAAATATCTCTTGGCAAAAGAAGGATGCCAAGCCTAGACTGATCCGATGGACACTCTTGCTGCAAGAGTTTGATCTCGAAATTTGAGACAATAAGGGAAGTGAGAACTTGGTAGTTGTCCATCTATCACGACTAGAGTATCACCTTGAGGATGACAAGACTGCTGCCATAAGGCATGAATTCCCTGATGAGTACTTATTGGCAGTCAATTTTATGCTATAGTATGCTGACATAGTTAACTACCTAGTAAGCAATATTTTGCACTGGATTTGACAAGCAATACCAGAAAACAATTTATGCGAGATGTTCGGTAATATTATGAGGATTAGCCTCAAATAAAACTGGTCCCCCACTCTGATGCGACCAAGGCTATATTGTTAGTCCTAGTAGCAAACCCAGAAGGTTTACTCTAATTACGACCCCTAACCGGACAAAAGTCTATAAACGAGTAGGAGTCTGAGAGGAGGTCCTATGTGTATATGGTGGAATTGGGTAATCCTTCAAGAAATGATCTCTAGATCCACAACAAAAGTAAGTATCTATCATCTTTCTACACTCTCCCCATGTCGCTTACCACAGTGCTAGCAAGAAGGCAATGGAGAGAAACTAGACAAATCACATCGACTAACTGCTGGAGCCGAGGATGCCACATACCTAGATCCGAGATTACCCTTCTGAGAACTGGAGGTACAAGTCCTCTTATCAGGACACAAAAAAGACTTAGGAAGAGAATGCCTCATAGATCGCTCTCGATCTACTCTGCCACCACATGTGGCCAATAACTGTACCTCCTCCAAATCCTTTGCCCTCTCCACTACCTTATCAAAATCCTCATCAATATGGCCAATAACCTAAACACACAACCCACATCTAAGACCAAGTGCAAACTTACGACACTTTTCCTTCTCAGTGGTACCAAACTAGATCCAAATCTTAACAAATCCAAGAACTCTGTCTCATACTCTAATACAGTTATAGCCCTGTGTGTCAGAGTCCTGAACCGCTCTTGCATTTGTCTTAGATAATGCTCTCCAATGAAACGACTCCTGAAGCATTCCTTGAAGAAGTTTCAGGTCAGACAAGTGGCCGTAAATTGCTCACCACAGACTCCCACCAAGTGTGAGCGTTCCCATAAAGCATAGAAACAACTCCCAAATATCTTTTGGATGGCTCAAGATCCAACTCATCAATGCGTCTCTCAATATCATGAAGCCACTACTATGCCTTAGTCTGGGCTCCACCAGTAGAGCCTTTGAATGTCTTAAGTCTGAGAAATAGGGTCCTCAAGTACGACGCCAATTACTCTAACCACACCCTGGATCAACTGTAAAAAAATGTTTGCTGAGAGTGTCATCAATCGCTACCGTCGATGGCTCAGTACTAGACATTAGTGCTCCTCTAACCGGAGTCGTCATATCTATACCAGAAGTCAGTGGTCGATCTGTCGAAGCTGTAGGACCTCTAGGGGTCAAGAGAATCTACAGGGGCTAGGGGATCTATAGGGCTAGAGGATCACTAGCCATATCATCTATCGAATTAGATAATCTAGCAGCTCGACTTCACCCATGGACAGGTCGACGACCTTGTCAAGTGCTTATTAGATGATCTCGGGCCCTCTACACAAAGATAAAACCTAGGGTCAGAATTGGAACTAGAGTACCTCACACAGTTAAACATATAAATCTTGGTGACATGGCCTTTAAAACGCATTGTAAAACGTTTTATAAAAAGATCTTTTATTTAGGACCCATTCATAGTATGAGGTTTTTAAAATCAAAGGCTCTGATACTAATTAAAGGTAACCCCCTAGACCGGCCTATATGTTAAATCTAATTCTGGGAGGTCACATTTCATACCAAAATCTTCCTTTGAAAATATTCACATTTAAAGTTCAAATAGATAATAACTATAAACCATAAATATAATACCAAAAGCTCAGTCTAAAACCATATCAGAATTAAGTTACAAAATAATGTCATATCGAGCAATTAAGTAAAGTATAAAGTATCAAAATATAGGTTCATATCACCGTATTAAAGACAATTAAGAAGATAGAAACATTACAACAAAATATGTGTATTGACTGTGTCGATCCTCCTAATTCCAAGTCTGAGAAACCTATCCAAAAGTATCTGAAAGAGGAAAGATTTGAGGGTATGAGCTAGAGAGCTCAGTGTATTCCAACAAGTGCATATAAAACATATAAATAGTTTAGATATGTATATTCTTTTAAGCAAAACATGTTTCAAGAGCAACCAAAGTTTTATTTATAATTAACTACCCTATAACCGTACACTGATATGCAGTTCCCCAAAACTGCATCCATAAGGACTTACCCTAGGCACAATGGGCATAGGAGCCAACCTAAGGGGTTGTCTTAGGTCCATAAGGAATTACCCGAGCCGAAGTGTTGGAACCTACCTAAGGGGCAACCTCGAGTCCATAAGGAATTACTAGCTGGATCAGGGCTGAAGCTGCAGACACTTCATAATATATCCCTAATAGTATACCTCAAATATAAAATTAGTGTTTGTACAACAAACATTAATTTCAAGAACCATGTAGCAGACATGTTTTATATTAGTAAAACAATAACCATGGATCATGCTTTCAAATCTGACATTTGGGCATACTATTAAGAAGTTAAAGTAGTCCTACATTTAATCAGATAACCATATCATGTTTCCAAAATAGAGATATGTTTCCAAAGCAAGTAAGGTATTCAAATCATATTAAATTATTCTTCATGCTTTCAATCAGAGAAAAATATTCATGTGCACATGATAATTTCAGAAAATATATATAAAACCAAAATTTTGTACACAAGGTCAGAAGGGTCTACCGGGCATCTGCCTCGCTACGCTCTACAGCGATGCTAGATCATAACAGAGCAAGGTTACTATAAGAGAATAAATTCTAATTATTTAATTTCGCTGAGTTATTCTAAAAGCATACGGGTAACTATGGGTGCGCGCTGGTGAGCGAATCGGGAGGAGCTGGGCTAAGTAGACAAATGGTCATGTGAATCTCGAGTACCTTTAAATAGATGATAATTTACATCAGTCATTTATTTAACATAAGCTTTTTTAAAAGAAATAACTTAATACATATGCATGTTTCAGATTCAAGGTCAGATTCAGAGGCTTTTAGGTTAGAATTTCACGAAATAGACTTCAAAAGCGGACTCAAGACGTCGAAAAACATATCATAGAAGTTTTTGGAAAAATATGACTTTTTGATCAAAGTCAACTATCATAGTCAACTGAGTTGACTCAGATGGGATAACTCAGTGAGTTGACTCAGATGGGTTGACTCAATGAGTTGACTCGGTAGCTAACTCGGCAGGTTGACTCAGCTTGGGTCGTACAAAACGATTTGGGTTAAACTTGGGTTGGGTTTGGGGCGATTACAACCCAGCCCACTAACCTAAAACTGATCTCACTAGCATTTGGCTGAAAACTCATTGATGACTCAGTGAGTTGACTCGGTAGCTAACTCGGTTGGTTGACTCAGTTTGGGTCATGCAGAACAATTTGGGTTAAACTTGGGTCGGGTTTGGGGCGATTACAACCCAGCCCACTAACCTAAAACTGATCTCACTGGCGTTTCACCGAAACCTCGCTGGCGACCCCAAAATGCACCCTTTTGGTTAGAAAAAGGTTGGAAATATCTCCACAATACAACCACTAAATTTACAAATCGAAAACAAGTCGAAATCTCACCGATTTTACTTAAAACACAAAGGGACGAGCAGAATAATGTGTAACTCCAACGAAGCCTCTATCGGTGTAAGACAAAAGGTCAGATGGTTGGGTTTTGTTCGACTCGGCACGAGGAACACGTTGACATAAAGGGACGACCAGAATAATGTGTAACTCCGACGAAGCCTCTATCGGTCTCAGAAAAAAGATCGGACGGTTGGGTTTTGTTTGACTCGGCACGAGGAACACGTTGGTGGTGGTAGCGCAGCGAACAGACAATGGGCGACGACTAGAAATGATAAGAACAAATGGGCGTTGCTTGAGTGGTTTCTTGCCAAACTTTTAAGCTGTCTTCCTTAGCTAACAACGATGTATAAGCACGAGTGGAAGGTAGCATCGGGTTCAGGGTGGAATAGCGACTCGACTGACGGTGGCTGTACATGCCACGACACGACGGTAACAAAGATCGGGTGGTGGCCAGAGTTGAGTTGGTAGGAGAAAGCTAGAGAGGTTTCTAAAGTTTCAGATTTAATGGCATTGATTTGGGTAGTTTAGGAGTCAGTCTTTTATTTATTATTAGGTATACCAGAAACATAATAGGTTAAAAAACCAAGGTAGCCTAAGACCAATAGTGGCTTTACCTTAGATGGTTAAGATTTCCATCTCCTATGCCAAAGGGCATGGGTTCAAGTCCCGGATTCTTGTTATAGTCATTATATATAACCAATGCTTTCAATGCGGTAAAAAAATTTATATATTATTATTAGTTTCTATCAGCTCTATATACGTTAATACTATTATTAAGTAGTATTATTTAATGATTATTTTCAATGATCGATTATTAGCTTTTAGAGCAACTTTTTTTCAAGATATTCTCGTATGTATTTGTTTTCTGATAAACAATTTTGACCCTTGTTCTTGTGAACCTCAATCAAATCCTCCTCTACCTGGGTAGTTTGTCCATGCTCGAACTACGAGAGTTACACGTGAGTACTAAATGTTTGGATTAGTAGCTTTTGACTTGAGTCTTGTGGTATAGTAATAGTGTTAATATAGAGCTATCTTTGTAGGTTTCAATACAGCTGAGCACAATACTTTTGATCATGGGAAACACATTATTCAATAGGTTGAGTTAGCTTTGGCTAAGGTGTGTTTTCTTTTTGTACTATATATATTCTGTGAAATGTTTTACCACTTGCATGACTACTTTTTTGTGTTGTGGTTACAATGTGTTTTGAGATATCATGCATACTGCACCAGACTGTGTTTTAATAAATCTATCATAATTTTAGAACTGTGATCCTCGTATTTAGTATGACAAACTATTATATGATTTTGTGTTTTACAATCATTACCATGTCTTATATGCGCATGGGATGAGATTGTACGGAGGAAGAAGTGGCTTGACCATACTATGATTGGTGAAATAAGGGTGAGGGGTTCTAGGGAACTACCTCCACTGCGACTGGTTGGCTTTGCCACCACTATGATTGGAGTACGTAGCTGGGAAATGTGTTTTATCTATGTCATGATTACATGCATTGTGTTTTACTGTGCTTTTATTGAATATTTTGAGAAAATTACTGTGAAACTAAATTTGTGTTTACCTGCACTTTAGAGACACACTAAGCTCTTTAGCTTACTTCCCCATAGTTTCTTCTTATAGATATCCTTGGGGTTTCGGCGACTTGGTACTTGGAGGATCTCACTTTTTATTCGACTTCATTATTTATCAATACGGATTGGTTTTTATTATTATTCGGATTAATATTTATTATTATTTGGGACATTTATGTAATTTCATAATTGAGATGATTTACATTTTGGTATTGTTTTCAGCATGCATTTACAGATCTTGTAATCAATTATTTTATTAAAATTTCGAATATTATTTTGACATTTCAGTTTTATGAATTATAAAGAGATGTAATATTTTTTTTTCAAATTTAGTATAATTTTAGAATTGGTTTTCTTGAGGGTTAAATTTTAATTGTAACTTTCGAAATTCGGCCTTTTCTTCTGTGTCGGGTTTTGGGGTTACATTGATGAACAAAAATAAAGACATTCTATTATAATTTCTAGACTAAGAGGTTTGTATTATGTAATGCTCATGTTTGATGCCATGAGTCAAGATATGTTTTAGAGTTATAAATTACCATTTGGTACTATGTTACTTGCATACATGTATATTAATGTTCAAGTTAGCAAATAGTGTAATAACACAATTGAATACCTCACTAAACTTGTAAGCTTACTTGGTATTTGTCTTACTACCTTGTGAAGGTGTTCGATACTTTGTTAGTTCGAGGTTGCATCAACATCAGTCATAAGTCAAATCTAGAGCTTATTTTGGGTAATGACTCTTGTGTTCATAAACTTCTAGGAAAAGTGGCATATTGGGTCCTCTTTGGTATTTTATCATGTATATAATTGAAGTGTTTTGATTCTTTTGGACAAAAGGAATAAACTTCAATTAATAAAATCACAGGAACAAAACAAGTAGCACATGCATCTTTCCCATGATACAACCCATGCAGGACTCAACACGACCAAACAAGACATGGGAAAGAGCAATACGAACAACGCCGATGCTGGCGGCGAACATGAACAAAGCTCGTAGGACACAAACACAACAAGCAAAACGAAACAAAGAAAGCCTACCCAAAAGACCAAAATACAAACTCAAAAAACATCAATGAGAGAGCTTCATCCAGAGGCAGACTTCTTTTCCCTTTAAAGGAGAAGGTCTTGTCATCATAGTCCGCTTTTGAGAAATTCCAAAAAAGAGGGGATAAGGCATAACCACCAAGCCAACTTAACAAGGTACTTGAGTGGGAAAAGACAGGGAGCAACATCAAGGCAGAAACAACATAACCACGATAACCTTAGATCATACGTGAACACGTGAAAACAAATGATCCCAGGGGAAGGGAAGACCCTCAACACTATCCATCGTCCCTTCCAAACCTCAATGATAGCAGGGAAGAAAACAATCATGGCTGATGCGAATAACCACTACGTGGGTTATCTGCTAACGTAGCCTGACTTGCCAAAACCCTAACACCCTCAGACCTAGATTCTCAGCTTTCAAACTCATCTATCCCATTATCATCCAACAGAAGTGATTTCTCGATCACAACTAAAGATGAAGTTGTATCAACCCAGAATGGAACAACCAAGGTACGAGTAGGCATCCTGATGTTAGAGACATTCATGAATGGGACAAACATATGGCATATAATGATGTTCAATGCAGATATGAATTATGCCATAATATCTCCTAAAGCAAATCCTGGATGCTTAACAAGAACATAAAAAATCTTGGAGAAATAAATCTTTTGTATCTTCGATGCACAAACCATTTCGGTAGGATCAAAAGGCATTCATGAAGTGTATTGATTATATATATATTGAATGAAATATGATATGCCTATATGATAGATTTTTAGTTGTCACCATTTGATATAAGAATCTTGATTGTATCATGTTTGTCTTGAGAAGTTTGTATGTTATTGTTCTAAATTTCATATGCAATAGGTAGATTGATTTTTTATTGGTAATAGTTAGATTCCTTTGTCGAATACTTTATAATCAACTATGTTAATGCACTTTTTGTAATCTCATGGTATATTTTAAAGAATGTTTGATTCAAGTTTTGTCATACTTTAGAGTATGATGATAGTACTTGATTGAAGTTGGCATGGTGTGAACTCAATGTTCTAAAGTTTACTATATATGATGTTTAGCTTATAAGAGTTATATTTAGTGGTTTCTTGAGCTAGAAGGAATCAAAATTGTGCATTTCAAGTTAAAGTTTCAAAGCATTTACATGTGATTTTGATACTTTTCGTCCAAAATCAATTTGGTAACAAAAATAATTTGGAAGGTTTGCAATTTAGTCCTTATATGACTTATGTGTAGACACAAACACACAACATATGTATCTTTTGTATATACACAAAAATATTCATGTATCGATATAAGAAAAATTAATTTTTTGGGGCGTTGCTGCCGGAGACTAGTTTCAGTATTGCTATTAGTTTTGTTATAGTTTTAGTTTAGTTTGTTTTTACTAACACCTTTTTAGTTAATTTTTTTACAGAGTACATGGATAATTATTTCAGTGATTTTCGTGTTCATTCTTCATCAACCGCATACATTTCTTGTGAATATTGTGGTGACAATCATGTATTTAATGATTGTCCTTACAATCCTGATTCGGTGCAATACATGGGGAGATACACTTACAACAACACAGCCCAGAACTTGGTTATTGGAATGATCAAGGAGCTCTAATTTTTTATGCAACCACTAGTTACGTCACGACATCAAGCTTGTCACCACAACAAGGTCCAGTTTAAGAGCATTCATGTACGGACAACCAAGTCGAGCAACAACAAGATTTCTCATGGCATAATCAATTAGATGAACATATTTGTGAGAACAATAGTTGGGACGCAAAACCAAAAATGTACGGACAAGAAGAGCTCATGTATAGATATGATGTGGTATAAACAATAATTTGAGAATGAAATTAGAATATTTAAAAAATTTGGAGACTGATTTAGAATGAGGGTCATAGTTTGAAGATAAAAATGGAACATTCAAAAGTTTGAGAATCAATTTAGAATGAGTCACAGTTTTAAAGATGGAATTGGAACCTTTAAAAATTTAGGAACTACTTTAAAATGAGGATCATAGTTTGGGACACTTTAAAATAAGCATTTGCAATATTAAATTCAAATCAATAAACCAAATAGAAAGTTGTAAAATAAATAAATAATATGTTCAATCAATAATTTAAATAAAAATAAGGGTAAACTATCTGGGTGACTACCAATTATTGAGTCCGTTCTATTTTGACCATACAACTGAACTATTTAATTGGTCATAATCAAACCACCAGCCATTAAAATCTAACGGAAGAGTGGCGTGGCTATTAATGAAAATTTGTATAACTACACATTTGGTCAATAGTTACATATTATATCATTTTGATTTTAATTTTAATTTAATTAAATAAATCACTCAATTAGGTGTCGACATATGTCATCACCTTATTGGAGAAATTTAATTATTTATTTAATAAATTTATTTTTCTCCTCCAATCAGGTGGTGACACATGATTGGACGAGAAAAATAAAACAAATAATAATTTTAACTTAGCCAAGAATCAAATCCAAGTTCCCCTAGAGACAAACAACATGACATTACCATTGAACCAAATTATCCATTTGTGATATAAAGTACACAATGTAATATATGTTTTAGTGTGTTGTTAATGCCGGGAAAAAGGAAATAAATATGGATGAAGGAGACTCGAACATTATAAACTTGGGTGTAGGGGTGAGCAAAACTCGACTCAGCTCGAAAAAACTGAAATTTTTTACTCGACTTGAGGCAAAAAAAAATCGACTCGTTATGACTCGACTCGATTCGAAAAAATTTCAAATAAAGTTTGAGTTGCAAAATGGAAATTCGAATAACTTGAAATTTTTAGTAATTATTTGATTGATTTTTAAGTTCGAGTCGAACCTCTCAATTTTTCTTGATATATATATATATATATATATATACCAATACAAAAAATGAAGAAATATATGCCACATATGAAAAAATATGTTGAAACATATATGCATATCTTATATATTTAGAGAAAGTCGTTTAAATTAGAATAAAATAGTAATATAACATGATAAATAATTACAATTAAACTTGTATAGGAACTCAAAAAATCGACTCGACTCGATCGAACGCTCACCCCTACTTGGGCGCATAAAAACATTAAAACCAATGTAAAAATATAATAATTAAATTAAAGTTGACAACATTATATATATATATATATAATTATATTAAAAATAAAAATTATATTCGGCTCAACTTTAATTTTACTGTTAGTTTATTTATTTCATTTTTATGGTATTAATTTTAATTAATTATTATATTTTTTATTTTTAACAAAATAAATTAAATTTAATAAAAATTAAAAATTCATTTAACGAAACTAAACTTATCTTATGATTAAAGTTATATTCGTGAGTTTGAATTTGTTAAATAAATTTTTAATATAATTTTAATTTTTTTATTTTAAATCATGCATTAACTATTATTTAATATGAATAAAATATTTTCAACTTTAATTTAATTATTATATTTTTATAATGGTTTAAATGTTTTGTATGTGTTCTAAATTTGCTATGTTGAAGTCCTTTTAATCCATATTTATTTTCTTTTTTTGGTATTAACAACAAAATAAAACATATATTACATTGTGTACTTTATATTACACATATCATCACCTAATTAGAGAAAAAAAATTTATTAGATAAAAAATAATTAAATTTCTCTAATAAAATAATAACATACGTCGACACTTAATTAATATAATAGATAACTAACAAGAATCAAATGTGTATTTATATAAATTTTCATTAACAGTTATATTATCCTAATAATTTGATTAAGACCAATTAAATAGTTTAATTGTCAATTTTTTATTTTTTTAATTAGTGGTCAAAATATAACGGACACAATAATTAAGTAGTTTACTTTAAAAAGTAAATAAGTGAATGACCGCTGAGTTACATAGCAAGCCAAACGTAGCGAAAAGATTCGTCCACGTCATCATCAACTTTTCTCTTTATTTTTGCTTTGCTGCCTTTTGGAACAAAAGGTTAACACTTGGGCATTTTCCCTCTCTTCTGTCATGCAATTCCTCAATTTTCTTGGTTAAGTTGTTGAGTGAGTGTCGGAATTATGTAATGCATAGGGAAAACGGTGCTTCCATGGTGGCTACGCTAGGAAAAAATTCAGAGTTTGCAGAAGTCGACGTTAACAACAAAGATTCATTGGAAGCAGCTTTAAGTGGTAAAGCCTCTTTATTACACTATTTATATTTTGAGAAAAACTTTGATGTGTAAACTTTAGTTTAGTTTACACGTGCCTTTTAGTTATAGGGGTTAGGGTTTTAGTTTAAGATTTAAAGTTTAGGGGTTTAGGCTGTAGGGTTTAGAATTTAAGGTTAGTGTTTAGAATTTAGAGTTTAGGGTTTAGTTTTTTAGGGTTAGGTTAAGAATTTAGGATTTGAGTTTTTATAGTATAAATATACACGCTTATATTTTACACAGCCTGTGTATCAAAGTTTTACCTTATATTTTCTTATGTATCTATGTCATTCCTGCATGTTGTATCAGTGAACAAAATTGAAATTTTTTATCTGAAAATGGGTTTTAGGATATTCATTCCTTTTCTCTTTTATGTGGCTGCATTTCGGTTTCATATATTGCTGGTGGCCGTGGCCTGATCTAATAGGCCCCATCATGTCTTGTCCAAAGAAGGAGATCCCAAGTTCAAACTCCAAGAATTCAAATCAACTATTAAAAATTAAATTCCACAATGTTAACTTCCAATTGTTTTATCTAGATGTTGGAGATGATGAAAGAAAAGAGCCTTGTTTATATAAGTTTTAAGCATTTCCTACCTATTTCCCTATCCTTTCCATGATGTTTGAACATAAATTATTGTTAATGGGACCGAGTCCAGGATTTCAGCAGGAGTTTCCTCTATTTTCTTTTCTAAGCAAAAAAAATCTAGTTCAAATAGAATCCATGTATTGCTCCTTGATGCCCTTGGAAAGAACAGAACAGCTAATAGTATCTGTAACTCGTTCCCATGAAATCGAACTTGTTATAGTTGTACCAAATTCAAAAACATAATGAGAATGGTGTGTCTTCTGCAGATGTGGGTCTTGTAGTTCATGCCGCAGGACCTTTTCAACAGGCACAGAAGTGTACTGTCTTGGAAGCAGCCATAGAGACCCAGGTGAGGCAAAGGTAATTGTTGTGTATGAATTTCTTCTTTATTTCAGTGCCCTGCATTCTTTTTTATGTGATACACATGTCGTTCTATTGTATGGTATAGTATAATGCTGATCCAATAACTTGGAAATTGTTCTCGCTTCTTATAACAGACTGCATATCTTGACGTTTGCGATGATACAAGCTATGCATTGCGTGCAAAATCGTTCAAGGATAGAGCAGTCAGTGCAAATATTCCAGCCATAACTACTGGAGGAATCTATCCTGGAGTGAGCAATGGTATGAAAACACATTTTATATGTTCCACAACTTAATTGAAGAAACTGTGACCGTGTTCAAGCTGTGTAAGATTATAATGAAATGAAGAACCAATGCTTGTAAAGGAAACATGTATAAATATAAATGGATTTTTTTTGTTAAATTAAAGTGTTTGAGGTTTGATGCTAGTCCGAGAGCTGTTAGTCTTATAGTATTACTTGTAATTGCAAACATTGTTTTGGTAACTCTCCTAGACTTTTTTTTTCATCGTTCTAGTAAGAAGCGTATTGCATTTGATAGCATCTAGAACTCACAATGGTAAGTTTAGAAAGTCTAGCAATTATATCACTTTCATATGTGGTTAATATGATCGGTTCAGGATACAGGTATGGTCAGATTTTTCTAAGTTTACCGATGTTTCAGTTAGGATTAATAAGTTTGTGACTAGCTAAAACCTCGTTGCTTTGTTTACTGTGCTTCTATCTTAATCCCAGAGATAATGCCGGTGTTTATATGACAGTGATGGCAGCAGAGCTAGTTCGTGCTGCAAGAAGCGAAAACAAGGGAGAGCCAGAGAGGTTAAGGTATTTACGCCTAGTTAACACTTATATTAAGTCCAAGAGTAATTCTTCTGGAAAACCAATTTCCATTTTATGGCGTGTTGTGTATTGTACTTGAATTCCAAAATCCATTTGATGTGAAACAAGAAAACTGGATGTGTGAATGTGCATTCTCAGATTCTCCTACTACACAGCGGGCAGCGGCGGTGCTGGGCCAACTATATTAGCAACTAGTTTTTTACTGCTTGGCGAGGAAGTTGTTGCATATAGTAAAGGTGAGTATTGAGAAAATTTCACATCATTTTAGCCTGTTTTACTTTGAACTTTTCACCATTTCTGTATAGCATGCATAACATGATTTAAGTATTGTTTTATCAGGACAAAAAATCAAATTAAAGCCATATACTGGAATGCTCAATGTGGACTTCGGAAAAGGCATCGGAAAGAGAGATGTTTATTTGTTGTAAGTACTTTTAATAAAGTATTCTTGTCTCCTTACTTCAGTAAAACTTTCTTGCATAAATCTAAATCATCATTTCATTGAATTAGTCATTTCCGCTCTAATGGCATCTCGAAAATCTCTGAAAAATGCTGGCATGCAATGTGTGGAGTTTCAAATAACATATTCTAGGCAATTTATATCTTTCGAATATAACACTTTTCCCCCCTGGTTTTCAATGCTAACTGCTTAGCTCAAATTGAATGTCATTTAGTGTAGTCGTTCTGCTCCCATCTAGCAACCTTGTCTCCATTAAAACAATTCTCATTGCAGTACTTTTTCAGGAACTTACCTGAGGTTCGTAGTGCTCATGAGGTCCTAGACGTACCAACTGTCAGTGCTCGATTTGGAACTGCACCATTCTTCTGGAATTGGGGAATGGAAGCCATGACAAATCTTCTTCCTCCAGTATGTTCTTATATTACGTAGAGGTTAACCTTTTCCCTAACATTGACATGGCCAATACCATCCTTGATAATGAACTTCACTTTTCTGGCTTAGAGAGTAACACAATGTATTATAAACTAATGAATATCACCAATAAGAACTCTGAGGTCCCAACCACACCTTAAATTCTGAGAAAATGATAACGGCTCGGTATATGTTCAGCAGGAAATTACCTCTGATCTGCTCAACGAAGTCTGAATTTAGTAGTTGCATTTTTATCTCCTTTAAACAAGTCCTCCCATTATTATAAAGTAAATGTTGCAGGAATATCTGAGAGACAGAAGTAAAGTCCAACAGTTGGTTGAATGGTTTGATCCACTAGTCCGAGCAGTTGATGGGATTGCCGGTGAACGAGTGTCGATGAGGGTATGATACCGAACCAATCGAGCAAGCTGTAACTAATACTATTCCAATAGTGGCTTTATACTACTCGACAATATATGCCAATAAAATATTTTCTGTTTATTTTTTTATAGGTTGATTTGGAATGCACAAATGAAAGGAGTACACTTGCTCTGTTTAGTCACAGGAGACTCTCTGTGTATGTAAAATAAAGCTTCTAGAAACATGCAAGTTTCATTGTTCATAAAGCCTCCCCTTAAAATTCCTACAATATCTAATACAATCTCAAAATGTCTTTATTTGAAGCTATATATATATATATATATATATATATGATGCATATCGAATTCCATGTATTTCAGGGCAGTGGGAAATGCCACAGCTGCTTTTGCAGTAGCAATTCTTGAGGGTAGCACACAGCCTGGTGTTTGGTTTCCAGAAGAGGTACAGAAAACAACTAAATACTTGTGTTATCTAGACTTGAGGTGAGTGTTGGATACGACGGGTGTGTGCCCGGCAAAATATGGTCAATATGTGTCAAACACAAATATGCTCCCATTCCTGACGTGTGTTGCTATAAGTAGTCTGGGGAACATAGATTAATATAATTAAATACAGAGTTTATATTTAAATGTTACTATAAATCTTACTTCAAAATCTTTATATAGCCTGAAGGAATTGCAGTTGAGGCTAGAGAAGATCTGCTGAAGCGAGCAGCACAAGGAACAATAGCCTTTGTGATGAATAAGTATGTTCCAGAAGTTAAATCCTTACCTATCTTTCATTCACACACTCTCTCTAGCTGATTGTTTTGATCCGCAGGCCACCCTGGATGGTGGAAACAGATCCAAAAGAGCTTGGATTAGGAATATATCTATGAGAATGCTCGAAACAGAGGCGCGTGCTGGCCACTTTTCCGGCTTTAGATTCCCCAAAATGCATCAGAGGTACGAATCTTACTTAGCATTGTCGGTATTGATGACTTGTCGATCCTTGTGCTCAACTGATTTGCTGAGCGTTGTTTGTTAATGTCAGATGCTGGAAATTACATATAATTTGAGATCATTGCATTTTTAGGGACTTCAGCATGGGTCATTTTTGAAAGGAGAGCGAGTGAAATTCTGTTGGAGTCACTTACTTTTATGGTCTTCAATTCTTGGTTGAGTCGAACCGATCTCAAAAATCGTAATCCTACTGTATTTCTATTGTTAACTGTTGACAATGTACTTTCGAATACATACGAGGTGGTCAAAAAACGTACTCAATATCACCTGTTTCTTAATTGCAAAGTTGTTGACTTTTCCATGTTCAATTCCTTGTATTACAAGGTTGGTATCATTACCAAAATCTCTTTGATGCTTTGGTTGATTCAATTTTTTGTTTTCTAGAGAAATTTGGGGGGCTAATGTGTTGCAATTAATTGGTCACGAGTGGGAATGAGGTATTTGCTTAATGATAATGTTGAGGCGTTAGAAACTTTAAGATCTAAAATTCAAGTCTCGCTATGTATGTTTTTTCATGAATGATGTCTCTGATTAAGTCTCTGACTGCTAGGTGTTGCATATCGAGACGATTGAATTTGTGAAAGTTATGCGGTATAATTGTAATTGAAGTTGTTACATGAAAGAAGGTTTTGCGTTTGTTTTGTTCTCTTCCCGTAAATTTCGAGGACGAAATTTCTTTTAATAGCAAAAGTTGTAATACCCCAAAAAATGGACTAGAAGATTCGGGTGAATTATCCGAATCGGATTAAAATTTTGGGTTAGGTTTTAGCTATTTAATTAGTTCCGGAAAATAATTTAGATAATTTGGGATGAAATTAAGTTTTGATAATTTTAAATGGGTTGTTTTAATATTAATTAAATGATGATGGTATTGTAAAAAGACCTAAAGTCATAATTTTATGAGATTATTTGACACGTTTATTAAATAAAGTTTTTACCATTTATTTTTAACTAAAAAATGACGATGGTTATTATTTTCTCAAGAAAGAAAACTATGTTTAAACTTATCTCTTTTTTTCTCTCAAGATTCTCCCAAACACCATTTTAATCTTCTTTGATTTTCTTATCCAATTTCTATTCATTTTTTTCTAAACTATTTCTAATCAATAGTCATACAAGAGATTTTGATTTCTTTTATCATGTTCAATGGATTTCACGTTGAAAGATTGGAGGAGCAATCTTCATTTTCAATTTTCAATTTATTTGGGTAAGCTTTGATTTTCTAATGATCTAATTATTTTTGTATTGATTTTTTATCAATTCTATTGTCTTTTGATGTTAAAATGAATTTTAATAGATTAATTTAATCTCTAGATGCTCAAGAGTGAATCATAATTTGATAGATGAAATTTAAATGTTTTGATTGGATTATGAGTTATTCTTGTGGGTTAAATATAATTTAATCTTAATTTTAAAAAATTAATTTCTGAAATTAATTTAATTGGTTGAATTTAGATTTAAGTTCTTGAATGGATAATTGATGGAGTGGTTGATTGAATTATGTGATCATATATTAAGGTGCATCAAATATATTCAATGACATGTTCGTTAGGGGGGGGGGAAGTGGTTCCCTGCGTGAGTGGCCTCTGTTTCCATGCCCTTTTATATTCATGTAGTGGCTAGAAAAATAAGAAAAAGGGGTTTTAAAGGGGTAGTGGCGTAAATTGATGCTGCCTCCCGTTTCTATTATTTTTGCGCATAAAGGAAACGGGGGAAGTGGTTCCCTGCAGTAGCGTGAAGGGTGCGAACATGGTGCGATTGTTGTTTTTATACTGTGTTCGAATAGGGCTGGAATAAAGTAGGGTATTGTGATAAAGTGGTCATTTTAGTGTGGTCAAATTTATATCGACCTTTGTATTTTTTTTGGAAGATGACAAGTGTTCGGACGAGTTTCGATTAGGCAAGGCATTGGCGTCGACGCTTTAGCGTCAAAACGAAAGCAAGTTGGTGAGTGCAAATATAAGTTGGTTCTTCAAATAAGTTTGAACTAAGGTTTGAGGGTTTTGTTATAGCCTAACAAGCTTAACTAAGCTCGGAAGTAAGTTCTCCCTATTTTCGCCTTTGGATATTGGCTTTGATATGAGCTTGCGGATTTTATGTTTTAGTTTTAAATATGGTTTGATTTACTTACCGTAAATGTATCGTTTTGTATTAATATGCAATGTTTATCAAAGTATATTAATGTCTTTAAGCATTGAGATTTATTCCTTGAAGGAATATGTTGTTGCCTTTGGCAATGTGGTTTTCCATATGACATGGTTTTGAGAAATACATTGAAAAACAGTAAGTAAATATACCTGTAAATGCATGGTTTAATGCATTGGAAATGGTTGTGAATGTTGCATATAAAAATAGTGAGGTACATAGTTAATAATGATTTGTATTAGCAAGTGATGTGGTTTAAAATGTTATTGGATATAGTTGGTCGTCCATAAGATTGATAGTACACTATAACACTATAATAAGTCGCCTCTGGTGTTGAAGGGTTTATGTGTACCGAATACTCCACCACGAGTACCCTAACAATCGAGGGATTATATGGTACCGAAAATTCTCGTTAGCGGATTATACATCTAACCGATGATTGAGTTGTGATGGTACCCGGTTGTAATTGTACCTTAATTCCGATTGAGATAGTATGAAATGTTGAGATGACACTTGTTGAATTTGTGTATCCGGTGTAATATTTTGTAAAGTGAAACTTGATTTATGATCACTTGAAAGCCAATATAATTGATAATGTATCATGTTGATGGATTAGGTTGTATAATGTTGGTTTATACATGTTTACTCATTAAGCCTTCCATATGAGTTGTTATACATAAGAAAGCTTAAATTGAAGGATTACAATTGAGATTTTAATGTTAATCCATGATACATGTCGCATATGGGTAATATGCATGATTTGTTGGGAACACAAATGAGAAAATACTTTAGTTTGATTAAGCTCGAGACTTGTGAAAAGTGTTTTGATGCATATGGTAGTTATGCATGTTATGTTTTCAAAAAAAGCAAGCAAACTGTGTTGGCTTTACATTTATATCATATTTTACAATGAACACATGAGTTATGCTAGAAGAGATGATGCTTTTGATTTGGTTAAGCATGTTTTATTAAAATGTTATGAGAATAAAAAGATGATTATGAAAGCATGAAGATATGTTTTGAATAGCATGTTTTATTTAAATACTTTGGAAATGGCAAATTTGGCTTACTTTGGTACGGGTTTGTATTATTGGTTTTGGTTTGAAAATGCATTGACGTTTTACTTTTTGAGCGCACTCACTAGGCATTATTTGCTTACGCTCTCTTTTCTCCCATCAATGCAGTGAATAAAGCACGTGCGGGGTTATGGCCCGAGGCAAGGTGGATTCCAGGACAAACGTATTAAAAGAGTATGATTACAATATTAATATTATTTGTAATAAGGCAATGTGGGTAGAATAATGGGATGGATTGTTTTTTTAGGGAATGATAACTTGATTGATTGTATATTACGTTAGATGATGGTTGTATTTAATGATGAATATGTTAGTTTTATTTCAATGCTTTGTATCCTTGATAGTTATGATCAAATGATTTAAATAGTTTAAATAATGTTTGGATTGATTTGCTTGTGTTCAATGAGTACGTATGATCATATGCTTTAATTATTTAATTAATCTATAACCTACATTGGTGTCTTGACCATTTGGTGCTTTTTGGATAATGTTTTATATTGTTAGAAAGCATGCCTCTAGTTTACTTGTATAAATATGAATTGTGTTGAATAATTGGTATGTGATTATTTGAGTATATGTGTTTAATGGTGACATAATTTTTAAAGCATGTCAATGTGATCCGTAAGCAATTGGATAAATTCGAGTTGAGATTCGAATCCCCAAAATACATTTTGTGGCAGCCCGTGTATCAGTATGGCTGATGGTTAATTCGGTTAATGAATTTTACCAAGTTTGAATACTTTGTATTTTGGTCACCAAATGTTGTTGCATCAATTGAATAGGTAAATGATGTCCGTTTGACCTGAGATTTTGCAAGCATGTTTTAATGTATCTAATTGTTGTAAAAAGCTGTTACAAATGTGTTAGTCCCTTTAATTCTTCGGATTTACATTTTGGTCCCTAGAATGCTTGTATTTGCAATTGAGTGCCTTATCGATGTTCGTTTTGAATGAAAATTGAACTGTTGCTTGTATGAAAACCTTAGGTCTTAATAATTCATTTAGACAAGTTAAAAAAGTGGACCGTATTTCGAGTAAGATTGTTCGGGTTTGCTTCGGCAAACCTAATGTGATCTTCTTAGTTCGGGTCTAACGACTAGGCTGGGTCAAAAGGGTTACATCTATCTTGATCTTTAAGCTTGAGTGTCCATCCTCTTGTTCTTCAAGTGTCCTTGGTTTGTATTTATAGTGTGGAATGTGAATCTAGCCGTTTATATTCGTTGGGGATGGTTTGGAGCCGTTGGGAAGAAACATTTATAAGAGTTTCGAAAATTTTTCTCCAGAAATTTCAAGAATTAAGTAGTTTTGACTTTATGAAAATGTTTTAAGTTGAGGAATGAGTCAAAACACTTAGAAAACATTTTTAAACATATTTTTTAAGTTTTATGGACTTTGAAATATTTTTGCAATATTTGAATAACTCCATAAACATTTTTCTCTTAAACTGTTATATCAAAATATTTATCTCAACATGTTCCTTCTTTAAATGAATCTGCTAGGACCAATGGCTTTGGCAATGATTGGAATGAGTTTTCGAATCTTGCGGATTCAGTTTGCCTATCTTCAAAATCGATCCAAAAGTTTGATTCGGTGGCTAAATTTGACAATAGGTAGATGTTTATCGTAGATACTTTAGATGCCAACTTCCCTGGAAAAGAAAATCATATCAATGGGAGGATAGATAATATGGAGATTAGTTATTTTTTTTAGAATGGCTGAGTTGGTGGGATCTCGGGTTGATTGCCAAGCATGAGCAATGGAAGAGACTCGTTCGTTTCGAGATGAGTCACAAGCAAATGAGCTGGATGCAATTTCTTTAGAAACTTGTGTAACCCCTAAACTTAGCCTAGAAGATAAGGCCAGATTTAGGAAGCCGAATTGCGCGTCAAGAAATTAATTTTAGACTTAAATATTTTAAAACCCAAAATAATTATTAGAAATAAAAATACTCAATAAATATTTTATTTATTATAAAATCTAATCGTTCAAACAATATTATGATAGTTTGATAAAATAACTAAAAGAAATATCATAAATGCATGCTAAATAATAATAGTTCACTGTCCGAAATTACATAAATATCCAAAATAAAAATAATAAATTGGAAACAATAAAAAGGTGGTCCATACTGATAAAAATGAAGTCAAGAAAATGATAGACCCACCAAGTACCGAATCGCCTTAGGTCTAAATATTTGAAAGAAGAACTAAGGGGAGTAAGATAAAGAACTTAGTGTGTCTCTATAGTGCAAGCAACATAAAATATAATAGTATTTTATATTTTCTCATTAAGTTTTTTCTGAAAACTAGGTAAACCTCAACATGATGAAATTATATAATCAGATCCTCACCAAAAATACCCAGAAAAAATACTATTTACAAATATTTGTAAATAGTTAAATGGGGCTTTCGGAGTAGAATTAGGCAAAATAGGCAACGAGTTCGGAATTAGGACATCAAAAAATGTGAAGTCATCTATGATCGAAAGAGCTAACAGTCAAAGGCAACTCTGGCCAAAGTTAAAGTTGACTCTAGTGGTCAAACTCAGCAGCAGGAGGTCAACGATCAATGGTGGCTTAACTGGTCAAAGTCAACTCAGGTCGGGTTAGGTTAACGAGTTTAATATGGTTTAGGGTTAAATCTAGTTCGGTTAGGTTCGATTCTACCGGTTGTGTCCAGTTCACTGGTCTAGTTCGAGTTCATGGGTTTAATACATGATTATGGGTTAGGTTACAAAACAAGCTCACTCACTTGATTCCCAATGGTTTTACTATCAGGCCTGGCAAAAGTTTGAGTCACAAGGCTGAGATCTCAGTTCCTGGCCTCTCAATAGTAGAATCTAATGGCCCAAAACCAACAACTCATTATTGCAACCATATTAGGGTTTATAAAACCCAAACAACATCAACGATAGACGAACAAATGAGGGTGGTGGTGGTAGATGAACATATGAGGGTGGTGCCAATTTGAAAACTAAGGACACGACGATACAAGGGTTTTATTCGGGGTCACCAAAATAACCCACAAGGCATATAACTAAAAGAGGTGGGTCAACAGTGGCTTACCAACACCGAGATTAAAGGTGAACAAGGCGGTGAACATGGTGGTGGAAACTAAAGTGATGAAACCGAATGGTTCCAACGCCATTTCAAAGCAATTGACAACAAAAAGGACGATTGATGGTAGAGGTTTCCTCGCAAGGTAACGAGGATCAAGAAGATGGCGGTGAGGATTTATTTAGAGTTTCATCATAAAGAAGAGGGTGAGAGGGAGTTTATTTTGAGAGAAATGAGTGAGTGGTGGCTGCAGATGTGTAAAAGGCAGATGAAAGGGTGCTTAATTCTGAAAATAGGGGTTAAATACCCAATTTAATGGGTAAAAAGCAATGCCTGACCTTAGGATCTCTAGGGTTCATGAAATAGGGACAGAGTTTTACCCTTTTCTCATATTGGTCAATAAATTCCCAAAATAAGCCCATAAGTTCTGATTTTTTTTAATTTAGTCCCTTGAAAAACTTAGGGTTTCTAAATTGAAATTCTAAATGTCTAGGGGTTTCAATTAGGTATTTCACAAGTTAAGTTTCCAAAATTAGGGGAAATTTGGGGTTTTACAACTCTCATCCCCTTAAAAGGAATTTTGTCATCAAAATTTTTAGACTTAGAACAGATTCCAAAATTAACTAACACATACTTGCACTTTCTCATTCCGAACTCATCATCCATAAAAAGGTGGAAACTAAATACATTATAAATGTACCTCCTATGTCATCGTGTGCATCATCATAACAAGGATGAGCTCCGGTTGTATATACTAAACATGGCCATCTAGTCTCAAATCTAGCTGATATATCACTCTGAGCAAGTTTACCTCTACTAGCATTTCTCGAGGCAGCGAGCCTACCATAAGCTCTACTTCTAATAGATACTTGTACTAATGGCTGAGACTGGTGTAATCACTAATTTAGTCCAGGGTTAACTTCTTTATTTTTATTTTTATTTTTCAATAACGAGTTTATATATTTATCTTATTATTAGGTAATTATAAAATGGGCCCATGTGTGTTAGTATACATAAAGTGTATATCATAAGTGTGTGTTCATTATGAATACCTATTTAAGAACATGGTTATTATATAGGTGTTGTTTGTCCAAATTGCATGTAATATATGTTATTAGTATATTATGTGTGTTTATAATTGTTTCAATGTGAATGTGCATATGTATGTATTTGTTATTCCAATGACATTGATAATTAACTATGAACGTATAATTGTATGTATATACATGTGTATTAACTTTTGAATGTATATGTGGTTATTACTAGGATTATTATAATGTGGGCTGTTAATTAAAATATAATAAAGTATATAAGTATAAAAGTATATATGTATAAATAGATTAAATAAAAAATTAAGCCCAAATATTTATAAGAGTCCAGATCCATTACATATTAAAATCCAAAAAAATATAATAATATAACACAGGCTTATTCGGCCTAAACCTAGTTTTAAAAACCCTAATAACAATCTAATCTCTCATGCTTTGCTTTGCAGCCGCCCCATCTGAACCGTTGGATCAAATTTTGAAGACTTTCCAGCTCTCCCATATGCCACGTGTCGCCCATCCAACGTTGCCACGTCAACCTTGATGAAGCCATTTGGACCATCCATCTCAAGAAGCGTCTCAGCCGTTGGATGATGGCGCGTGTAGTCCATGCTCCGACCGTTCATCTTCTTCACGTGCCCACGCGCAGGTGCTGTTTAGTCTCCCCGTCCACGTGGCACCGCTGACGTACGGCTACCGGCTCTCAACCACCGAGCAAACAAGAAAGCATAAAAAAGAAGGGAAAAATCAGAGCTATATCATCAACAATGATAACAATTAAAGATTGCTTCGAATTTGAAACAATAGGCAATATCATAGATTAGGGCAATGTGTGTCTGAGATTAATATAAGCATGTAATGCATCCTTTGTAACACAACAACAGTAGTTCAAACAAAAAATAAAAGAAGCAATAAACACAAAAAACGGCCTTTCAAGGTATATATTCTTCTTCTTTTTTAGTTTATCTATGTGTATGTATATAAAAAATGATGATAGAAAAATGAGTTTAGAGTTTTACCCAGGAAGATCTCCCTCGCGTCGTTTTGGTTTCCTCTGGCCGACGCTCCTCGATTGATAAGTCGTAGCCTCTCCAAGGCTGGGTGGTGAAACGGTGGAAGCATGCGGTGGCGGAAGCACTTTATTTAATTCAGCTTTCAGATTTCTTAACTGGGAAGGGGTTGATTTTGTTAGGATAGGGTTAGGATTTAGGCTAGGGTTGAAAGAGGAGTTTTTTTGGCTGATTCCAAGGACCGGCCGGTTTTTGGAAAATACGACGGAGTTGGTCGCCGTAATCTGGGTTCATGTTGAAACCAGATGAACTCGATGAATGAGTTCAGCGTTTTGGGGAGGGTTTTTTGTTATAACAAAAAAATGGCCGAAAAAATCAAATAATCGGACAAAAGGGGTATTTCTAATGTTATGAAATTTTAAATGGCATAATACCACTTTTAGTCCTTCTGCCCTAAAATATTTATGCCGGAAGGGCTTCCACATGGTCCAATTACACGATTGATCCCTCCGCGTGGGATAATTACCTTAAGGAGCCATTCCGCCTTTTTAAACTACCCCGGGGTCCTTCGTATTTTCTCAAAAATTTCAATTACGTCCCTGTCATTCCTTTTAATTTTGTCTTGATATTTTCTTTTCTTTATAATCTGATCCTTTTTGCAGTTTTTAAATCAAGTTTTTTTTTTTTTTTTACTTTTTACTTTTATTGTTTTATTTATTTAAGTTCTGCATATTTGTGTTCAATATTCGCAATTTATTTTTTTACGTTATTTTGCTAAATTGTGATGACAATTTTAGGGATAAAATTAGTTTGAACGGAATGTATGTTTAATATGTACGTAGATTTAGCATAAATTGGACCTATGACGTATAATTTTATGTTTAACATGCACTTGTTTGTAAATTAAAAAATGGTAGAATGTCATGAATAACTCTTAACTTAATACGTTTTAGAATAAAATTCGGAATTCATAGGAAAATAAACAAAAAAATAAATAAATAATAAATAAAGCACAAGTAAATAAAAAATATAAATGTTTTAATATACAATATATTTTTATATAGGGTAAACTTTTAGATATGTATACATATAAATATAAATGTATATATGTCCATATAATAAATACTTTTAATGTATAACAATTCTAAAGAATAAGATGGAATTTTGTAAAATATGGTATATATATATAGTACACATAATTTTGAATGTAGGAAACGTAATTTTGAAGAGCATACTAACATTTTGGTACATAAAAAATATATTACAACATATAATAATGTGAAAATGAAATATATATACATATATGTATGGTTTATGATATGGCTTTAAAATAAATAAAAGATTTTAGCAAAAATGAATAATGTATAATAGTAGTTCTTTTCTTATGTAACTTTAACACATAATTTACTTTAATATATACTTTTGAATAATAGTTTTTTTTATATATGTGTGTCATAACTTTAATTGATAATTTATTTCAATACATTTTTAAACATTTTTATGCTATATTATTTTAATAATGTATCTTAAATCTTTTGGGCTTCCATCACTATATATTTGGGCCTTGTTGTTTTAGTTTCAATAGTTTGGGCCTATGGTTTGGGCTTAGATTGTAGAACTTAGTTAGTTCTTCTTAGGTTTAGATTAGGAATAGTCAAATTAATTCGAACAAATCGTATGCCCGACTTATAGGGGCACGATTCTAGAATAAAAATTGCCCCTAGATTTTTTTAAGCCTTAGTTAAATAAGAGTTTGAATTAATTTAGTGAATTTAAGTTTATTCTTGGCTTATTGGAGTAAATGTTAAATTCATTAAATTAATTGAACTTTTCTTAATCACTTCAAGGGAAAAATCAATTTTAAGCCTAACTTAGCACTAAATTGCAATTTAGCCTCCATAAATTGAGCTTCTTAATCTTTTTAGGGGTTAAATACATAATTGAGCTATATACATATTAAACTGGGCCTTCTTTTTTAAAATGTTTACTTTTATGCCCTTAATTGTTATACTTTAATTGACACCTATATAATCTTTAATCTTAATTGCACATTTAATCAATCTAAGTCATAAAAGGGAGGTGTTTATTAATTCAAATATTTGTGTCGTAACAGTCCGAGCTTAAACGATGTTGACCAAATATTCGAATTAATTATTATCGTCCTGAGGTAAATGGATTAAAATTAATAAAATCACTACATCATAATTAAATGTTTGCATCATGCATAAAGGTGACGTACAGAGGTCGAATCATAAATTAACTCGACAGTCAGGCTTATTCAATGTCGGTTTAATCTATGGTCCGACATATCGTCAACTTTACTAATTAAATGTTTAATTAATTTGAATCCACCAACTCGATAAGGCCCATGTAGTCAAGGTTAATTTTCATCTAGAAACTTCGAATTTAACTCGATCTAAATTTCAATAACTTTTATTCTTTTTGGAGCAATAAATTTTTTGGTAACGATTTCCGGGCGTGATGGGGGTGCTAATCCTTTCCCACATGTAACCAACTCCCGGACCCTTTCGTAACGAATCTCTGGTTTTATGGTGTCTAGCCCACCTTACCCAAGTGGCCGGTGGCGACTCCAAATTTTCATCGTTTTGGAAAATTTAAAGTTTTCAAAAGAAGTCCCCCATTTTTCAAAAGATTTTCATTAACGATTCAGGGGATAATTAGTAGTCGACTTATTTTCTAAACAAACGCCCTTAACACGTCAAAATTTCTTTTTCTCAAAAAAGGAGAGGGAAAAAGGTCGCTACAGCTTGGCGACTCCGCTGGGGATGTTTTTTAAACAAAAGAGAGTTAGGCCAAAGAAAAATTGTTGCTCTGAAATAATGAAAATTATTGGGATTTCAATTGACTTTAACTAGGAAAATTCTTCCTTAAAATGTGATCGAGATTGCACGGGCTTTGATAATTGGTGGTCCTCGAATTAACTCTCCATTTAATTTCTAAGGAGTCATCAACATCTTTTGCATAATGTCATTAAGCTCTATACCCGAGCTTCTTCCCTTAAGTGGGAGTGAAACGCCACATACCCACGTGAGTAGCCCTCCATGGGTCGGTAATTCACTTTCGAAATCCACACCTTTTGACACGTGAGCAGCCCTCCACATCATCAAGTTGTGTTTTCCCTCGAATCGAAACCAATTTGGAAGCTTATAATGGGCCAGAATTGGGTTCTTGTTGCCTTAGTAGGCAATAAGATAGGTTCGGGTACCCTTGATTAGAACCAAACCCATGTGTGAGAATTTAGGAAACCCAGCCCTATTAGAGCCATGCGGACAACCTTAGCGAACTAGAATTCATGTTGTTAAGTTGCTTGTGTTTATCCTTTCCTATTTTTGTAATTTTATCTCACGGCTAACTCTTGTCTTTTCTTTATTTTCATTTTTGTTCCTTTGTTTTGCATATTATCGTCATATCATAAAGAGCACATTGAGTTGGAAATATTCTGAAGTTAAAAGCTGAATTGATGGGAGACCTAGTTCGCAGCAATGATGAAAAGAACTCCGACGTACAGGTATGGTCCGAAGGGGAACAATTGTATGAGGGAGACAATACTCCTGCCGGGTTTAGATAAACATTGGCAACAGAGACATTCATGAATACAGAATACAATAATACTTCCGGGCTGAAGACAATGTGGAATAGTTGGGACTTAGAAACAATGAGCATTTTCAGAAGGGAATATGGTGACATTGCATATTTGTTAGATGCTCCGGTAGATCAGGCACTGCTGCAAGCCTTGGTGAGATTCTAGAACCCCGCCTATAGTTGTTTCACGATCGGTAACTTCGACTTGACTCTTACAATTGAAGAATATCAAGATCTTTTTAATTGTGAGAAGATTGACGAAACTTGGGTAAACTCGAAGCCTAGTAAGAACAAAGCCTTCCGGGGCAAGCTCAAGAGATTCTCAGACATGTTGGAATCCTGGGTCGAGCATCAGGTCATTACTTGGAACGGTAAGGAGTATCTCTGATGGGATGGGATTCTAGCCCTGACTTCGGTAAACCAGTAGGCCGAGTTCAATGAGATCTCTTCGCGTTATTAATTTATGGGTTAGTGCTCTTTCCCCAGGCACGAGGGCTAATTGACCTGGAAGTGTTAGACTTGTTTGACCGTTTGAGTAGTTGAACCAATCTGGTGCCTGTGATCTTAGCCGAAACCTTCCGATCTTTGAGGTTTTGCTGGGAGCATGGTGGAGGTCATTTTCATGGGTGCTCGTAACTTTTGATAGTCTGGTTCTACAGTCACTTGTGGTCAAATGCTAATTTCTCGAAGCCTCTTTACCATGGTAGTTTCTCACCTTTAGAAGAATTTCTGCGAAAGGAAGATTGACCCACCAGAAGATCTGAGGAAGTTTGGGTAGATGTTCTTAGTAACCTGAAGGAGGAGGATATAGTTTGGAGGGCTCTCTGGCTTTCTGCAAGGAGTATCCTCTACAGGTGCGGAGTACACTCTTGGGTGCCGTTACTTGGACTTTAGGGGCACACTGCTTATGCTCCTCTCCTAGTTTTGAGACAGTATGGCTCAAAGCAGTTTGTTCCGGCTACCAAGGGCTTGAATGAGTTCAACATGAATTATGAGAAGGAAAAAGGCTACAAGGCAGCGGTGTACGATGTTTCTTCTTCCTGGAACAATGTGAGACGGGTCAGAGTTATAAGTGCTACCCACATGACCACTCCCGAGTACGAGGCATGGAGATTCAGCCGCGTCAATGACAACGTCCCCCAACTGAATCCCGATAAAAAAGGACAATGGAAGAGAGGTTGGCCACCCTTCCTACTGAAGCCGAGTTAATGAGGAAACAACTTGAAGAGGAGCAGGAAAGGTATCTCAAGCTCGAGGAGAAGGCTCGCCAAGAGAAATTCGACTTTGAGTTGGAAAAGATACAATTTGAGGGAGTGGTTAAAGGTCTATAAAAGAGAAATGATGAATTGGAACTCGAGCTCAAGTTAGAAAGGGAAGAGATCCAGAAACTCAAGAGGCTAGGAAAAAGCAAAAGAGTTGTAGAAGGCGGATTAAGCGAAGGGATAGAGCTCCGACTCAGGGAGGAGAAAGCGAGAGCCGAGAATTATAAAATGATGTATTGTGAGAATAGAGATCAGGTGCTCACTTTAACACAAGAAATGAAAAACTTGCGCACTTTTCACTCTAAGCAGATCGAGAAAGAACGTTGCCAAAATGAAGCCTTGAAGGATCAGGTTAAATGTCTGGAGAAGTCTCTTTTCAAGCACAAAGGTTCGACTAGCAAGTTAAAGGAAAGCAAGACGGAAAACCAGGCTTTGGAGACTCTTATTGAAGAATTGGAAACTGAGGTTCAACAACTCAAGGATCATGTGGCAAGCTTTAGGGGAGCAATTCAAATACGCCCTATGCCGAGCTCGGAGCAATTACAGTTCGCTGCCTACACCATTTGGAGACAAGAGCAGGAGTTAGCACAATGGATGGTTCGGATACAAGGAATCTCCCAAAAGATACAACTCTTGGTAGAGGACGCTACTGAACTTCATGATTGTGTCGACGATGACTCTGAAGAAGGAGAAAGGATTGTTTGGATTTTGAGGGAGATCATCGACCTCGATACTACCCTAAAGTCATATGTTTAATTGGCTTTCTTTGGATTATTGTACCAAGACTATGTTTCTGTTAATGAAAGTCGTTTAACGATGATATTTGCCAGACTCAATTGCTCATTGCATTCATGCATAATTCATTTATTTTCTTTGTTTTGTTAACAAATAATTGACCAAAAAGCTTTCTGTTTCAAGAAACAAAAATAAATTACATTTTGGTTATTTATAATTACCATCATTCCACATCCATATCATACCGTTTACGAACAAAGCGAATGGAGGAAGGTTTCGCGAAACTGGAAGTCGACCTACGTAGTCAAATGGAACGAACCCAACAAGAATTGAGGGAAACCATTCTCAAGTCCCAGCAAGACATGATGAGGGAGATATCGCAGCTATTGCAAGCCCAGCTAAGGCAGGAGCTCAACCCTTCATCAAATACTATGCAAGGCGCATCTGCTTCTCATTCTGGTGCAGCCGCTCAAACCCAACCAGGGGTGACCTTCGGGAATCCCGATGTTGTTGGAGATGGCATCCCAGATTTTGATGAATTAGAAAAACTAAATCAAATGAAAGTATAGTTTGCCAAGCAACTAGAAGACACTCGGAAGGACCTAGAGGAAAAGTTCAGAGTGAAAGAAGAGGAGGATGAACCTTATGGGTTAAGTGCTAGAGAACTCAGCCTGGTCCCAGTCGTGGAAATCCCATACAAGTTTAAGGCTCCAGATTTTGAAAAGTTTGACGGGAGTACCTGTCCATCTGCTCATATAGTGATGTTTTGCTGGAAGATGGCTGGTTTTACCAACAACGAGAAGCTCTTGATTCATTGTTTTCAAGATAACTTAGTTGGGTCTGCTCTAAGGTGGTATAACCAACTGACCATGGCTCAGATCAAGTCGTGGAGAGATTTAGCGAAAGCTTTTACTGATCAGTATAAGCATGTAACTGACATGGTTCCCAACTAGCTGTTGTTACAAGGCATGGAATAAAAGCGCAATGAGACTCTTCGCGAATATGCTCAAAGGTGGCGTGATGTGGTAGCCCAAGTCCAACCACTGCTTCATGAACATGAGATCTCCCCTATGTTCATAGACACACCAAAATGGGCACTTTATGATCGGCTGATCAGTAACCCCATCAGTAACTTTGCAGAAATGGTCATGACCGGCGAACGTATTGAAGCGGCTATCAAGAGCGGAAGAATCAATAGAGGAGATCATTCATAGAAGCAGTTCAAGAAGAAGGATCATGAAGTGAACAACACCAACGCTTTTGAGAATACCAAGAACTTCACCATTTCCCAGCCACACGCTCCAGCAGGAAATTCTAGAAACTTTAACAAGAGGGAGGACAAAGGACCTAAGAAGGAAAGGGATGATAGGTCTTTCACACCTTTGCCAATTACCTATAAAGAACTCTACTCACAGCTATACAAGGCCGATCTGGTCCGACCATACCACATTACTCCTTATAACCCACTGTACCCGACTTGGTATAATCCTAAGGAGCACTGCGAGTATCATGCTAATGTCCCGGGGCACTCAATTGAGAATTGTATAGCTTTCAAAAAGTTCGTTCAGAATCTGATTCGAGTTGGGGTGTTACAGCTAGTGGAGCCTAGCACGCCCAATAATCCATTGCCGAACCACGGGGGACAGAGGGTAAATGCCATTGAAGACGAGTATACCGCGAAAGCCAGAAAGAGCGTGTCTGAGGTCCAATCCCCTTTGAGATGGGTTTTTCAACAGTTGTGTATGGCACGTCTCATTAATCGGGGGATGGTGTTGGTCAAGGAAGGGTGTGGCATGTACTGTGAGTATCACCAGTTAAAAGATCATGATATACAACATTGTGAGGAATTTCGTCATCTACTTCAAGCTATGATGGATAATAAGGAGATAGAGTTTTTTGAGAAGGGAAAAAGAGTGAAAGAGTTTGAAGTTTGTGCATTAGAGAGTCAAGAAACCAGATACAGTGCCAAGAGGCCACTTGTCCTCGGTCTCAGGACGAATGAGGCGAGTGAACCAAAAGTGGCCCCCAAAATCATAATTGCTACTCCAAAGTCTTTTCCTTTCATAGACACCAAGACGGTTCTGTGGAATTACACCGCGAGCGTCTAGTGCACAAGAGGAGAAGAGGACGATGGAAATAGAGTTTGCTCAACCAACCAACAGAGAAGTAAGTGATGTGGGGCATCTAACAAGAAGTGGTCGATGCTACATTCCAAAAAACGTAAGGGATCCAAAGGAGAAAGTCTAGGAAGCTAGAGTAGGATCTGAAAGGTTGTTTGGGGAAGACCCACCGACAAAGATCAAGGAGCCCGTCACAGAAATGCAAGCACAAGAGTTTCTAAAATTTTTGAACCACAACGAGTATAATGTCATCAATCAACTCCGAAAACAACCAGCTCGCATGTCAGTGCTTGATCTGTTACTGAATTCAGAAAAGCATCGAGAGGCATTGTTGAAAGTTTTGAACGAGACCTTCATTGCAAAAGATATTTCTGTTGGGAGATTGATCAAATCATCAGTCACATTACTGACGTCAATCACATTACGTTCAGTGATGACGAAATTCCAGGGAAAGGCACGTGGTCCTTAAAGGCCCTGAACATCACTACCTACTACCCACTGTAAAGGTTATGTATTGCTAGGCATTTTAATTGATAATGGATCTGTATTGAATGTCATGCCATTAGCCACGCTGCAATGACTACCAATCGGTAGCTCACACATGAAGCCATGTCATAATACCGTACGAGCCTTCGACGAGACTCAGAGAGATATGGTCGGGAAAATAGAAGTACCCTTGCTCATTGGTCCCACTGAATACGTGGTCGACTTTGTGGTCATGGATATCCAGCCATCTTACAATTACTTGTTAGGAAAGCCTTGGATACACTCGGCCGGCGCCGTTCCATCCTAACTCCATCAAAAATTGAAGTTTGTCACCGATGGGAAATTAGTAACAGTGAAGGCAAAAGAGGAAATCATTGCTTCAGTGAATCTGGATACACCGTACATCCCTTCTGATGGAGAAGTGATGGAGTGCGCCTTCAGAGCCTTGGAACTTATCAATGCTACTTTTGTTGCCGAAGGAAGCAAAGTTCCGCACCCTAAACTATCAAATTGCACTAAGATGATGGTGTTCAAAACCCTAGGAAGAAGAGCAAGAAAGAACAAAGGTTTAGGGAGAAATCTACAAGGGCATCTTCGTCTTGTAGTGTGGTTCACAAGCTGGACCACTTTGGACTCGGCTATAAGCCCAATTTGCTGCAAAAGAGGCAAGAATGAAAAAAAAAGACAAGAATAGAGGAAAGCCAGGTTGAGGGGGGAAGACATTCCCTGGGCTCCCATAACCTATTCAAACTTCAAAGGTATCTTCATATCTGAGGGGATCCGAAACCCGGAGGAGGATATCCAAAAGGCAAACCAGGAGGGTGAAAGGTGCCTCCAAGAAAAGCTGATCAGTGAGGCTTTAGAAGAAATGAATGTAAACATGATCGGTGACGAGAGCAAGTCTAACCAATTTTTAGCCAGAATTCACCTGTGCCTCCTAGGGAAGAGCTCAACAACTGGACCTTCAGGGTTGTGCCAGCACTCAATAGGGACATATCAAAGTAATGCCTGGAACCACTCCGTTACTTTGGCCCGAAAGTAACGAACACCTTTTGTAAAAAAGGGCAACTATGTCATATTTATCTGTTTTGAGTGAAATATACTACACCTACATTTTCTTTCTCTCAAATGGCAAACATGGCATTCATTCCCTTTCATTCATTGTTTATCCATTTACCTATTCATTTATTTATGAACAATGTGGAACCTAATCCCAAGGTAAACTGTATGAACAATGTGGAACCTAATCCCAAGGTAGACTTCGAACGATCCATGTACTTGGTAGAGTTAGAGGAAGAAAGTGATGAGATTCCAAAAGAGCTGTTAAAAATGATGGCCGGTGAGGAAAAGCAAATCATCCCGCACCAAAAGAAGCTAGAGATCCTAAATTTGGGAACTAACGAAGAAAGGAAAGAAGTAAAGATCGGGGCACCATATCACCAGAAATCAGACAAGGGTTAGTGGAATTGCTTGTGGAATTTAGAAACGTATTCGCATGGTCGTACCAAGACATGTCAGGCTTAAACACGGATATTGTAACGCACAAGCTTCCCATTAGGCCAGAATGTAAGCCCGTTCAACAAAAGCTTCGAAGAATGAGAGCAGACATGTTACTGAAAATTAGGGAAGAGGTGAAGAAGCAATTTGAGGCCGAGTTTCTGGAAGTCTCTAAGTACCCTGAATGGGTGGCCAACATTGTGCCAGTACCAAAGAATGATGGGAAGGCACGAATATGTATGGATTATAGAGACCTTAACAAGGCCAGCCTCAAAGACAACTTTCCTCTCCCCCATATTGATACTTTGGTGGACAATACCGCGGGGCATGCTTGGTTCTCATTCATGGATGGCTTTTCGGGGTACAACCAGATCAAAATGCACCCCGAAGACATAGAGAAAACCATTGTGACTATATGGGGCACGTTTTGTTACAAAGTGATGCCCTTCGGATTAAAAAATGTTGGGGCAACCTACCAAAGAGTCATGGTAACCTTGTTTCATGACATGATGCATAAGGAAATCGAGGTGTACGTGGATGACATGATAGCCAAGTCTAAGACTGAGGAGGAGCAAATCCAGAATCTGCGAAAGCTCTTCCAAATGTTAAGGAAATATCAGCTAAAACTCAACCCGGCCATGTGCACCTTCACAGTCACATCATGGAAGCTTTTAGGCTTTGTGGTAAGTCACAGGGGCATCGAGATTGACCCCAACAAGGTAAAAGCGATTCAAGAGCTTCCACCACCGCGGACACAAAATGAGGTCCAAGGTTTTTTAGGAAGGTTAAACTACATCTCTCGATTCATATCACAATTAACTAATAAGTGTGACCCTGTCTTCAGTCTCCTCCGAAAGAATAACCTGGGAGTCTGCGATGAAGATTTCCAAGAGGCATTAGAAAAGATTAAGAAGTATCTGACTGATCCCCCAATCATGGTAGCACCGGTGCCAGATAGACCATTGATCATGTATCTAGCGGTCTTTGAAAATTCTTTGGGGTGTGTACTCGGGCAACACGAAGAGTCAGGGAAGAAGGAAAGGGCCATCTACTATTTGAGCAAGAAATTCACGGATTATGAAACCCGATACCTGCTAATTCAGAAGTTATGTTGTGCCTTGGTATGGGCCACTAAGCGGTTACGGCAATACATGTTGTATCATACCACCTGTCTAATTTCCCGGATAGATCCGCTGAAATTTCTAATGGAAGTGCCAGCATTGACAGGGAAGATGGCCCATTGGCAAATGCTCCTGTCATAGTTTGACATCGTTTACGTAAACCAAAAAGTAGTAAAAGGAAGTGTCGTGGCAGATCTTCTAGCAAGTCGCGCCTCGGATGACTACGAACCATTGGATTTCCATTTCCGGACGAAGATTTGATTTATGGTGTAACTAAAGGGAAATATGTTGCCAAGAAAGAGGGCTAGAGGCTCTATTTCAATGGGGCGTCGAATGCCCTAGGCCATAGAATAGGGGCAATATTAATTTCCCCCGAAGATGACCACTACCCTTTCACAAGTAAGCTGGAATTCTTTTTCACCAATAACATAGCCGAGTATGAAGCCTGTGTCATGGGTCTTCGAGCAGCCATTGAGAAGAAGATCAAGGTACTCCAAGTTTTTGGAGATTCTTCTTTAGTAGTCTACCAACTTCAAAAAGAATGGGAGACCAGGGATCCAAAGCTGATAAAATATTATGATCTGATTCAAGATTTGGTCAGAAGTTTTAAAGAAGTCAGTTTCACCTACTTGCCAAGAGAAGACAACCAAATGGCTGACGCTCTGGCCACCTTGCCCGCCATGTTCAAAGTAAATGGGATGGCCGAGATGAAGCCCTTCGAGATGCAAACTTTTGAAGTGTCGGTCGACTGTTATAGTTTGAAAGAGGAAAAGGATGGCAATCCATGGTATTACGACATCCTCTAATACATCAAATACCAAACTTACCCAAAAGACGCCAACGACAATGAAAAAAGAACTATCAAAAGGTTGGTATCAGGGTACATCCTTGATGGAGAAGTTTTGTATAAAAAGAGCAAAGATCAGATATTGTTGAGATGTGTCAATGCCCAGGAGGCTGAAACTATTTTAACAGAGGTCCCTGGAGGTTTATGCGGAACCCACGCTAGCGGCTTCTCGATGGCTAGGAAAATCATGAGATACAACTACTTCTGGTCAATAATGGAAGGAGATTGCATCAATTATGCAAAGAAGTGCCATAAATGCCAAATCTACGCCGACATTCCCTGCCGGTACCACTTCATGTCATGAACTCGCCTTGGCCTTTTGCTGTCTGGGGAATAGACGTCATTGGTTAGATATACCCGAAAGCTTCTAATGGCCATTGCTTCATCTTAGTAGCCATCGATTACTCCAACAAATAGGTAGAAGCTGCCCCATATGCGAACATCACAAGAACGAAAGTTTACAAGTTCCTCAAAAAAGAAATTATATGTCGTTATGGTCTGCCCGAAATGATCATTACTGACAATGCTTCCAACTTGAATAACAAAATGATGACTGAGGTGTGTGGACAGTTCAAAATTGTACATCACAATTCTACTATCTATCGCCTCAAGATGAACGGAGCAGTGGAGGAAACAAATAAGAATATAAAGAAGATCATAGCGAAAACCACAGAAAATTACAAGGATTGGCATGAAAAGATACCTTTTGCCCTATTTGCTTATCGGACCTCTGTGAGGACCTCCACTAGGGTAACACCTTACTCTTTGTTATATGGCACGAAAGCGGTATTACCCATTGAGGTAGAGATCTCGTCGCTCTGAATTTTGAATGAAGTAAAGTTGGACGAGGCTGAATGGATACAAGCAAAAATTGATCAATTGGACCTCATCGAAGAGAAAAGGTTGAAGGCCATCTGTCATAGCCAAATGTATTAGAAAAGGATGATGCGGGCCTATAATAAGAAAGTTCACCCCCAGAGAGTTTCAATAGGGGGATCTGGTGCTAAAAAAGATCTTACTTAACCAAAAAGACTTTTGAGGGAAATGGGTGCCTAATTGGGAAGGGCCTTATGTTGTAAAGAATGCCTTCTTCGGAGGAGCGTTGATCTTAGCCGAGATGGATGGGAGAGAGTTAAGCAACCCAATAAACTCAGACTCGGTAAAAAAGTATTACGCCTGAAGAAAAAAGAAAAAAAAAAAAAAAAAGAAAAAAAAGAAAAAAAAAGAAGGAAAAAGAAAAAATAAGGAAAAAAAAGAAGAAGGGTTTAGGGCGAAAACCCTAAATTGGGTGTCCTAAAACCAGGGGGTGATCTGAATTGAAAATCTAAACAGGACGGTTCAAACATGCATGAATTTTGGCATACGACTGACAGACTTCAGCAAAGGACAATGCTTCAATCCTTATGTAGTTAAAAGACGTAACTCAAGATGGCGAGTCAAATGTCTACTGTGGTCGATGGGTTCTTATTGTTCATACAATCGACGATATTTGTGTCTTTTCTTTTCATGTTTGCCATGACTTTCAAAATTTTGTTGATGTTTCTCTTAGTATTAATAAAATATTATTTATGTTATTCGTCTAGCAGATGGATTGGCATAGGTCAAAAAAAGCAAAAGATTTATTGGTATTACTATGATTTAACCCATTGAGTGCAGGTTATTCCAGGATAAAGGGCGAATTTGCCAAGGTTAAGGCAAAGAGATCATTGGGGTGAAACTGACGAAATTCACTAAAGAAAGATAGTGAATACCTCACTTATTATTGAGGGAACTAAAGGCAAAAACCCAGAAGGGCGCCCGAAAGAAGAAAAAAAAAGAATGAAAAACTAAAGTGAAAACCCGTAAAGGGCACTTTGGAAGTACAAGTCTAAAAGTGACAACCTGAAAAGACACTTTAGAACAAAGGAATTAAGAGGGGCATAAAGGGTGAACCCGATGACAAGTGGGGCACCGCCGACACAAGAAATAAAGGAAGAAAGAAAAAGAAAGTCGAAATCAAGGGACCAAGAAAAAGAAGTATCCGGGATAAAAGGGGGTAACCTCTTGAGAAGAGAAACAAACATCAGGGGGAAACTGGGAGACAATTTCCAAGCAAAGGATTTTGATAGAACCTTTCGAAAAAGTGGTTAGCCTATCTGTTCAGGCTCTTAAAGAACAGAAGCCTTCATGGAACCCGCGTCTGAAAAACTCCTACTTGTTCGTCGCCTCTTCGGAAGAACATGATGTCTTCATCGGGTTGTGTCTACTGCCATTTCGGAGGGACATCCTGGCGTCACTAAGATTGCTTTCGACCACTTCGGGAAAGCAGAGTCACTTGGATTCATTCGCTACCGCTTCGGAAGAATGAGCCGTTAAAAATATATTTGGATTCGTTCGCTGCCGCTTCGGAGGAATTTGTCATTCGGTATTTGGTTTGTCCTATGCTGATCAAGAAAGGCATGCCAATGTTACCCACTTGTTTTCTACTGTTTCGGGGAAATGAGTCATCTTAATTTGCTCGTTGCCATTTCAGGAGAGCAAATCATCCGACAGGAAAGTATGACAAAATTAGTGCTTATGGTCTTTGCTTTATTCTTGTTCCACAAGTATAAGCAAAGAGGGGCAGTTGTAATCACTAATTTTGTCTGGGGGTTAAGTTCTTTATTTTTATTTTTCAATAACGGGTTTATATATTTATCTTATTATTAGGTAATTATAAAATGGGCTCATGTGTGTTAGTATACATAAAGTGTATATCATAAGTGTGTGTTCATTACGAATACCTATTTAAGAACATGGTTATATAGGTGTTGTTTGTCTGAATTGCATGTAATATATGTTATTAGTATATTATGTGTGTTTATAATTGTTTTAATGTGAATGTGAATATGTATGTATTTGTTATTCCAATGACATTGATAATTAACTATGAACGTATAATTGTATGTACGTACATGTGTATTAACGTTTGAATGTATATGTGGTTATTACTAGGTTTATTATAATGTGGGCTATTAATTAAAATATAATAAAATATATAAGTATAAAAGTATATATGTATAAATAGATTAAATAAAAAATTAAGCCCAAATGTTTATAAGAGTCCATATCCATTACATATTAAAAACCAAAAAAAATATATAATAATATAACACAGGCCTATTCGGCCCAAACCCAGTTCTAAAAACCCTAATAACAATCTAATCTCTCATGCTTTGCTTTGCAGCTGCCCCATCTGAACTGTTGGATCAAAATTTGATCCAACGACTCAGATCAAATGAAGATCAACGGCCTAGATTGATTGAAGACTCTACAGCTCTCCCATCTGCCACGTGTCGCCCATCCAACGTTGCCACATCAACCTTGATGAAGCCATCTAGACCGTCCATCTCAAGAAGCATCTCGGTCGTTGGATCATATCTAATCCAACAGCCCAGATCGCTCCAGCCATTCGATGATGGCGCGTGTAGTCCACGCTCCAACCGTTCATCTTCTTCACGCGCCCACGCGCAGGTGCCGTTTAGTCTTCCCATCCACGTGGCACCGCTGACGTACGACTACCGGCTCTCAACCACCGAGCAAACAATAAAGTATAAAAAATAAGGGAAATAGAGCTATATCATCAACAGTGATAACAATTAAAGTTTGCTTCGGATTTGAAACAATAGGCTATAACATAGATTAGGGCAATGAGTGTCTGAGATTAATATAAGCATGTAATGCATCCTCTGTACCACAATAGCAGCAGTTCGAACAAAAAAGAAAAGAAGCAATAAACACAAAAAAATGGCCTTTCAAGGTATATCTTCTTCCTTTTTTCAGTTTATCTATGTGTATTTATATAAAAAATGATGATAGAAAAACGGGTTTAGAGTTTTACCCAGGAAGATCTCCCTTGCGTCGTTTTGGTTTCCTCTGGCCGACGCTCCTCCGTTGATAAGTCAGAGCCTCTCCAAGGCTGGGTGGTGTAATAGTAGAAGCACGCGGCAGTAGAAGCCCTTCCTTTAATTCGGCTTTTGGATTTCTTAACTGGGAAAGGGGTTGATTTTGTTAGGATAGGGTTAGGATTTAGGCTAGGGTTGAAAGCGAAATTTTTTTTCTGGTTTAGGTTTGCCGGCCGCCGCCGCCAGGGACTGGTCGGTTTCTAGAAAATACGGCGGAGTTGGTCACCGAAATCTGGGTTCATGTTGAACCCAGATGAACTCGATGAACGAGTTCAGAGCGTTTCTGGGGTGGGTTTTTTTGTTATAACAAAAAACGGCCGAAAAAATCAAATAATCGGACAAAAGGGGTATTTATAATGCTATGAAATTTTAAATGGCATAATACCATTTTTAGTCCTTCCGCCCTAAAATATTTATGCCGGAAGGGCTTCTGCATGGTCCAATTACACGATTGATCCCTCCGCGTGGGATAATTACCTTAGGGAGCCATTCCGCCTTTTTAAACTACCCCCGGGGTCCTTCGTATTTTCTCAAAAATTTCAATTACGTCTATGTCATTCCTTTTAATTTTGTCTTGATATTTTATTTTCTTTATAATCTGATCCTTTTTCCAGTTTTTAAATCAAGTTTTTTTTTTTACATTTTATTTTTATTGTTTTATTTATTTAAGTTCTGCATATTTGTGTTTAATATTCACAATTTATTTTTTACGTTATTTTGCTAAATTGTGATGATAATTTTAGGGATAAAATTAGTTTGAACAGAATGTATGTTTAATATGTATGTAGATTTAGCATAAATTGGAAGTATGACGTATGATTTTATGTTTAACATGCACTTGTTGGTAAATTAAAAATTGGTAGAATGTCATGAATAACTCTTAACTTAATACGTTTTAGAATAAAATTCGGAATTCATAGGAAAATAAACAAACAAATAAATAAATAAATAATAAAGCACAAATAAATAAATAAATATAATTTTTTTAATATACAATATATTTTTATATAGGGTAAACTTTTAGATATGTATACATATAAATATAAATGTATATATGTACATATAATAAATACTTTTAATGTATAACAATTTTAAAGAATAAGATGAAATTTTGTAAAATATGGTATATAATAGTACCCATAATTTTGAATGTAGGAAACGTAATTTTGAAGAGCATACTAACATTTTGGTACATAAAAAATATATTACAACATATAATAATGTGAAAATGAAATATATATACATATATGTATGGTTTATGATATGGCTTTAAAATAAATAAAAGATTTTAGCAAAAATGAATAATGTATAATAGTAGTTCTTTTCTTATGCAACTTTAACATATAATTTACTTTAATATATACTTTAGAATAATAGGTTTTTTATATATGTGTGTCATAACTTTAATTGATAATTTATTTCAATACATTTTTAAACATTTTTTATGCTATATTATTTTAATAATGTATCTTAAATCATTTGGGCTTCCATCACTATATATTTGGGCCTTGTTGTTTTAGTTTCAATAGTTTGGGCCTATGGTTTGGGCTTAGATTGTAGAACTTAGTTAGTTCTTCTTAGGTTTAGATTAGGAATAGTCAAATTAATTTGAACAAATCGTGTTCCCGACTTATAGGGGCACGATTCTAGAATAAAAATTACCCCTAGATTTTTTTAAGCCTTAGTTAAATAAGAGTTTGAATTAATTTAGTGAATTTAAGTTTATTCTTGGCTTATTGGAGTAAATGTTAAATTCATTAAATTGATTGAACTTTTCTTAATCACTTAAAGGGAAAAATCAATTTTAAGCCTAACTTAGCACTAAATTGCAATTTAGCCTCCATAAATTGAGCTTCTTAATCCTTTTAGGGGTTAAATACATAATTGAGCTATATACATATCAAACTGGGCCTTCCTTTTTAAAATGTTTACTTTTATGCCCTTAATTGTAATACTTTAATTGACACCCATATAATCTTTAATCTTAATTGCACATTTAATCAATCTAAGTCATAAAAGGGAGGTGTTTATTAATTCAAATATTTGTGTCGTAACAGTCCGAGCTTAAACGATGTTGACCACATATTCGGATTAATTATTACCGTCCCGAGGTAAATGGATGAAAAATTAATAAAATCATCACATCATAATTAAATGTTTGCATCATGCATAAAGGTGACGTACGAGGGTCGAATCATAAATTAACTCGACAGTCAGGCTTATTCGATGTCGGTTTAATATATGGTCCGACGTATCGTCAACTTTACTAATTAAATTTTTAATTAATTTGAATCCACCAACTCGATAAGGCCCATGTACTCAAGGTTAATTTTCATCTACAAACTTTGAATCAAACTCAATCTAAATTTCAATAACTTTCATTCTTTTTGGAGCAACAAATTTTCTGGTACCGATTTCCGGGCATGATGGGTGTGCTAATCCTTCCCCACACGTAACCAACTCCCGGATCCTTTCGTAACGAATCTCTAGTTTTATGGTGTCTGGCCCACCTTACCTAAGTGGCCGGTGGAGACTCCAAATTTTCATCGTTTTGGAAAATTTAAAGTTTTCAAAAGAAGTCCCCCATTGTTCAAAAGATTTTCATTAACGATTCAGGGGATAATTAGTAGCCGACTTATTTTCTAAACAAACGCCCTTAACACGTCAAAATTTATTTTTCTCAAAAAAGGGAAAGGGAAAAAGGTCGATACAACTGGTTGTACAAAATCAAAGTAGTAGGTGGATGAGAACACTATCTGAGGTAATGATCCTGAGAAACATGTCTAAAGCATGGTTTTTTCCTCCATTTGCACTCTCTATTATTACCGTAAATACATACAGAAATAGGATGGGAAACTTTGGAGCCACCAACACTGTTAGTCAGAATTGTTGATACTGCAAGTCTCACACTCTGATAACCCTGATGATCAAACTCATCTCTAGCCCTCTTTACAGATTGGTTGAAAAACTTAAATAAATAGTTTTGTCTGGTTTCTTCCTGACTTTATCAGTATTTTGAGGTCCTTGGTCTTCATTAAGTGCCTCTAACCTCTCGGCTGTCCTAGCTCGAGCAACTAATTTGATGAACACAGTGCCTTGGTACATAACAACACCCTTCCAAATCAATATCCAAAGTCCTTTCAAAAACAAATCAAACTTATCTTTCTTATTCATAACTAACCCAGGAGCGTATTTGGCTAGCCTAAAAAACTTTATCTCATAGTCATTAATGGACATATTGTATTATTTCAAACTTATAACGATCCTCAAATGATTTACGAAAATACTCTTATGTGATATGACTAGATGGTACCATATCCTCCACTGGCTCCCACTAATTTTGTGCTTCACCCACTAGCAGTGATACAACGGCCTTCAATTTTTGATTGACGGGTTCAGCCAGTTTTACCCTCAAACATCTTTATCCCAGCAGCTAAAAATTCTATAAATATGGGTTTCCTTGAACCCTCTTACTGGTAAAAATAAAACAATAACTCCCAGTTTACTGTGGCACCGTACGACTGGACCATCTCACTGTCCTTAGAGTCATATAGGTCACCACCCTAAGTCTACTGAAAAGGTGTGTCCACACCTCCACTCTGATGTACTTCAGTCTGTTGGCCTCCAGCCTGAACCTCAGGATGCTCCTCCTCCTCATTAATATGTGTCTTATTCTAATTTTTCTATATGATCAATAGGGGTGGAGGATCACTGTAATGACCCTTAGTTGGTTTGGTTATTAGACCCATTGGGCCAAGTTTGGGCCATATTGGTTGAGAATTGGATCACATAAGCTTGGAAAGTGACCATTTTGTAATAAGGGAGAAACTTATGGGTTTTATTGAGTGGTTTTACCATCTTGAGAAAAGTGGGTTGATAACCCCTTTTAATTTGCTTGTCTTCACGTGGGGTTAAGGAATGGGTCAAGAAGACTTTTTGTGAGATCACCATCCTCTACCTTTCTTCATCATTTTTCTCTCCAAGAACCCATAGCAATTCTTAAAGAATGGATCCAACTTTCCTACCCAATTCTCCCATCAAAGACTCAAGATTGAAGTATCTTAATCTCCTATTCAAGAGCTTCATGAAAAATCTAATTTTGTAGAAAATGGTGTCTCTCATTTATGGGTTTTAGCAAGGTATAAGCTTTGGGGCTTCTATGAGGCTTTCTCATGATTTTAAGGTTTTATTTTCATAGCTAAGCTCACCATGATGGTTAGTTTAAGCTTTGATTCTATTTTCATGTTTGTATGGTATATGAAAGAGGTTAAAGGGGTTTTGCAAGCTTGAGTCAATGAGGAAGGTTGAAGAAGCTTAGGGTAAGAGAGCATTTCATGATTTTTGGCTTACGTTCAGTACATCTCTTACTCATACTCTTCTTGAAGATCATAAAGTGATTGATTTGCTTGATTTTATGGTTTAAGATTGCTATTTAGGTGTTTTGGTAGCGTAAAACCCTTTTAATGGTGAAATTCAAATTAATTGTTAGTAATGTGTAAAAATGGTAGCAAACCACCTTAATTAACTCTCATAAGATGTAGGTTTTAGTTAAGGGATTAAAGGTTATGTTTTGAGGGATTGGGAAGTGATTTCTGAAGCCTTAGAAGCCATTTTTGGGCTTCAGTACCAATATACTAGGATCCTGTATCGATACCCTATGTTCTAAAGGATGAACGAGGAAACTTGTGAAGGGTGTATCGGTACCCTTTTGTGTGGGTATTGGTACCCCCTATTTTATCATAATTCTAGAAGTGCAAAAGTGTACCGATACATATGGTGGCATAACGGTACTGAATGGGTATCGATACAAGGTGTAGGTTAAACCCCTTATGCGTATGAAGCAGAGTATCGGTACGCATAGGGTGGGTATTGGTACCCAGAGAGGCATATCGATACTCTTGAGTGGGTATCAGTACCCACTAGGAAATCTGGTCGTAAATGTTGAAAATGAGTTAGAGGGGCTGACAATTTGAGGACCATGGCCCAACGGGATTCTAATATGATAAAATAAATTGTAAAATTGGGAAACTGAGATTTAACTCTCAAGGATGAGCGTATCGTGTAATAGTTTGGTATGTGATATGCCTTAAGGGAATTTGCTTGATAGCTTTGCTTGATGCCACTTAACTTTTAGTAAGGTGTTCGAATGCTTAGGGAGCATGTGTTGCTTTATGATTGATGAAAAGGAATCTGGGTGTCCTAGAGTTAGTACTATATTACCTATATAAGGGGATGTGTACTTCGGGCTGAGTGAACAAGTACATCTAACGTACCCGAGAGCTAAGTGATCTGGGTGCGGTTAGAATCCTATATGTGGCTATGATGATTCGGATAAGGTATTAACTCGCTAGGCTGAGTGAGCTCGAGTAACCTGATAGGCTGAGTGACCTCAGGTAAAGACTACTTTGTGGCTAATGTGATCCAAGTATGCCTAGGATGTATTCGTGGCTATGGTGATCCGGATACGGTCCTTTCAACTTGACGGCTGTGTGTGCGTGAGTAAAGTAAGGCTTCGTTGGCCATCTATGTAGATGATTTATGGATACATTATTGTATGTTGCGTTGATGTTATAGATGATAGCTTATGTACCCTATGGTTGAGTGATCAGGGTACAATATGAAACCTACTCTATAGGTTGAGTGATCGCGAGTATGGTTAAGCACTGTGGGATATGTAATACTTCTTGTAGACTTGTTGATGCCTTGAGATAGGTGATCTAAGAACTCTAGCTATTGTAGGCTAGATGATGATTCATAGATAGTGAAGCCTTATCTATGATCTCTAGACTGTATTTATCTCACATTCTTATTTTACGATAATCACAATTTGTGGTAGAGTAGAAATGTGCCACTAAGCTTTGTAATCTCAACGTTCAGAATCGTTGTTTTCGTTCGCATGTTAGTAGGTGGATTGTGGCCGAGGAGCACATCAAGAAGGGATTTCCCATTACCTCTTCGCTTTAGAGTACAATACTTAGTATGTAGTTTGGGGCTTATGTATTCATAGGACCTTACGAGTTAATGAGTATGTAAACTCTATTGAAAAGTTATTTTGATATACAGTGTTTTAAACTTGGAGCTCCTATTTTGTAAACTTATTTTTAATGCGTATTTAATTATATGGAATTATGGATGATTTGATATTTTGAAGATGGCTAAACTTATAGCTTTTAAAAAGAAATTTTGATGGGTCATTTTTGGATGATCCGAATATAGTGCTTTGGATTCGGGTCTAGATTAAGGTGTTATATTTAATGGTATCATAGCTTAGGTTTAGCCGGTTCTAGGAAACCCTAGGGTGCTATAAAGGTTGTGGTAAGGTGTCTAGTAAACAAAAGCCCCTAAATTTAAGTTTTACTCTTCCAAAATAGGAATCTTGATGGTGCTACCATGTTTCCTTGTGTTTTCAGAAAGTTCGATGGTGAGTGATGCCAAGCGTGATTAGAAAAGTCATGAAGAGAGCCATGTCTCTCAAGCAGAAGACTTTGGGAAAGAGTTTGTCTTATATGTTGGGGACACGAGACTTCTAGGAGGTACCGAAAGTGGAAGGGTGAGAAACCTCCATGATCGTACCTTTGTTCTCTTGCAAGTGGTGCAAGCTATCCCGCGGAAAATTTGAGATGCCTCGCAAGACCCCTATTGAGAGGCTTCACCATTTTAGACCTAAAGATTTTAAAGGTTTGGGTGAGAATGACCCGATCAAGGCTGACCAGTGTTTAAGAAACATTCAGATGATTCTAAAACAGATGAAGAGGAGTTCATAGGATGACCTCGATTGTATTGTCTCATTTCTTAAGGGCAATGCACATGAGTGGTGGGAGATGTCTTCTTAGACGAGTTCAAGAAGAAGTACATCAATGAGGTTCACATGGATGAGAAGTCAATTCTTGCATCTAGTTTAGGGGGACCAGACGGTGTTTGAGTATGAGCAAGGTTTTCTAAGGTTGAGCCGTTATGCCCTAGAATTACTTGCCACTAAGGAGTTGAGGTGTAAGAGGTTTAGACATGGGTTGGAGGTTGACCTTTAGATACAAGTGACAACGGGTCCACTTGGGACATTCTTAGAGTTAGTCAATAGTGTAAAGATACTTGAACGACTTCAAGGTTCAACACTGAGTCAAATTGATGACTCTAGAGGCTATGTTGTAGGGACCCATGATGTCATAAGTCCTTTACCGGCTCTGTCTAGGAAATTTTATGCCATGAGTGGGTCGAAGAGAGATACTTCAAATAAGCTACCGAGAGTCGGTCAAGGATCTAGATCGAGGGTTTGTAGGGGTTCATTGATTTCTGCTCTTGAGGGGAGTACTGATGGTTCAGCTGGAGTGTCATTTCCACTTGCTTATGAGCGTTGTGGTCGACATCATCTTTGAGCATGGCAAAAGACTGTCTAGTGATGGATACACCAGTTCAGTCTTAGAGGTTGACTCTTTCTCAGCATTGTTAGAGTTTTATGAGATATGGTGCTAGGGCATCATCTGGATATTAGGGTAGGGGTATTGTGAGACCCACCGTCAGAGTCGATACTTGAGCCGTTGCTAGACAGTCTACCGTTCAGGCTAGAGATGATAGCTTTGCCACCGATGATATGTTAGGTACATGTGTTTGTTTTGGTTTTAGTTGTTGCATTTATGAAAATATGATTTCTCGTTTGTACAATGGTTTTGATTTTCTTTAAATAAATATTGTGGTAAGATCTAGAGGTTGAAGTTGGATTGATTAATTCGTTAGATTCATAGGTGTTTGTAAGTAAGGTTTTACCGTGGATGGTGGGTGAGGATTGAGAGTAACAGTCCCTTTGGTCTTATTAGATTTACTCTCTCCCTAGTTAGTGGATGTTACCTTTAGTATAGGTTGGCCGTGCAAGCACGACGTATGCCTTGTTTTTCAAGCAAGAGTCTCGAAGCTTCGTTGTTCTAGGTGAATCCATTTGAGGGTAATGGACATGGGGGATCATCACCTCTCTAGCGTGAAGGTTGTGTTCCTTTGATATTAGTTCAGAGAGAATCTTGTAAGTTGTAAGACGTTCTTAGCCCATGTAGTAGATACGAGGGTAGAGAGTCTGAAGCTTTAGAGTTGCAAATGTTTAAGAGGATGTTGAGGTGCTCTTTGAGGAATGAGGGGGCTTACCTCTAGATTGAGGATTAGAACCCACGATAGAGGTAACATCAAGTTCGATGTTAGTGTCTGTCACCTTGTGGTATGGCACCGACTGAACTTTTAGAGTGATGAATCATTTGTAAAAGTGAGTGAATACGAGTGTCGTGGCGAAGTGGTTGTTGGAGTATACCCAAAGACCAATTATGAGATGGTTGTAAAAGACATACTTATTTTATCTTGTTTATTAATAAGAAGCCATTATTATTATTTCAGTTTTATTCTATGCACTTATAAATAAACTGAATTATAATAAAGTCCTTAGAATAATATAGTTATTCTTGAATGTCCTTAGTCGAGAATTATTGTGGGCATGGACAATAATAATGTATTAAGACTAATATGTAGTTTATTGATGACAAAGTATTTCCATTGACATGGAGATGTCAAAATCAATACATAAGTATGTGTTAGGGAACGACATACTGGACCGACCCGCTATGAACATGTTTCTTGGATTATTATGTCACGATCACGACATTGCTCATGGTGATAACTACATGTATGATCCTCAGACTTGAGATCATCATTATTTCATCATCGTGAGTGACATATTTTGATACAGCCAAATGTGAGTCGTAACTGACTACACTATAAAGACTGATATTGGATATTTCATAATCCATGTAGCGAAATATGGTTGATCAAGATAAGATTTGTCCCTCCTATATAATAGGAGTAATATCATAGGCCACTTGATTGAGTGAGACTAGAAAATGCATGGTCATGCTCGAATAAATTGATAAGGGATATCATAGTTATTAGTTTATAATAGTCTGCTCAAGATATCAAGAAACATTAGATGGACTATACAAGTGTGACTAATCCATGACTTGTGTCCAATCTAGATGTGAGGACAAAAGATGAAATACATAAAAGAAGTTAATCACGAAAAAAGGTTAAATCAAACCATGATTTCATGTAACTTAGGTAGCAATGATATATTGCTAGATGCCACTCATTGTTTTTAATATTAGAATTGTTCTGGATATTACTGCTAATGTTACATGAAGCTAAAAGGGCCACATCCTATGATTGAAACGAACAAATATCGACTAGATAACATGTGTACAAACTTGTTGTACACGTAATTAGTGAGAAACCAAAATTGTTATAATTATTGTAATTATAGTTAATTTCGTTTTTATATGTGTGTTAATATTTGATAAGTTATTATAATTATCAAATACTATTAAATCTATATATCTCTAAAAGAAACCTAATTAAAGTAGAATCAGATTATACATATTTAATTATATTCGGTTAAATATATTGTATATTTAAAGAATCTGAATTTAATTAGAATTAGGTTTTTAAATACTATATAAAGGCATAAGGTCTAGCAGCCAACACATGTTTTTCGAAAATCCTATCTAACAGTTAGAGAAGAGAAAAATTGTTTGTTTTATTCGGGTGGACTGTGTAGAGGTCGGAACGCTGTTGTGACGACTCGGATTTGATTTAGATTCTCCTATACTCACTACGGAATTCCAAATTACTTGAGGTAATGTTTTCATCCTTTATCACCCCGAATTCGTCCCTTGTACATGGATCACTGGTGGATTACGTTGGATAATTTTTCTACTGCACCATGGGGTGTACCGACGTTTCCCAACAGTGGTATCAAAGCCACTTGTACGATGCGAATTCGAACTTAAATACTTGGATGATGTTTTTGTATGAGATGCATTTTTACTTTTTTTGTTTTTACGAGTATGTGATGTTTGTGCGAAACGTAGAAATTGAATCCAGTCACGATTAATATGTTAATCTATTTTAACAGGTTTTTACAATCGATGGTTAAGTGTTAATCATGTGTTTGTTGCGGTAAGCTTTTGATAATCATATGTTAATAGTTGACATGATGAATATGCGGTTAAGATAGCAGATCATTTTTTGGCAAAAGAATAATGGTTGTTCTAGAGTGAAATACCTTAGGGATTAAAAAATCCCAAAAACACGAATCTGTTGATAAAAGTTATCAAATTGTGAGGTTTTTCCATAGTATCGAAGTGCCAAAATTAAAAATTTTCACGGCATACGGGTAGACCAAACATCCCCGGATTTTCCAGACCGCATAGGCAACACAGGTCGTAGGAACTATTTATGTAATCTTAATTAACAAGATAAAATATGTGTATGTTTGGATGATATGCACGGTGTTTGAAATGCATGGTTATAGCCCAAATAGCCTATTTACTTTTGTTTTATATAAATACGGCATGTGTGTCGTGCCTTTCTCATCTTACTCTCTCATATGTAAAACGAGTTTCTGAAAATTGTAATATTTGTAGAGAAAGCGTGGACCAAAGGAGCAGACTGATGGGATGATGAAAGGTGGATTAGGTGCTTGAGAAGCAATTTCTATCTTTAGTAATTTTGGTTCTCACATTGGCTTGGGATAGGCCACCTTAGTTTTAAGGGCAATAACCATTGCATTTATATTTCGTACTTTACATGTATGTGATGCAATGTATGTTTTAGCATGATAATAAATGATTAGATCATAGTAAAATGGTGAGATTAATATAACAAAACCCTCCATATTTAATTGAAATAGTCATCCAATATTATCCCTCGTTAAAACCTCGATCGATACTATGTAGATTTTGCTAAAGCAAAGTACTTAGATCTATCTTGGTTAAACGCGAAGAATAAGTAAGTGATATTCACTGGTTGTAATATTGGTTAAACTAGGTTGTTCTAAAAAGATTAGAAACCTAAAGACTAATGATTGTTCAAGAACTTCGGTGATTGAAAAACAATACGAAAGTGCATGTCCAGGATTGGTTCTTTGAAAGACTTGGTATTTAAGCGTGCCCAATACACCACCTCTCTTTTCATAAGTTACCTACCTGGTGCACTATTCATTATTGTTCTTTCTATTAGACCATATGAACTTTTGTTTTGGACAAATAGTTGTTCATCAAATATAGGAATTACATGAGATGTAATTAGCAAGTGTTGCTTACCTAAATAATTGAATGCTAGGAGTAAAGCCAAAACTGACTTAGAATGAAATGAAATAGGGATCCTTACCACTAGAAATAATTTTAGCAAGTTTTTCAATTTGAGGGTTTTTAATAGTGGGAATGTTATTACTTTATAAACATGATAAAACGGTACTTATAAATCATATTTTATTACTGTAGATTTATTATGGCAAATTCAAACTCATTATCATTGCGGTCCATCCTTGAGAAGGACAAATTAAATGGTTTGAACTTCCTTGACTGGTTTCGCAATTTGAAGACTGTCCTCAAACAAGAACGGAAAATAATAGTCATCAAAAAACCTATCCCTAAAAAGCCAGCAGATGATGCCTCTAAAGATGAATTGGAAGCCTTTGAAAAATATTCAAGTGACATGGTAGATGTCGGTTGTTTGATGCTTGCGACCATGACCCCTGAGCTTCAGAAGCAACATGAGGACATGGTTCCCTATGAGATGGATAAAAATCTCAAGGAATTATCTTAGAGGCAAGCTCGTCAAAAGAGGTATGAGACCTCTAAGGCTTTGTTTCGATGCAAGATGGTTAAGGGAACTCCAGTGGGAACTCATGTTCTCAAAATGATAGGGTATATTCAGACCATGGAAAAGTTGGGCTTCCCTCTAAGTGTTGAATTGGATACTGGTGTTATCCTGCAATCGTTGCCAGATAGTTTTAATCAGTTTGTTTTTAATTTCAATACGAATGAAATCAACAAATTAGTTGCTTGGTCTGTTAAGAACAGCAGAAAAAAAACATGAAAAAGGTTGGCTACAAACCTATTTTGATGGTCTGAAAGGATAACAGAAAAGGAAAGCCCAACACCAAGGCAAAGCCAAACCCAACAAAGGAAAGGTTGCGTTGAAAGCCAAAGGAGGAGTTGCAAAAGAAGGAAAGTGTTTCCATTGCAACAATGCTGGACATTTGAAGAGAAACTGCCATGTCTATCTTGAGGACATCAAGAAGGAAAGAGAAAATGGATAGTCCGGATTAGGTATTTTTGTTATTGATATTAATATATCAACATCTACTTCTTGAGTATTAGATACCGGTTGTGGTTCTCACATTTGTACTTCTGTACAAAGACTAAAAAATAGTAGAAAATTGGCAAAAGGAGATGTGGACCTACGAGTGGGAAATGGAGCAAGAGTTGTTGCATTAGCTATAGGAACATATACTTTTTCATTACGTAGTGAACTTGTTTTAAATTTAGAGTATTGTTATTTCATACCTAGTTTGACTAAAAATATTATTTCAATTTTTTGTTTGGACAAGATTGGTTTTGAGATTATTATTAAGAATAATAGTTGTTCTTTTTCCCTCAATAATGTTTTATGGTATGGCTCAATTAATCAATGGCCTCTATATCTTAGATCAAGATAATTCCATATATAACATAAATACGAAAAGATCAAAAACAAATGACTCTAATCAAACTTATCTCTGGCATTGTCGCTTGGGTCATATAAGTGAGAAACACATATCAAAACTTCATAAAGATTGATTTTTGGATTCTTTTGTTTTCCAACAATTTGATATATGTGAATCTTGCATGTAACAACGGGGGAGTCGCCACCAATTTTTTTAATTTAGGTCAGATTGGATCACCTAAAAACCCGGTTATTTTAATAAAAGTTGTTTTGTCTTTTTTATTAAAACAACGAGTTTGGGTCTACGTAAACCAAAAAATAGGTTCGAGAGTCGGTTACGTGTGGGGAAGGGTGAGCACCCTCACAACGCCGAAAATTGGTACCTAGTTGATTATGTAGTGTCTTAACGATGAAAATTATGAATTCAACTTTAATTTAAAATTGTGATCCCTTAAAATATTTGAAAGAATATTTATTTATATAAAGGAGTTTTACACCCCAACGCACGGGGCATAATTCCTGTTAAAGTATCGTACAAAGGAAAATTGTTTTGAAGTTAATGATTTTATATTATAATTAAAAATAATGTTTCGTAATAGAAATTAACAGAAAGCGGCACCCCTAAGCTTGGGGCACGTTTTTCACGATAATCCCTAAAAATCATTGAAATTTATAAAATTCGAAGGCGATAAGTGCCGTACTTATATATAAATATAACATGTTATTGTATAAATAATAATAATATTACTAAAAATAGTAGATATAATAATAATAAACCAAAAATAGTGATTGAAATGAAATAAATCAGAGATTAAGGTGCGGAATTAATAAAAATAGTTACTAGAATTGAATAAAACCAGAAATGGAGTGCGAAAACGTAAGGATACAACATCGGAGGGACTGGATCAGTGATTTCCCCATTAAGCAGAGCACGCGGATCCTCCTGGTCCGGGTTGGGTCTTACGCGGGTTATAATAAGATCTAAAATGACGTCGTTTTGTAAAGCATATAAATATCATGTTTGAGCAAAAAAATCATTTCATCTCATAACCCCAAAAAATCCCATAATGTTCTCTCAACCCTCTCACAGCCCCCTCCACCAAAACCCAGCTACCGGTCGAGCGCCACCGTGAGCCACCACTCGCCGGCGACGAAGAACCGCCACGAGCGGTGGCCGGAGTGCATGTAAAGGGGTCATTATGGTCCGGTTTTGACTCCTAAATAGGGATTTAAGATCAGTTTTTTCTAAATCTTCTCCTAGTAAGTAAATATAACCAAAACTGAAAGGTTTTAATATATTCCTTTTACCTCTCTTTTTCTGTTGTTTTTTGTGTGTTCGAATCGGAACTGGACTAGAAAACTCTTAATTTTTTTTATTTTTTTATTACCGATCTCCAAAAAGGAAGGCTTTTACATTGATCGTCCCTGGTTTTTATATCGGGATTTTGCATAAAAGAAAAACAAAAGGTAAACTACATTTTTGGTTGATTTAGCCTAGTGATGATGTTTTAGATAATCATCTTCTGCCCCTTTTCTTTTCTGCAGATGAAGGAGTGAAAATTTGTTCTTATCCGGCCACGTATGATGGTGATGAGGAAAAGGTCGGTGGTGTCAGGCAGTTAGGCGGTACAGCTTGGCTCGGTAGCGGCGGCTCGTGGCTCAGCGGCGGTGGCAGATATGGATTAGGGCAGTGGCGACGGGGGCTACGGTTAAAGGTGGTTTAGGATATTAGGGTTTTCCATGTAATGGATCAAACATGGTACTGGGTCGGCTATGGGTTAATGGGCTGATTGTATTTGGGTCTGGTTTGGGATTGAATGTATAATATAATGGGTTGTAATATATTTGGGTTCAAGGGCCCAGACTAAAATGGGTTACTACATTGCATAATGGGAAAAATGACTAAATCATTGTTTAACGGTAAAAATGAGCGAGCAAGTGATTTATTAGGACTAATACATAGTGATGTATGTGGACCGATGAATACACAAGCAAGAGAAGGGTTTCAATACTTCATTACTTTCACTGACGACTTTAGTAGATATGGGTATGTTTACCTAATGTATCATAAATCTAAAGCCCTTGAAAAGTTCAAGGAATTTAAGAATGAAGTACAAAACCAACTAGGAAAGAGTATCAAAGCTCTTCGATCAGATCGAGGAGGAGAATGCTTAAGCCTAAAGTTTGATGAACTTCTTAAAGGATGTGGGATTGTCTCACAACTTACACCTCAAGGTACTCCACAACACAATAGAGTCTCTGAAAGGAGAAATCGAATGTTGTTAGACATGGTTCAGTCAATGATGAGTCATGTTGATCTTCTAACTTCTTTTTGGGGACATGCGTTAGAAACAGTTGCTTTCACACTAAATCGTGTTCCGTCTAAATCAGTTCAAAAGAAACCATAAGAGATATGGACTGGGAAGCGTCCTGGTATGTCTTTTATGAAAATTTGGGGATGCGGAGTTTATGTTAAACATCATATTTCTACAAAACTCGAACCCAAATCTCATACGTATAATTTTGTAGGATATCCTAAAGAAACTAAAGGATATTATTTCTTCAATCCATCCGAGAACAAAGTGTTTGTTGCTCGAACAGGAGTCTTCCTTGAAAGAGAATTTATTTTCAAAAAAGGAAGTGGGAGAAATATTGAACTTGAGAAATTCAACATCAACCACAGATCACTAAACTAGAGATTGAACAAGAACAAGTTCCACAAATAGTTGAGGAACATCCAATCATTCTTGAAACACAACCACTGTGAAGGTCTATGAGAGAATGCAAAGCACCTGAGAGATATGTATTTCTTGTCACAATGCATGGAGATGTTCTTCTCATGGACCAAGATGAGCCTAGGACTTATCAGGAAGCAATGGAGAGCCCAGACTCTGAGAAATGGCTAGAAGCCATGAAATCCGAGATGGATTCCATGTCAGAAAACCAAGTATGGACTTTGGTTGACCCACCCGAAAGAATTAAGACCATAGGGTGCAAATGGGTTTTCAAAAAGAAAACTGACATGGATGCCAATATACAAACATACAAAGGGCAATTGGTCGCTAAGGGATTTCGTCAAATTCATGATATAAACTATGATGAAACTTTTCCCCCTGTTGCTATGTTTAAATCCATCTAAATATTGCTTGCAATATTTGCATATTATGATTATGAAATCTGGAAAATGGATGTCAAAACCACTTTCCTTAATGGAAAAGTGGATGAGGATGTGTAATGACACAACCTGAGGGTTTTGTCAATCCAAAAGATGCCCAAAAAGTATGCAAGCTATAAAGATCCATTTATGGAATGAAGCAAGCTTCTCGAAGTTGGAATCTTCGTTTTAATGAGGCAATCAAAGAATTTGGTTTTATTAAAAAAGAAGATGAGCCATGTGTTTTCAAGAAAGCTAGTGGGAGCACTGTCACACTCTTGGTATTGTATGTGAATGACATACTAATAATAGGAAATGGCATACCTACCTTACAGTCTGTAAAGACTTGGTTAGGAACATGTTTTTCTATGAAAGACTTGGGTGAAGCAACCTACATATTAGGAGTCAAGATCTATAGAGATAGATCAAGACGACTCCTAGGACTAAGTCAAAATACATACATAGGAAAAGTACTAAAAAGATGCAATCAAAAACATCATTAAGTACTTAAGAAGAACTAAAGATACATTCCTTATGTATGGAGGTGATGAAGAGATAAGTATAAAAGGTTATACTGAAGCAAGCTTTCAAACTTATAAGTATGATTCTCAATTGCAACCGGGTTTTTTATTTTGCCTTAATAGAGGTGTTGTAAGCTGGAAAAGTTCAAAGCAAGATACATTAGCTGATTCTATGATAAAAGCCGAGTATATTGCAGCAAGCGATGCTGCAAAAGAGGCTGTTTGGATCAAAAAGTTCATATCTGAACTAGGGGTCGTGCCTAGCATATCAAATGTTATAGATCTACGTTGTGACAACAACAGAGCCATCGCACAAGCAAAAGAACCCAGATCTCACCAACGATCCAAACACATACTTAGGCGTTACCATCTAATTCATGAAATCATTGGTCGATGGGATGTAGAAATATGCAGGGTACCAATGGATAAAAATATCACCTATCCACTGACAAAGCCTTTGACACAGCAGAAGCATGAGCGTCACACTAAGTCTCTTGGTATTAGATACGTGAGTAATTGGTCTTAGTGCTAGTGGGAGATTGTTGGAGTATGCCCAGAGACCAATTATGAGATGGTTGTAAAAGACATACTTATTTTACCTTGATTATTAATAAGAAGCCATTATTATTATTTCAGTCTTAATCTATGCACTTATAAATAAACTGAATTATAATAAAGTCCTTAGAATAATATAGTTATTCTTGAATGTCCATAGCCGAGAATTATTGTGGGCTTGGACAACAATAATGTATTAAGACTAATATGTAGTTGATTGATGAAAAAGTGTTGTCATTGACATGGACATGTCAAAAATTAATACATAAGTATGTGTTAGGGAACAACATACTGGACTGACCCGCTATGAGCATGTTTCTTGGATTATTATGTGACAATCACGACATTGCTCATGGTGATAACTACATGCATGATCCTCAGACTTGAGATCATCATTATTTTAGCATCGTGAGTGACATATTTTGATACTGTCAAAATTATGTTGTAATGGAATACACTATAAAGACTGATATTGGATATGCCACAATCCATGTAGCGAAATATGGTTGATCAAGATAGGATTTGTCCCTCCTACATAATAGGAGTAATATCATAGGCCACTTGATTGGGTCAGACTAGAAAATGCATGGCCATGCTTGAATAAATTAATATCGGATATCATTGTTATTCATTTATAATAGTTTCCTCAAGATATTAAGAAACATTAGATGGACTATACAAGTGTGACTAATCCATGACTTGTGTCCGATCTAGATGTGAGGACAAAAGGATGAAATACATGAAAGAAGTTAATCAGGAAAAAGGTTAAATCAAACCACAATTTCATGTAACTTAGGTAGCAATGATGTATTGCTAGATGCCACTCATTGCTTGTAATATTAGAATTGTTATGGATATTACTGCTAACGTTACATGAACCTACAAGGGTCACACCCTATGATTGAAACGAACAAATATTGACTAGATAGCACGTGTACAAACTTGTTGTACATGTAATTAGTGAGAAATCAAAATTGTTGTAATTATTGTAATATGGATAATTTCATTTTTATATATGTGTTAATATTTAATAAGTTATTGTAATTATCAAATACTATTAAATATATATCTCTAAAAAACCTAATTAAAGTAGAATCAGATTCTACATATTTAATTATATTCGCTAAATATATTGTAAATTTAAAAACTTATGAATTTAATTAGAATTAGGTTTTTAAATACTATATAAAGGCATAATGTCTAGCAGCCAACACATGTTTTTCAAAAATCCTCTCTAACAGTTAGAGAAGAGAAAAATTGTTCATTTTATTCGGGTGGACTGCACAGAGGTCAGAACACTGTTGTGATGACTCGAATTTGATTTGGATTCTCCTTTACTCACTGCGAAATTCCAGATTACTTGAGGTAATGTTTTCATCCTTTATCACCCTGAATTTATCCCTTGTACATGGATTAGTGGTGGATTACGTCGAATAATTTTTCCGCTGCGCCATGGGGTGTAACGACGTTTCCCAACATGGTTCACCTTAGGACGTGCCTATGTTGGTATGGAAAAAGGTGGTAGCATTGGATGTCATGGGCCGATGTGTGACACTGAGGAATTGTTACCTGTTTCTCAGGATTGATGATCTTGTTATTGGTTGAAGAGCTTTGAGGTTTCCATCTGATTGTTCAGAATTTGAGATTGTAAGTTGGAGGTTAAAGGGAATTCATGATTAAGATTTTTGTTTGATGTGATGTTTTGACTCTAAGGACAAGTCGCTAAGTGGTTTGGACTCACTAGTATGTCAATGTAATCTTGAGTTTGATGATTTGAGTGTTTACTCTATCGAGTTTTGAGATAGTTTTTCTACATGTATGGTAAAATAGTGTAAAGATTATCAGATTAGCGCAGTGAAAATGTGGGTTATCGGCTATGGTTATGTGGAGCCTGGATTCTTGTGTTACAATAGATCTTGTTGGAAGATCCATTTGAAAATCCTTGGGGGCTTGTTAGATTTTCAGCATAACTCTTAGCTGGGATTATGTGGTTGGTTTGGGAGAGAATATTTGAACTCTCGAGGATAGTTGGGTGAATTTTGATCACTAGTAAGAATGTAAGTGGCAACAGTTTTCATTTGGAATCAAGTGACTTGAGTAGTGGAATCACATGATAATGAGTTAGTTTTCATTCGAGTTGGTGGAAGTTCTAGTAAAGTGAAGCGCTAAGTCTCCTCTTGGTTAGCCAAGAAGGAAGAAGGGTTGTAAATTCAAGATAGATTGGTGGTAGAGTTCGGTTTTTGGAGTTTCATTTGTTCTTGAAAACATTTGGTCGTGGTGTTAATAATAGACAAGGAAGTGTTCCTAGTCGAATAACCTTGAGGAGATGTTGTGTTCCAGGCATCGATGAGGTTTGAGTTCAAGAGTTTTGAAATGTGAATGATGGTAGAGAAGATTGTTAACCGAGATGGAACTCATCTAAAGTGAGTTCCGTGGGTTGATAATTGGACAGTATTGTTTGAGGTTGTCATTTGTTGATCCGCTTTAAGGTTTGATGTGAGTGTTGTTCGATTGTTGGAAATAAATCGTTGGGGATTCATGAGAGAGGTGTTGCGGAGTCTAGTGTTGTGAGATTTGGCTAAAGAAGTTTGGTAGAGAAATTTCAGAATCAAAGTGAACGTATGTAAGTTGGATGAAATTTCTTTTTAGGAGGGAAGATTTGTAATGACCTAAGATTCTGAGTCAAGAGTGGGGCATTGAACCGGTTCATAGACCTCTAAGTTGGTTTGGGTATTGGACCCATTGGGCCAAGTTTGGGCCCTATTGGATGAGAATTGGAGCAAATAAGTTTGAAAGTGACCATTTTGTAATAAGGGAGAAACTTGTGGGTTTTATGGAGTGGTTTTACCATCTTGAGAAAAGTGGGTTGATAACCCTTTTTAATTTGCTTGTCTTCACGTGGGTTAAGAAAAGGGGACAAGAAGACTTTTGGTGAGATCACCTTCATCGTTTTTCTCTCCAAGAACCCATAGCCATTCTTAAAGAAAGAAGCTAACTTTCCTACCTAATTTTCCCATCCAAGACTCAAGATTGAAGTATGTTAATCTCCTATTAAAGAGCTTCATGAAAAGCCTAATTTTGTTGGAAAAAGGTAAGTCTCTCATTTATGGGTTTTAGCAAGGTTTAAGCTTTGGGGTTTCTATGGAGCTTTCTTATGATTTTAGGGTTGTATTTTTGTAGCTAAGCTCATCATGATGGTTATTTTTCATGACTGTATGACATGTGAAAGAGGTTGAAGGGGTTTCCAAGCTTGAGTCAATGAGGATGGTTGAAGAAGCTTAGGGTAAGATAGCATTTCGGGATTTTTTGGCTTAATTTCAATACATCTCATACTCTTCTTAAAGATTATAAAGTGATTGCTTTGTTTGATTTTATGGTTTAAGATTGCTAGTTGGGTGTTTTGGTAGCTTAAAGCCCTTTTAATGGTAAAATCTGGATTATCCGTTAGTAATGCGTAAAAATGGTAGCAAACCACCTTAATTAACTCCCATAAGATGTAGTTTTGAGTTAAGGGGTTAAATATTACATTTTCGAGGCTTGGGAAGTGATTATTTGAGCCTTGGAAGCCATTTTTGAGCTTCGGTATTGATACACAGGGAGCCTGTATCAATGCCATGTATTCTAAAGGATGAACGAGGCAACTTGTGAAGGGTGTATCCGTACCCTTTGGGTGGGTATCGATACCCTTTATTTCATTAGAATTCCAGTAACGCAAAAGTGTATCAGTATGAATAGGGGAATATCGATACTGAATGGGTATCGGTACCCACTGGTAAATCTACCCGTAAATGTTGAAAATGAGTTCGAGGGGTTGATAATTCATGGACTATGGCCTAATGGGCTTCTAATATGATAAAATAAATTGTAAAACTAGAAACTGAGATTTAACACTCATGGATGAGCGTATCGTGTAATAGTTTGGGATGTGATAAATCGAGATAACCATGATGGTTAGTGTTATGCCTTGGGACATTTGCTTGATAGCTTGGCTTGGTGCCACTTACCATTTGGTGAGGTGTTTGAATGCTCAGGGAGCATGTGTTACTTTATGATTTCGTATATCCTAGAGTCAGCACTACGGTACTTATATAAAAGGATGCGTACTTTGGGCTGAGTGAACAAGAACACCCTACGTATCTATGGGCTGAGTGACCAGGGTCTGGTTAGAAACCTATTCGTGGCTATGGTGATCCATATAAGGTATTAACTCGATAGGTTGGGTGAGCTCGAGTAACTTGATAGGCTGAGTGACCTCAGGTAAAGACTACTTGTGGCTAATGTGATCCAAATATGTCTAGGACTTACCTGTGGCTATGGTGATCCAAATACGGTCCTTGAAACCTGACGACTATGTGATCACAGGTAATCCGACAGCTATGTGTGCACGAGTAAACTAGGGCTTCGTTGGTTATCTATGTAGATGATAGCTTGTGTACCTGATGGTTGAATGACCAGGGTACAGTACAAAACCTACTCTATAGGCTGAGTGATCTCGAGTATGGTTAAACATTGTGGGATATGTAATATTTCTTGAAGACTTGTTGATGCCTTGAGATGGGTGATCTAAGAACTCCAACTAGTGTAGGCTATATGATAACTCGTAGATAGTAAAGCCTTATCTATGCTCTATATATTGTATTTATCTCGCATGCTTATTTTATGATAATCACGAATTGTGATAGAGTAGAAATATACCACTGAACTTTGTAAGTTCATCATTCGGAAATCGTTGTTTCTGTTCGCATGTTAGTAGGTGAAGAGTGGCCAAGGAGCACATCAAAAAGAGATTTCCCAGCACCGCTTCGCTTTAGATTACAATGCATAGTATTTAATTTTGGGCTTATGTATTCATAGGACCTTACGAGTTAATGAGTCTGAAAATTCTATTGAAATATTATTTTGATAGACAATGTTCTAAACTTGGAGCTCCTGTGTTGTAAACTTATTTTTAATGCTTATTTAATTACATGGATTTATGAATGATTTGATATTTTGAAGAAGACTAAACTTATGGTTTTTAAATGAAAATTTTAATGGGTCGATTTTAGGTTATCCGAATGTAGTACTTTGGATCTGGATCGGAGTGTTACAATCACTATCTGAAGCAACAGTACGACTGCGACCTCGACCAATAACAAAACTACATCTCTTATGCGGTGGCATAGAAACCTAACTACGAAGTTAATAATCAAGAGTTAGATTTGGTATTGTAGGCTTGGATTTAAAACATGTTGAAAATAATAAAATAAAAAATCAAGCAAAACTATAGTAAGTTTTTCATAAAATTCTCATTTATCTCAAAATATTTTAGATGCACGTAAGAGTTAAAAATATTTTGAAAACAATTGTTATGAGCCTTACAGTCTTAGGGTTTAAACCTAACTATGATACCACTATAGGTAGCCCCCTAAACCCAGCCCAGAAAATAAGGCCAAATTTAGAAAGTCGCAATTGAAATCTTTTCATTCAATAAACTAATTTTGGATTTTAAAACCCAAAATAATTATTAAAAATAAAAATACTCGATAAATATTTTATTTATTATAAAACTCAAACTTTTAAACAATGTTCTGATAGTTTGAAAAAATAACTAAAAGAAATATAAGAAATGCATGCTAAATAATAATCCCAAAAAATAATAGTTCATTGTTCGAAATTACATAAATATCCGAAATAAAAATAATAAATCTGAAACAATAATAAGGTGGTCCATACTGATAAAAATGAAGTCAAGAAAACGATAAACCCCTCTAAGTACCGAATCGCCTCATGTTTGAGTATCTGAAAGAAAAATTAAGGGGAATAAGCTAAAGAGTTTAATGTGTCTATAAAGTACAAGTAACATAAAACAGAATAATATTTTATACTTTCTCATGAAGTCTTTTCTAAAAACTAGGTAAATCTCAACATGGTAAAATGATGATGTCACACACACAATACCCAACAACGATTAGGGATGGCAAAGGGGCAGGGCGAGTTTTTGTTTGACCCGACCATAACCCGAAAATAACATACTCAAATCGACCCCGACCTGACAATATTTTTACTTCATCTGCCCTGAACCTGCCCTGAGATTTAGAATGAAGATTTGACCCTCATCTGACCCAACCCAACGATAAACAAAATATTCCATGAACAAACATTCAAAACAGATCAAACGCCATAAATTCATAAGAACACACGCAAAGCAAAAAATTCAAAACCATGATAGTTTAAAAAACAACTAACTCCAAACTTCAAAATTAGAGAAACAAAAATATCATATCTAAAATATATATTATTCAAATCTAAAAAACACAAATTCAAACAAATAACAAAAATACATAAAGAAACATAATTTGGGTTGCATGCAAATCTAATTCGTATTTTCTAAAATGAAAAATAAAAATAGAGATTAGACAAGAGACTGAAAAGATGAAAAGAATTGGAAAAAATGAATCAAAAGGATTGAAAAAAAGGATGAAAATAATTAGAAAATGAAGGAGATGATAGATGCAATGGAAAGAAGATTGAAAAGGAAAAAATATGAGGCCACAAATGAATGGGAAAGAAAAAAATTGAGAAGGCGGAAAATAATGAGCGGCGTCACAATGAAAATGTTGGGGGTGATTTAACCTAAATAATAGAGTATATATATAGTGGCACTTTTTTAAATAAATATAATAAATTTTTGTAAATATCTCGGGTTGAGTCGAAGATTTTAAATCCAACCCCAAAATTTTTAAACAAGACCCCACCTCGAAACTTGATTTTAATAATGAAAAATCCACCCTGATCGGATCAGTTCGGGACTCGCCGAAGACAGGTACTATTGTCATCCTTAACTATTATTACCATATAGAGTGGAGGTTGCCCTCGCTAGAGTGGAGGTTTCCCTCGTGTTTTCTCAACACATTCACATCCCATGTACACAACGATATGATTTAAAAACCATAAATCCCAACTCAATCTCATTGTATTAAATACGAGTTTCTCATTCACAAAATCCTATGTTTGGTTTAAAACATAGTTTAGTATGCTATGCATGATATTTCACGACATTCGCAATCCACAACTCAGATAATAAATCATGCAAAGTATAAAACATCATTTCACAAATATGTAGCATAGTAAGAAACACACATAAGAATCATTTATTTATAGCACTGGAAGAAATACACCTTAAGCGAGATCGACGAGAAGGACACCTCACATGCCCAGACCTATCACAGGGTCTAACAGAATCAGTACCTACGAGGTAACAACTCTAGATTAATAATTATTGTTAAGCCACAAACTAAAAGCACAAGTACTAATTTGAAAGAATACTCACGTGTAGGCCTCGAAGTACATACACAATTAGACTGAACAGGCAGAGGAGGTAACTCGTCAGCCTCAAAGTAGTTGTTAACTTCTCAAAACCACTATTTTCATATATATTGCTATGCTTTTTCTTGACTTTGAGTACATATTTGTGCGTTTAGCTAGTAGAATCATGCATTTGCATTAAGGAGTTAGGGAAGGGTTCTTTTGCCAGAGTAAAGGTGTATTTCTTTGCTTTGGTGTGCAGGGCAGGGTAGAGGCAGGAGTAGGAAAGGAGCAGTTGGTAGAGCAGAGCGAGGAACCTGAAGAGAATTACCAAGTCCAGTTGGCAAAAGTAGGATGATGAATGCCATACTTGGGTGGCACAAGAAAGATGGTCGATGTTCGGTCAGTTAGTCATTGTTTAAAGATCCAATCAACCTAAAATTCAAAAGAGGATAATGCATTTATCTCAAATGTGTAACTAACTTTCAAATCCAAATCCAACATAGGGTTTTTCATGCATGCCTATTTATAGGAGTCCCAACGATGAACCGGGATCGACTCACTCAAGGAGGCTGCACCGTGGTGAAGAAGGCAAACTGTGGTTCGTCTAGGCTAAGACTGAGAGTTCTGGATCCATTGAAGGGTCGGATCGATGAATCTTCTTCTTTGTCCATTTCTCTTTGTTTTTATTCTGTTTTTATGATGGTGTTGATTTCAAGCGATTTGTTGTTGATGTTTCCCCCAACCATGAACTAATTTCTTAAGTTGGTTGGGGATGTTTTTGCGATGAACATTCAGCTATTTTCCAGCTTTTAATAATTGAATGTCTTGGCATTTTTTTCTATCTTGCTAGTAATTAATTTTCTTCAATTGTTTGACATACAACATTTGGCATGCATGCACATTATCTCTTAATATCTTAACAAAATTAGGAGATAACGATTAATTGTCAGGTACTAAGGTGAGAAACTTCGACAGAAGATGTTCATGTAGATGAGCTTACTTCGGAAGTGAATCTACCCTTTAGGAGTAAAAATTGAAATTTTTTCAAGTTAATTAATGAAAGACATCACTATAGACATATAGGAGTTAATCATAATTAACTTAGGGTATTGCCATCGATAGAGGCTTTGCTACTTTAAAAATCTACTCGGCAATAAAACCAAGGTTGGAGGTTATTAAAAGGTTGCCATAAGTTAGTTCCAAATCTAAGCATCCCTTGCCAATGCCAATCATCCCACTGAGTATATTTGTTTGCCAAACTTGCATGTATTTTCATCATCATTTTCCTTAGTCATTTTTCTTTAAACCAAAATTTGAAATCCAATTCAACTTTATTTGTCCATTTCACAAGTAAAAACGTGGCATTTAATTCTTGGACAATCCTTGTGGAAATGATACTCAGCTTATTGTTGCATTACTTGCTGACCGTGTATACTTGCACACAAAAGACCTAAACTTGGCATTACTTACGGGCATATTTACATTCATTCTTTGATTATTTGACAAGCATTAGTCAATCGACATTAATAATAACCTAAACACATGAAAATTGTATAGTCGGGTCCTCACCATAAATACTCACATAAAATACTAAGTATGAATAGTTATAAATAGTAAAACAAGGCTTCCAAAATAGAATAAGGCAACACATGTAGCAGATTCAAAATTGAGACGTCGAAACATGTGAAGTCAACTATTTTTGAAAAAGTTAACGGTCAAAGTCAACTCTAGTCAAAGTCAAATTCGAATCTAATGGTTATAGTCAACGGTGGAAGGTCAATGGTCAATGACCAATGATGGCTTGACTAGTCAAAGTCAACTCACGTCGGTTTGGTTCAGGTCAACAAGTTGGATTTGGTTTAGGGTCAAATCTGGTTCGATTCAGTTCTGCCAATTTGGCCCAATTCACTAGTTTGGTTCGGATTCATGGGTTTAATACATGATTCTGGGTTGGGTCACAAAACTGGATCACTCACTTGATTCACAATGATTTCACTATCATGCCTGGCAAAAGTTTAGGTGACAAGGCTAGGCTCTCAATTTGTGGGCCTCTCAATGGCAATATCTAATGGCCCAAAAACCCACAGGTCATTATTGCAATAAGATTAGGGTTTATAGAACCCTAACAACGACGACTATAGATGAAAAAAATGGTGGTGGTCGTAGACGGACAGATGACGGCAGCGCCGATTTGAAAACTAAGGACACGATGACATAAGGGTTTTATTTGGGGTCCCTAACACAACCCACAAGGCACACAACCGAAAGAGGTAGGTCAACAATGGCTTACCAACAATCAAAGTGAGGATCCGAGTGAGGCACTGAGTCGAGATGGCATGTGAAGAATGAGATATTACAGCACAAAAAGGTGTGGAGATCAGTGTTAGCAAGACTAAGAGGATGTGTTCGAGGGACATTGCGACTTCGTTGGAGAAAAGGTTAGACCAACTCGAAGAATCCATGAAGGATGTTCGAGAAATCCTTAAAGTTGGGGACTTACACTAAAAAGAGATGGAATCTTCGGGAGATGAGCTCGACGAGGGGATATAGGGTTTGAAAGGTGGGGTGTAAGGCATACTCAACCAGGTTGTTGATAGTGTGAATTAGAGGAGTGATGTCTTTGAAGCTGAAGTGAATGTTTTGAAGATGGAGGGGGAGGAACTCAAAGCAGACCTATTCGTGTTCAAGGTTGGCTTGAAGAATGGAGTGGAACCTACTGTGTCCAAGCCCAAGAAAGACGTCCCAAAGCAAAAGCAATTTGAGGGGATTCAGTCGGCACAAGATGTAGAAATTTTCTTGTGGTGCGTGTGTTAGGTCACGTCGGTACACCCCATGGCGTAATGAAAAAATTATCCGGTGATCAACACAAGAGATCCATGTACGAGGAACGAATCAAGGTGAATAAGGGTGAAGAAAGCTAAAACGAGCATATAAAATATATATAATCTTAATTCAACTTAATTGAGATTTCAATATATATATATATATTAAATATATATAATCCTAATTCAACTTAATTAGGATTTCAATATATATATACATATTAAATATATATAATCCCAATTCAACTTAATTAGGATTTCAATATTTAAATCGAATTATATTATTTTTATATATATTAAAAGAGTCATAATTGCAATAATTATTTTCCTTTTAATATTTATCCAATAGTTAAATTATATATATATCAAATATATATTAATTTAACTAAATTCGTGTACAAAAAATTTCTACATATATAATTAGTTTAATATACTCTCATTTCAATTGTAGGTGTGACCTTATAGTTTCATGTAATGTTAGTAATAAATATTAGAATATTTCTAATATTACAAACAATGAGTGACATCTAGCAATATGTCATTGTCGCCTAAGTTACAAGAAATCATGATTCGACATAACTTCTTCACGATTAACTCTTTTTCATGTATTACATTATTTTGTCCTTATACCTAGATTGGACACAAGTCATGGAATAGTCACACTTGTATAGTCCATCTAATATTTCTTGATATCTTGAATAGACTATTATAAACGAAAAAACTATGATATCTCATATCAACTTATTCGAGCATGATCATGCATTTCTAGTCTCACTCAATCAAGTATCCCACGATATTACTCCTATTATGTAGAAGGGATAAATCCTATCTTGATCAACCATGTCCCACTACATAGATTGTGACATATCCAATATCAATCTTTATAGTGTAGTCTGTTACGACACACATTTGACTGTATCAAAATATGTCACTCACGATGTTGAAATAATGATGATCTTAAGTCTGAGGATCATACATGTAGTTATCGCTATGAGCAATGTTGTGACTGTCACATAATAATCCAAGAAACATGCTCATAGCGGGTCAGTTCAGTATGTCATTCTCTAACACATACTTATGTATTGATTTTGACATCTCCATGTCAATGACAACACTTTTTCATCAATCAACTACATATTAGTCTTAATGCATTATTATTGTCCACGCCCACAATAATACTCGACTAAAGACATTTCATAATAACTATATTATTCTAAGGACTTTATTATAATTCAGTTTATTTATGCACACAGAATTGTAACTAAAAATAATAATGGCAATGCCTCTTTATGAATAAACAAGGTAAAAACAAATATCATTTATAATCATCTTATGATTGGTCTTTGGGCATACTCTAACAATCTCCCACTAGCACTAAGACCAATCACTCATGTATCTAATATCAAGTAACTTAGTGTGACGATCATGCTTTTGTTGCATTAGAGGCTTTGTCAGTAGATCAATATTGTTATCATCTGTTGGTACTCTACATATTTCCACATCCCCTCGATCTATAATTTCTCGAATGAGATGGTAACGCCTAAGTATGTATTTGGATCATTGGTGAGATATGAGTTCTTTTTCTTGTGCAATGGCTCAGTTGTTATCACAACGTAGATTTGTAGCATTTAATATGCTCGGCACAACCCCTAGTTCAAATATGAACTTCTTGATCCAATCACCCTCTTCTGCAGTATGTCATCCACATACAATATTGAGAATATGACAATGCTCCCACTAATTTTTTTGAAAACACATGGCTCATCCTCATTTTTGATAAAACCAAACTCTTAGATTGCATCGTTAAAATGAAGATTCCAACTTCGAGAAGCTTCCTTCAATCCATAAATGGACCTTTGTAACTTGCATATTTTTCCAGCATCTTTTGGATCAAAAAACCTTTAGGTTGTGTCATGTACACATCCTCATCTAGGTTTTCCATTAAGGAAAGCAGTTTTAAGATCCATTTGTTCTATCTCATAATCATAAAATGCAGCTATTGCAACTAAGATCCGGATGGATTTAAACATATCAAAAGGAGAAAGGTTTTATCATAGTCTATACCATGAATTTGACGAAAAACCTTAGCAACTAATTGCTCTTTGTATGTTTGTACATTACCATCCATGTCGGTTTTTCTTTTTGAAAACCCATTTGCACCTTATGGGCTTAATCCCTAGAGGTGGGTCAACCAAGGTCCAAACTTGGTTTTCTGACATGGAATCCATCTCGAATTTCATGGCTTCTGGCCATTTCTTAGAGTTTGGGCCCGTCACTACTTCCTGATAAGTCCTAGGCTCATCTTGATCCATAAAGAGAACATCACCATTCAATGTGACAAGAAATCCATATTTCTCAGACGCATTGCATTCTCTCAAAGATCTTCACAGTGGTTGTGTTTCCAAAAATGTTGAATGTTCCTTAACAACTTGTGGAACTTGTTGTTGTTCAATCTCTTGTTCAATGATATGTGGTTGATCTTGAATTTCATTGAGTTTAATATTTCTCCCATTTCCTTTTCGGAAAACAACATGTTCGAGCAACAAACACTTTGTTCTCGATAGGATTGAAGAAATAATATCCTTTAGTTTCTTTAGATAACCCACAAAATTACATTTATGAGATTTTGGTTCTAGCTTTGTAGACATCTTATGTTTAACATAAGCTTCGCATCCCCAAATTTTCATAAAAAGACATACTAGGGCATTTCCCAATCCATATCTCATATGGTGTCTTTTGAATTGATTTAGATGGAACACGATTTAGTGTGAATTTAGCTATTTTAGTGCATGTTCCCAAAAAGAAACTGGAAGATCAGCGTGACTCATCATTGATTGAATCATGTCTAATAGTGTTCGATTTCTTCTTTTTAGAAACTTCATTCCATTGTGGAGTACCAGGAGGTGTGAGACAATCCCACATTCTTTAAGAAGGTCACCAAACTCTAAGCTTAAGTATTCTCCTCCTTGGTCTGATCGAAGAGACTTAATGCTTTTTCCTAGTTGGTTTTGTACTTCATTTTTAAATTCCTTGAACTTTTCAAGATCTTTAGATTTATGATGCATTAGGTAAATATACCCATATATATTGAAGTCATCTGTGAAAGTAATGAAGTATTGAAACCCTCTTCTGGATTGTGTATTTATTGGTCCACATACATCACTATATATTAATCCTGATATATCACTTGCTCGCTCACTTTTACCATTAAAAGGAGCTTTGGTCATCTTTCTCAATAAGCAAGGCTCGCATACATCAAGTTGTTCAAAAACAAATAAATCCAAAAATCCATCTTTATGAAGTTTTGAAATGCATTTTCCACTTATGTGACCCAAGTGACAATGCCAAAGATGAGTTTGATTAGAGTCATTTGTGTTTGAACTTTTCATATTTATGTTGTAAATGGAATTCTCTTGATCCAAAATATAGAGGCCATTTATTAATTGTGTCACACCATAGAAAACATTATCGATATAAAATAACAACAATAATTCTTAATAATTATCTCAAAATCAATCTTGTCTAAACAAGAAATAGAAATGATGGTTTTAGTCAAACTAGACACAAAATAACAATCCACTAAACATAAATTAAGTCCACTAGGCAACGATAAAGTATATGCTCTTATAGCTAATGCAGCAACTCTTGCTCCATTACCAATCCGTAGGTCTACCTCTCATTTTCTTAGATTTCCACTCTTTTGTAGTCCTTATACAAATGTACAAATATGAGAACGACAACCGGTATCCAATACCCAAGAAGTAAGTGTTGATAAATTAATATCAATAACATAAATATCTAAGGTGGACGCTCCGCTTTCATTTACCTTATTGACTTTTTCATGATAAATGGGGCATTTCATTTTACAATGACATGTCTTATTACAATGGAAACATTTTCCTTCCAGTGACCAGTCAAGGTGGTTTACGTCGTTCAACTTGTCCTTCTCAAGGATCGATCGCAATGATAATAAACTTGTATTTGTCATAATAAGTCTACAATAATAAAATATAAATTTTGAGTACATTTACCATGTTTGCTTATAAAAGGACTTTATACTCCCACTATTTTTATTAAAATTAATAACCCTGAAATATTAATGTTAAAAATACTTTCTGCAAAGTTTTTCTAGTGGGCAAAGATCCAAATTTCACATTCTCTTAAGTTAGCTTTGGCTTTTCTCTTAAGATTATGGTCTATCTAGGTAAGCAACATTTGCTAATTACATCTCATGTAACTTATTCATTTGGTGAATAACTCTTGTTCATAATCATCTTATGATTATCCAGATAACTAACCTTTAGGTTTCTAATCCTATTAGAGTAACCTAGTTAAGTCTTTAACCAATGTTACAACCAACGAATATCATATGCTTATTCTTCACATCGGGCTAAGATAGATATAAGTACCTCGCTTTAGCATAACCTACAATGTATCGATCTAGAATTTAACGAGGGTTAACATTGGGAAGCAATAAACGACTTAATATTTTATTGAAGGGTTTTGTGAATATTATCTCACCATTTAACATTTGATCTTATCAATTAATTAGCATGCATATCATACATTCATTTTATCAAATACATGAAAAGCAGTAAATATGAATGCAAAATAGTTATAGCTCGTATCCTAAGGTGGCTCGTCCCAAGCCAATGGGAGAACCAAATTATTCTAAGGATAAAAACACTTTTCAAGCATTTTTCTATCGGCGCACACTTCTATTCCTCTGGTTAATGCTTCTTCGTATAGATTACAATTTCAGAAACTCGTTTTACATACGAGAGAGTAAGATGAGAAAAGAATTACAATAGAAGTAGAGAAAAGCACGACACACAAGCCGTATTTATAAAACCTTATAAATAAAACTAAATGGGCCATTGGGTTATAACCATGCATTCCAAACACCGTGCATATCAAACATAATAACGACGCAGTTTATTGTTAAGGTCTTACCAGATTGTTCCTACGCAGGGATCAAGCCCCTTGCGGAGTTATGGAGGGCCCGTAACTGCTGGCGGGGTTGTCGATGCCCAGTCAACGGCAAAGAATTTTTTTTTAAATCAACATCTTAATTGTTGTGTAAAACCCTCACGATTTGATAACTTTTATCAACATTATCACATATTTTCAGGATGTTAAAATCCACGAGGTTTTTACTGAAACAACTCTTGTTACTCTTCCGCACGAAATCTATAGACTAACCATTAGTCTAATATATAACTATAACCCGCGTATGTTAACAATTAACATCTAAAACCCTAAAACTCTATATTCAATATGTTAACAATTAACATATAATATTTCAAACTCTATCGACAAATATCCTGATGATTAACTCTTAAGCATGGATCTTAGGAACATCTTTTAACTGGATTAACAGATTAGCCGTGATTGAATAGATTTGCTCGTAAAAATATCATATATTCGCTAAATAAATCAAAAATAACATTTATCTCATATAATTACATCACCCAAGTAATTAAAACCCGAATTCGTATTGTACAAATGGCGCTGATACTACTGTTGGGTCACGTCGGTACACCTCATGGCGCAGCAAAAAAATTATCTAGCGATCACCACCAGAGATCCATATATGAGGAACGAATTGAGGTAAATAAGGGTGAAGAATTACCTATTTAAAATTTGGAATTATGAATTTGGAGAAGATGGAAATCCAATCACGATTTCACGGTGTCGATTCTGAAGCCGCAACGATTACGCTCTGACCTCTACATAGTTCATCCAGTTGAAATGAGCATATAAAATTCTCTAAATTATTTAGAAGGGAATGAGCATATAAAAACTCTCTAAACTATTAAGAAGGTTTTTTCCCAAAAGCATTAATGACTGCTAGATCTTGCATGCCTTTATATAGCCTTTGAAATCCTAATTCAACTCATATTAGGATTTCAATATATATATTAAATATATATAATCCCAATTCAACTTAATTGAGATTTCAATATATATATATATAATCCTAATTCAACTTAATTAGGATTTCAATATATATATATATATATTAAATATATATAATCTTAATTCAACTTAACTAAGATTTTAATATTTATATATTAAATATATATAATCCAAATTCAACTTAATTAGGATTTCAATATATATATATATATATATTAAATATATATAATCTCAATTCAAAATAATTATATTTCAATATATATATTGATTTAAATCGAATTATATTATTTATATATATTAAAAGAGTCATAATTACAATAATTATTTTTATTTTAATATTTATCCAATAGTTAATTATATATATATCAAATATATATTAATTTAACTAAATTCATGTATAACAAATTTGTACATATATAATTCGTTTAATATATGCTCATTTAAACTGTGGGTGTGACCCTGTAGGTTCATGTAACGTTAGTAGTAAATATTAGAACATTTCTAATATTGCAAACAATGAGTGACATCTAGCAATATGTCATTGTCACCTAAGTTACAAGAAATCATGATTCGACATAACCTCTTCATGATTAACTCTTTTTCATGTATTACATATTTTTTCCATTATATCTAGATTGGACACAAGTCATGGAATAGTCACACTTGTATAGTCCATCTAATATTTCTTGATATCTTGAGTAGACTATTATAAACGAATAACTATGATATCTCTTATCAAATTATTGGAGCATGGCCATGCATTTCTAGTCTCACTCAATTAAGTGACCTACGATATTACTCCTATTATATAAGAGGGACAAATTCTATATTGATCAACCATATCCCACTACATAGACTGTGACATATCCAATATCAGTCTTTTTAGTTAGTCAGTTACGACACACGTTTGATTGTATCAAAATATATCATTCACGATGTTGAAATAATGATGATCTTAAGTCTGAGGATCATACATGTAGTTATTACTATGAGCAATGTTGTGACTGTCACATAATAATCCAAGAAACATGCTCATAGCGGGTTAGTCTAGTATGTCATTCTCTAACACATACTTATGTATTGATTTTGACATCTCTAGGTCAATCACAACACTTTGTCATCAATCAACTACATATTAGTCTTAATGCATTATTGTTGTCCACGCCCACAATAATACTCGACTAAGGACATTTTAGAATAATTATAATATTCTAAGGACTTTATTATAATTCAATTTATTCACGCACGCATAATTGTAACTAAAAATAATAATGGCAATGCCTCTTTCTAAATAAATAAGGTAAAAACAAATATCATTTATAATCATCTTATGATTGTTCTTTGGGCATACTTTAACAGCGTGGAGTAGCACTTTCGAGCCACGAGTATCGTCGATGATGAAAACAATGTAAATATTATAAGTGTTTATTTAATTGTTGTCGCTCTATTGTGGTGGCGTCGTAGATGTTCCGGTGAGAAGTGAAGGGTAAGTACTGTTGAAATATGGGAAGAGTTCCAAGCTAATTTGAAGTAGCAATTTTACCCAAAAAATGCAGATAAAAAGGCATGATCCAAGCTCAGAAGACTTAAACATGAAAGATCAATTTGGGATTATGTTTGGGAGTTCAGTGAATTACAACTTCAAATCCCGAAATGAGTGAAAAGTTTGCTCTTTCAAATTCTTTGATGGATTGAAGACATGGGTCAAGACCGAGTTAGAAAATAGGGATGCGCATGAACTTTCCAAAGCCCTATAAGCTAGAGAGTCGTTGACCGAGTATAATAGCGACAAGTCTAAGAGATCCAAGTCTCAATGCCATTGAGTGGAGATGAAGATGGGCATCATTCTAGTGATGGTGATGAGTATGGAAATGAGGAGCCATTGAGTGTGAGAGACAAGGTTAGGTTCAACTATCATAGAAGAGACAAGAGAGGGTCGGTGAAATGCCATCATTGTGATGGCCCACACATGATCAAGGAATGTCCTAAAAAGAATCGGCTCAATGCCATTAGAGACGATAAGCCAGAAGAGGATTTGAGGCTTGGCGCGATTGCTTCATACAAAACAGTCAAGCCAATGGTAGAAAAGAAGCAACTGAAGTGCTACTAATGCAATGGGCGACACATGTTGTGAGATTTACCGGATCGAGTCAAGCAGTCCAAAGAGGAGAATATGCCTGAAAGTATTGAGGCTTTAAAGCTTGGTTTGACATTGTTGAGTTCTACCAAGGCAAAGAAGGGCAAGAAGTAAAAAGGGTTGATGTACTTAGACATAAGCATTGCAGGTCAAAGAAGAAGTGCTCTTATAGAGACGAAAGCCTTTCACTTGTTCATGTCACAAAAAAATGCCGACAAACCTGGTCTGAAAGTTGAAGATAAAGACCATCAATTCCAAAGGTGCTCCAACCATAAGGGTGGCACGAGGTGTGGAGTTGCACAATGGAGAATGAAAAGGCAAGGAAACATGCAAGGTAATATACTTGCATGACTACGAGTTTGTTATTGGTTTAAATTTCCTTGATCAGATTAATGCACTACTGGTCTATTTTTTTTCATTTGTGTTTGCATTTTGGATCCTCACAAACAATGCATCGTTTTTGTCTATTGAAACCAAGATGTTAAATGTTGTTCAGCTAGCCAAGAATGTTGACTCTATAGCTGCCACTAAAGAGATGGCCTTGGAAGGGTTAGAAGAGCCAAAGCCTTCCCAATATATGATACCTGACAAGCTTCAAGGGAGACTACCACCTATGGGTAAGGTGGATGGAGCATTGTACTTCATGGGCAAAGAAAGGTTAATTTGAGATGGTACATTGGACTTTAAGAGAGAAGAAGGGTGAAGAGTTGCCAAAGGGAGATGGTGCATCAAACTTCATGGGCGAATGATTGATGCGAGTTAAAGTGAATGCCACAAAGATCAAACCGAGGGATGTACATCTCAAGCACAATAGTCATGTTTTTCAGTTTTATTTGCCTAGTTTGTTGGGCCTAAGATGTAGAAAACCTAAATCACCAGACAGTGGATTTTCCAAAACTTGGCGAGGAAACAAACAACCTTTTAGAATTCTGAGACAAAAGCTAGAGTTATCGACGATCTTGAGAGTCCATTTAGTGTTCAATGTGGTAGTGTCCAAGTTTTTTCTCAAGGATCGAGAGGGTCCAAATCAAGACAGAACAAAACTAGTAAAAATGAGCTCTTACGATCGATATGTATGCAATGATGGTGAGTGATGTGATGTTACATGGCGGCATGGGCTAAGGTGGATAGGGGAAATCCTAGCTCGATTCGAGCTTCTTTATGTGAGAGTCATCCTTGTGGGAGGACACCGTTGCCCATTATGAGTTGGGAGCAAGCCAAGGTACCAAGGGAGATCCAACCAAGTCAAGCTCATTTTGATTAAGCAATGAGGGCATCGCTAGATTGAGGGGGAGAATGTCACAGACCAACTGACTTAGCCCAATCGTTGGAGACTAATTGAAGGCCATATCACATTGAGCCTGGTAAATTAATAGATGGCATTTTACCAGGAAATATTCTAAGGGATAGCAATATCCACCAATGTGAACATCCATGTGAACGCGAAAATAAGGAAAGTATTCCAAGGTGATAGAGTTTTTTTAGTTAGCTAGGATTTGTTATGTGGCTTTCGATCTTAGTTGTTAATATAAATCGATCTCGGACATTCATTGTATAGGGATTCAACTATAAATAGAGGTCTCTCCACCTTATTTTTAATCATCCACCAATTGAGTAATCAAGACATTTACTCTAAAACTCTCTCTTATGTTATTATTTGTTTTTTAGTGTTCTTCTTTTGTTCTTCGTTGCCTATCTCTTTTGTTTGCTTCCGCTTATAACGTATTTGTGTTTCTAGTGCCTAGGAAGAGTTCCATCTTCCGAAAAAAGAAATTAGGCTAACTTATGCGTTTATCTAGAAAACATCGTCTAAAGTCATACGATATGCTAGGCCTAAAATCTACCCCCATGACACATGTTTTCGAATAGTTCAAGCTATGGTGGGAGGTGTTTGAATCGTGTTGTGTTTTTCATTGTTGGCCTTGGTTGAAATAGGTTGTTCATTTGTATTTATGTTTGGTTGGGAAGCTTTTGTTTGTTACGTTATAGGTTTTGCTGTGATGCCAATCTTGGGGTTTTAGGTTTTAAGCTTTGTTAGCATCAATTTGGTGAATCTTTGTTTGGATGTGTTTTATCTCCTGAAAATGTATGTCATTTGTTCCATTTTTTTTGCTCATCAAAAAATATAATTTAAATTGAAGGAAAGCAAACTACCATAAAAGTGTTTGGAAACAAAATACAAACACCCACTACAATCATCTAATATCAGCACCTAGGAGAGCAAAACAACATCCATACCAGACTGGAAACATTTAGTACAAGGCAGTAAAAATAAAAAATAAAAACCGAAAGATTTTACAATTTCTAAAATCTCCATAAAGACCTCCAATATGATGGTTGAGCTCATGTATCCATGAGTTTTAGGAATCAATGAGCAATCAAACAAGAACAGGCATCCTCATATAAAATCTTTAGGTATAACAGTCAGCAGCATCAACAACCCAACTATCTGAAGAAGAAACTCTAACTCCGCACCCAAAGCCAACTCACAACCGTAAAAAGAAAATAAGAAAGGCCGAGAAAGGCTTTTCATGAGAATCACATAACATCTTTACATACCCATAAAGAGACTATCCATGAAGCCACCTAAAACCATCAACATCCATGATACCAACCCTAACAAAATCCAGCAATGAATAGATAATACCTATCAACCATATTCCCCCCACAAGAACGAATTTTCATCGAAGCATAAACTCACCGACACAATATATCAACAATCAATAAATAATATCTATCAACCGTCTGTCGTATATGCTACTTCTCTAATTTTGTCATCCCCTTGGTGGGGGGTTTAATTTTATTTGTAATAAAATTTATCTTTTCTTTTACGGAAAAAATATGCTACTATGTCAGTATTGACTCCTGCATTTACCGCTACATCCGAATAAGTTTTTTCAGCCATTAAAATTGTGAAAACAAATATTTATAATCAAATGGAAGATGACTTTTAGAGAGGTTATTTATCGGTTATATTGAAAAGGAGAATGCAAAGACACTTAGGGCATTTGGATCGCGAAAAAAAGATTACCAGGTGAAAAAAAAAATCAGAATCTCAAAACTGTGCTTGGTTTCCGAAGATTCCCACTAGGGGCTAATATAATATTACCAACAGTTTCACTTTTTTGGGTTTATGTCGGGAATTATATTCCCTCCTTTTCATTGGTATCTGACAATTCCTTCGCTTTAGGACAAAATTACCCATAAAATATGAAAATTTCAACCCAGCTTATCCCTGCAACGTGAAATCAAGAGACAAGCAGTGGTTCAAATATGCTTTTAGTCCCTAAATATTTTGGATCTTTGTAATTTATTCTTCTAGTATTTCTTTTCAGGAATTTAATCATTTAATTTAAAACTTTAAATGCAATTAAGAACATATGTAATATATTTTTATTAGATTTTCATCTATTAATAAATTTTATTATATTTAAATATTTAATAATATCGTTATTTGATTATCAGTTTGATTTTAATTAAAACATAAAAAGTAAACTTTTAGATTTTGAAGAATATAAAATTACCTAAAAATTAAAAAGTATAATTTTTCACCGTATTTTTTAAAACTTCTTATTTAAAAACTAGTATCGTTTGATACTTAAATGTAAATACAATTTACATTTCTATCATAATTCTCATGTTTTAATATAAACTGGAATTTCTTCTAAAAAACAAAAATAAAATTATAACCCTAATCTAATAATCCCCAACATATTTACACCATTATAAATACGTTATATTTTCTCAAACTTAATTACACCGGTATAAATATATTATTTTGTTCATATATATCACAAGGACAATTTGGTACAATATACATTTAAGTAATCTTATATTCTTTCAACCAAATATTGACATCTTAAAATCCTGCTAAATAAACCAAACAAAGTAATATAACATTCTCAGTAATATATCAGGTAATGCTACATTTCAATAATCTTAGGTAATCATCTTTTTCGTGAACCGAATACATCCTTAGTACCGATGAGATCACTGAAACTTTTATTTGATCAATTAGAGACGAGTCCAACTCAAATGTAATTTAATATATGTATTTATTAAGATTATTTTTTATACACAATTATTTTTGTCTTCTTTCTTTTGTTTCTATTGAACTTTTGATAACCCATATGAGATATATACTTCTCATTTTTAATGCTAATCATATGATAGTTTGATTTAATTTTTTAATCTTATTTTTGGTCTTTCATTTAATAAATTCCTAATTTCACCCCGGTTATCCTCTTGAAAGGGTAATAACTAAAAACCCAAGAAGGATAACACCACAAGACCAAGTATTTGTCTTGGCTTCCAGCATATCCTTTCTCGCATATAACTTCAGGGCAACATATGTTTCATCAAAACAGAAAATAAAAACTTCAGGTTTTGTTTGGTAGAGAATAAAAAAAATTAGAATAATAAAAAATTAGAGGGTGAAAAGTGGAAGGATGAAAAAAAAAATCTTTTTATTGATGTGCTTAGTTAGGAGGATGTGAAACTAGAAGAAAAAAAAATGTTTTTTCTCTCCATTGTTGGTACAATAAAAAAATAGAATGAATGATAATTCATTTTACCAATATACCCTTATACTTATATTTCTTTTATTGATAATTTTTATTGTGATATTATTTATTTGTTATTTATATCAATATATTAATTTATTAAATCTTGTAATATTAATTATTATTTTAATCTTGGTTGGTATAATAGAATGATTCATTTGTAATGAATTCAATAAAATAATTCACTTTGCGAGTCGTACCATCTTCTCCCTTTTACAATAAAATGATTCAGTTGTAATGAATTCAATGGTACAACTCGTAATGATTCATTTATAGTATTTGATTGGGTCGAATCTAGTAAAAAAAATCAAGTTAGTCGAGTTGACGAGTCATATTTTATAACTCATTTTTTTTAAATTTATTTAATACGATTCGAGTTTATAAAATTCGAGTCAAGTTGAGCAGAGTTATTCAAGTTTCTGTTGAAATTTAATTGTAAACATTTATAATGTTATGGTACTAATTGATTCTAATTTAAATGACTTTTTATAACCATATACGATATGCATATATAATTCTATATATCTTTCATATGCAATATGAAAACCAATTCATATATATATATATATCGAACTTGTCTCGAACTTGAAAATTAATTCATTAATTGTTTGAGTTATTCGAATTTTATTTTAAAACTAGAACTTAATTTGAAATTTTTTGAGTTAAGTTTATGAAATTACATTTCGAGTCAATTTGAATCAATTTTTTTCTCGAGTAAAAAATATTAAATTTTTTAAGTCATGTGGAGTTTTATTCCTCTAATACAAACAATGAAATTAATATCACAATAGAAATTATTCATCCCTAAACGGTAAATAAATTAATATTTAAGAAAAATTATTAAACTAATTTATTCATAAATACAAATGAATTCGGTTTAATTAAACTAATTAATATTTAAGAAAAGAACACAGTGAAAAAGAAGTCATAGAAATGTCCACGTATTACAAAAAGAATAACGACCACTCCAATGAGAAAGAAAACTGTCTCCCTTCCATTTTTCTTTTTTATTTTTTAATATGCTTTCTTTTCTTTTTATTTTCTCGTATACCAAGTAACCATTTAATTTATTTTCCTTCCAAATTTTATTTTGCTCATCCTTTTCTTTTCAATTTTCAGTTGTACCAAGCACAACCTTAGGAAACATAAGCCCCCGTGTTTCACAAATTTCGTGTAATAACCCATCTTGTTTCACCTTTAAAAATCATCTCGTTTCAATGAAAAAGCATTCACCAAAATATGAAAATTTTAAGTTCCTTCTTCATTTAAGAGCAAGTTCTTCAGTTTTATAATCACAATGGTAAACCCTAAACAACACATCCAACTCTGTAATTTTTTCTGAAAACAAGACAAAGTAAGTGAGAAGTAATTTGTATTACAGAAAGAGAGAAGTAAAACGGAATAAAAGTTAATGGTGTCAATTGACTTAAAGGGCACATTATAGGCAGAATTTTTTTTTTTTCTTTTCAAGGGGACATATTACATGTACGCCCCTTCTTTCTTTCTTTTTTGACCTATTTATGCCCCACTTTAATAAATTAGGTTTAAGATTTAGGGTTATAGTTTATGATTAGGGTTTAGGAAATTGTAAGTATGTTGTATTTTTTAAGGTTTATGGTTTAAAATTTAGAATTTAAGGTTAGGGTTTAGAAATTATTTGTTAGTGTTTGAGCATGAAAAGGAACACCGAAAAGGCGCATACGAGTTTTTCCATATTACACTTTCATTGCGATGTATACGAACCGAACGTTCAGCGAACATTTCGTGAACTGTTTGGCGGGAAGTTCGTTTATTTATTAAAGGAACGAACATGAACAAGGTTTTATGTTCGTTTAATTAAATGAACGAACACGAACAAATGGCTCGTTCGTTCATGACGTTCGTGAATGGTGGTAATTCGTTCGCTTATGTTTGTTTAAATTTACTCATATATGTATTTCCCACCTAGCAGCTCATCATCCCTTTCATTTATGTATGTTTTTGTCGTACTTGAACAAATTAACTCTGAAGTTGCAGTTTATAGTAATAAATTTTACGTGGCTACTGTTGTTGTGGTTTATGTTCGTTTGCGGTCGTATATCATTTTAATGAACGGACATGAATTGACATGAACAAGCTACATTCTTTAATGAATGAACACGAACAAAAAATTATATTCGTTTAATTGTTCGGTTATAGTTAAACGAACGAACATGAACATATCATCGCTCGTGTTGGTTTAGTTTATTTACAGGTCTACACTTTCACTTATATATTATTTTCTCAATTTGCATCGAATCAGAAGTGTGTTATTATAGGTTATTCATACAAAGACGGTAAGCCTGAACAACAATTTGATTTTTTTTTAAAACAGCTCTATATATTGATTTTTTTTACCCGTATCAGGGACAATATCAACTGGTTCAAGCACTACTCTAAAGAATGTGACCAAAACTCTTTTTTAAAGCACTACTCTAAAGTGAAAGATTCCGATGGACATAGAATATCTGATAATTAAAACTAACAAGAAAATACTAAAGGAGAGAAAGTAAAGTCGAAATAACTTTTCATTGATTTTTAGTTATTACATGAAAAAGGGCTAACTGTTACAATGTCAAAGAGTGGGCTTTTATAATGACCACTTGAACTATTCAACCCAATGGTTGTTAACAGCCTGTTAAACAGAATAACCGAATTAATTACAATTCAGTTTATATTCCAATTACAACTTATTCTAGAGTCATTCACAGATTATGATTACTCTATCATTTTCTCGGTTTCTTCTTCCTCAACAAGGGCCTGTAAGGAGCAAACCCCAATACGCCTTCGCACAGCAGCAAACACAGCTGGTGGAATCGGCTTGGTGAGGATATCAGCAACTTGGTCAGCAGTAGGAATATAATTAACCACAAGTTGCCCAGCCATTACTTTCTCCGAGGTCTATTTCAACATGTTTTATGCGAGCATGGTGAGTTGGATTGACAGTCATGGACACAGCTGAGGTGTTGTCATACCATACAACAGGGGTACGACTGAGTTGAACACCAATTTCAGAAAGCAGATGAACAACCCAAAGTAACTCAGAAACAGAATTCGCAATACTACGATATTCAGCTTCAGAAGTAGAGCGAGAAACTACATATTGTTTCTTAGAGCATCAGATAATCGGATTCAAACCAAGAAAAAGACAATAGCCAGTAGTAGAGCGTCTATCATCCAAAGAGGAAGCCCAATCTGCATCAGCATAGCAAACAAGTTCAATAGCAGATGCAGGTAAAAATAGCCCAAAATCAATGGTGCCATCCAAATATCTCAGAATACGTTTAAGAGCTTTCCAATGAACCTGAAGAGGGACATCCATGTGCTGACTGACCTTGTTGACAACATATACAATGTCAGGTCGTGTTAGACAAACATATTGAAGTCCCCCTACAAGACTTCTATAAAAATGACCATCTTCAAACACTTGATCATCAGTGTTTTTATGCTTAGGTGTGATAACCATAGGAGTTAGTGTAGGCCGAGAATTACTCATATTAGCCTTCTGTAACAAGTCAGCAACATACTTTGTCTGACTAAGCTTGAGCCCACAAGCAGTTTGTACAATCTCCATTCCCATAAATAAATCAGGTTCACCCAAATCTTTAAGGGAGAAGACTTCATGTATACTTTCGACCAACACATCTACCTCGAAGGGATTGCTGCCAGTGATGATGATATCATCAACATACACCATAAGAAGCAAAGTATTGACAAGTAGACTTTTCAGGGTATCAAACCAGGCACGAGGGGCTTGTCGAAGGCCATAAAGGGCCTTTTTGAGCCTACAAACCAACATTTCACCAGATGGCCCATATTGTTCAAAACTAAGAGGCTGGTTCATAAAGATATCCTCTAGGAGCTGTCCATTCAAAAAAGCATTGTTGATATCAATATGCCGAACAGTCCAATGATTAATCACAGCAGTTGCTAGAACAATACGAATGGTAGCAGCCTTAACTACAGGACTAAAAGTCTCCTTGAAGTCACTGCCAACTCTTTGAGAGTAGCCCTTAGCAACCAAACGAGCCTCAAGTCTATCCACAGAATCATCAGCCTTCTTTTTAACACAAAAAAGCCACTTACAGCGCACGGCTTTCCGATCTGAAGGTAGAGGTTGTAGTTCCCAGGTTCCATTCTTGATGAGGGCATTGTACTCTTCATGGACAGCAGCACGCCAGCCAGGGTGTTGTAGGGCTGTGAAAACATCACCAGTTTCATCATTTTCAGCCTCAACCAAAAATCTTTTGGCTTAAACACACCTGCTTTGGCTCTAGTGATCATAGAATGAGCATTCGTAACTGGTAATAGAGATGGATTGGTGGATGAAGGTAGAACATGAGATGGAGAGTAATGTATAGAAGGTGGAGATGGATTACTGGAAGAAGGTAGAGAATGAGATGGAGAGTGATGTATAGAAGTTGGAGATAGAGTAGTGGATGAAGGTAGAAACTGAGATAGAGAGTGATGTTTAAAAGGTGGAGATGGATTAGTGGAAGAAGGAGGAGAATGAGATGGAAAGTGATGTATAGAAGGCGGAGATAGATTAGTGGATGAAGGTAGAAACTGAGATAGAGAGTGATGTTTAGAATGTGGAGATGGATTGGTGGATGAAGGTAGAACATGAGATGGAGAGTGATATATAGAACGTGGAGATGGAGTAGTGGATGAAGGTAGAGTATGAGATGGTGAGTGATGTATAGAAGGTGGAGATGGAGTGGTGGATGAAGGTAGAGCATGAGCTGGTGAGTGAAATGTAGAAACTAGGGATGAGGCAGCAGAAGCATGAGGGGAATTGGCCACAATAGTAGGTAAAGATGGTAGAGAAGCCAAACTAGATGTGGACACAAAAGAAGGTTTGACTTTAGGAGATTTATAAAAAATATCAACTAGTATTAAGAGAACGAGAGGTACAACAATTAGGATGAAACTGCTGCCATTCATCCTTGACACCTATTGAAGTAAGAGAATTAGTGTACATAGAATATAAAGGAGAAGCAGAGTCAAAAGGAAACAAAGTCTTATGAAATTTTGACATGCCGAGAAATGTACACCCTACCATCCTGAGCTAGAAACTTATAACCTTTGTAAGCAGGAAAGTATCCCAAAAAAGTACATGGAGAAGATCTAAATTGAAGTTTGTGCTTATTAAATGGTCTTGAAAAAGGATAGCATAAGCAGCCAAACACCTTAAAGAAACTGTAGTCAGGTAACATGCCAAAAAGTTTCTCATAAAGAGTGACACCAGATAAAGCAACAGTAGGAAGACAGTTAATAATAAAAACAACATTTGCAAAGGCATCATTCCAGAAATGCAAAGGCAATTTAGCTTGTGCTAACATAGAAAGACCTGCCTCAACCATATGCCTATGTTTACGCTCTACAATGCCATTTTGTTCAGATGTATGTGGGCATGAGATTCTATGAACAATACCATGCTCTTTAAGATAAGAATGAAGAGCGAAAAACTCACCTCCTCCATCAGATTGAAGCATCCTGAGGGAAAAACCAAATTGCCTCTCAACTTGTTTATGAAAATGAGCAAACACAACCTGAACTTTAGATTTATATTTAAGAAAGTACACCCAAGTATATCGTGTATATGCATCAGTAAAAGCAATATAGTATTTAAACCAATTAGATAGAGGGGGTGCAAGGCCCCACACATCAGCAATAACCAGTTCTAGAGGTTGAGAGTACACAGTAGAAGACTTAGGAAATGGTAACTTATGAAATTTACCTAACTGACAAGCTTTGCACAAAAGAGCATTTTTATTAACAGACAAAGAAAGATTACATGATTTAAGAACATGAGCAAGGACATCCTGACTAGGATGTCCCAGTCTTTGATGCTAAACATTAGTATTATTTATAGAAGTAGTAGCAGAATAACAATGAGAATCTAAAACAGAACATCCAGCAGTAGTGGCCTTAGAGTGTGAGAAAGACTAAAATTTATACAAACCATCCACCTCATAACCACAATGCAGAATCTTATTTGTTGCAAGATCTCGAACTTGACAAAACTTTGGAAAAAATTCCAGAGACACATCATTGTCCTGAGTAAACTTGGAAACAGATAGTAAGTTTTTAGTAACAGAAGAAACATACAATAAATTCTTCAATCTAAAAACTTTATGAGAAGTGAATAGACTAAATTGGCCAGAAAAATAATGGAAAGAGCAGTACCATTCCCTACTTGGACATTTCTTGAAGTAGGGTTGATAGTGTCAGCCAGAAAACTATGAGGGTCATTTGTAATATGGTGGGTAATATCAGAATCAGGAAACCATGAGTTATCATCAAGAACCTCGGGAGTAGCAATGTTAGCTTAAGCAGCAACAGGGGTAAACATTGGTGTAGGTGACACCAAAGTGGGATGATGAGTCATGGGAGCATGATATTGACCTGAGGCAGATGGATACTGAGCAAACACATGACTAAAAGTAGTTGATGTGGATGACCTATAAGCATGGGCAAAAGGATTAATAGAGGAAGGGAGAGCAGTGGGAAACCCAGAGGACACATTCAGAAGAAGATGATGAGTGGAATAGAAAACATGAGAAAGAGATGGATCAAAGGGGCACATCAATATTGGCCTGAGTTGAAGCATTAGTCTGATCTGAAAAATTCAAATTAGGCATGGAGGAAGCATTCTTAAACTTCATGTCAAAACGAAAATAGCATCACTCAACTAAGTGTCCCATTCTCCCACACAGTTGGCATTGGGGCCTAGAATACATGCCTCTACCTCCCCTACCTCTATTGCACTCTCTATTTTGATAGCCATATCCAAAATTATCAGCATGAGTATTATATTCAACAGAAGTGCCAGTAACCAAAGCAGCAGATCTTGAGGGCTCTAAACTAGACTGCTGAGGGACAATATTATGAGAAAACTACTGAGTAACAGTGTTATGAGCAAAATTAGTAATAAGAGGGTGTAGATTTAAATTTGTATGCCTAGCATCAGCATCAGCATCAAGAAGGATAAAACTAGCAATTGTTAACAGAAGCTAAAGTTGAACCAGCAGTAAGCACGGTGATCACAGGTTCATTCTCAGGAGGAGATTGATTATTGTCATCATAGATGGATTTAATTTTTAACAAGAATTCTTTCATACTCAAGTCACCTTTCTTTTGAGTGTGCAATAACCTTCTAAAGTACATCAACCTAGAGGTGGTCTTACCGCTATAAATTCTATAAAGAGTAGACCAGATTTTTGATGCAGTATTCAAAAGCCTATCAAGTTTGGCAAGACACTTTCACTGACAGCCGAAATGAGCCATGAAGCAAGAGCTCCATCTTGTTCCTCAAAAACTTCAAACTCTAGATTAATATAAACCTGATTATCTCTAGAAACATATTCAGAAGGAGGAGTGACTTTATTGTTGACGTACTTAAGTAGTCTATATGTTTTAATGGTCAAATAGACCTGTTGATGCCAAATAACGTAATTATTGTCATCTAAGACAACGTTGATCTTTTTTTGTAGAGAACAACTTAGTCGCTACAGAAGCATTATTAGGAAGAGCAACACTAACATCACTAGGAGATTGATTATTGTTACTAGATCCATTATTACCATCAGTAGTAACAATTATCTCGGGATTCGTCATATCCAAGCAACAAAATCCGAAAACTCAAACAGATAACAAACTAGATCCCAATCAAAAGTAGGCAAAATCATATACTAGATCCACAACAAAGCAGAACCAAACACAAGTAGCAATGAGGCAGAACACACCGAAGCGAAAGAAAATCAGATGAAAGCAGCCGAACCAGATCAGACGAAGAAAAAGAAAGCATATAATAGAAGGAGACGAATAGATGAAAATAGAAGGACAAATAGAAGACGAAGTGATATCTCAACCAGATCAGAACTAGATCGCAACCAAAGGAAAGTAAGACAATATAGCAATTAGATGAGAAAACAAGGAGTGATTGAAACAATCGCACCAGATCAGCGAGAAAACCAGTAAATCAACGATTACAAAAGACGAAACGACCAGAGATTCACCAAAGGAAATCAAACGCCAAGCACCACAGAGACGACGATCAAAACAACAAAAATAGCAGCGGATGAGAAGATTCACTAGAGATTCACCACCGGAATTGCAACAATCGGATACCATGAAAGATTCCGATGGACATAGAATATCTGAAAATCAAAACTAACAAGAAAAGTGTTGAGATATTGTTTTTTTAATAATAATTGAAAATAGTTTTGGAATAAATTGAAAATATTTCAAAAATGATTTTAAGTTCAAATAATTTGAAAATAAGTTTGAGATGTTTTCATAAGGTTTTGAAAGTGTTTAAAATGTTTTAAAGCATCCAAACTCATGTTTTCAGCATGACCGTTCTAATACGGAATACCCTGCATCAATATAGACGAGGGTTTCAACTACAGTGATTTTTCATAATTAAAAACTAATACCGATATACATCCTCGCATACAGATACACTTTGTTTTGTAAACCCCCAACGGCTAATTTTTAAGAAGGGCGTATCGATACCCTTAGTACCGTACTGATACGGAAGTATCGTGTACCGATACGCCCAACGGCTAATTTTCTAATTTAAATGCAACTACCGATACGAATATCACATGTACCGATACCCTCTGCCCAAAACTGCCTCCAATGGCTAGAACCTGTTCCCAATGGCTCCAAATTACCCCTAACAGCTAGTAATAGCCACAAGCTCATTCCTAACTATATTATGAAGGCTAGAACACTTGAAGATGGTTAGAGAAGACATTCAAGCAAGATGATCAAGAGAATTTGAGTCTAAATCTTATTTCTTCATTTCACTTATACATAGTTTAGAGAGTGCTTAAATTGTAAATCTTTCACTCTTTATTGTAAGCTTAATTTTTGTAAACACCCACTTTGTAAGGTTTATTTGTTTACATCTTTTACCTTGTAAAAGGGAGAGATTCTAGTTTAGCCTAAGTAAAAACTAGAGTGGTTCTATCTTAGTCATTAAAAGATAGGGTTGTAAAGGGTTTCCTCTTTAGCCTAAAAAATGGGTAAGAATTCATAGTGAATTGGGAAATCCTTAGCGGTGTGCTAAGGTAGTGGATGTATACTCGGTTGGGTAGTCGAACCACTCTAAAATCCTTGTGCAGTTTGTCTACCTTTCTTTCGTTTTAGCCAATTCATCCAAGGATCAAATACAACCCACTTGACGGTTTTTACAGATCGATTCGAGCGTGCTACAATCCTTTCAATTGGTATCAGAGCAAGACTCAATTGAGAAAATTAACATCTTATTGAGACGATCCCGGCAAGCTCGATCAACCATTCTATCAACCGGTTTCTATGGCACAATCCATTGACAAGCCACCATTCTTCAACGGTCAACATTATGCCTATTGGAAGAATAAGATGATGTTCTTCATGAGAGCAAAGGACTATCATCTTTGGGATATAGTTCTCGATGTGCCACAACGAAACAAGGCGGAATGGAGTACGAATGATCGTAAGAAGATGGAGCTAAATTGCAAGGCCTTGCATATTCTCTTGTGTACTTTGGGCCCGAAAGAATATGGGAAGGTGTCTTCTTGTGAGAGTGCTAAGGAAGTATAGGACAAGTTTGAAGTCACATACGAAGGAACGAACGAGGTTAAGGAAACAAAGATTGGTCTACTCAACCTTGAATATGAAAACTTCAAGATAGACCTGAATGAAGACATCAAGAGTATGTTTGACCATATCTCTACAATCGTCAACCAACTCAAAGGTCTTGGAGAGGAGATTCCAGAAGACAAGCTCATCTGGGAGTTAATTTATTTACTTATCAAATCATGGGAGAGCAAGAAGACGGCTATCATTAAAGCCAAGAACTTAAAAGAGCTCAAGCTTGATGAGCTAATTGGGTCTCTTCTTACCTATGAGTTGATTCTAAACCCTTGAGAAGGGAGAAAGAGAAGAAGATCAAAGAGCAAGGAGTAAATGTGAACATCATTGCTCTTCAATCCTCTACAAGTCATCAAGGAGATTCAAGTGAGGAGGAAAGTGAAAATAAAGAGATGACCTATCTCTTCAAGAAGTTTGCCCGATTCATGAAGAGAAAAATGAAAGAATCCAAACATGAATCCAAGAAGATGATGAAAGATTCTCTAAAAAGCCATGAATACAAGAAGACGAGGCACACTAAATACGATTGTCCTCGATTCAACAAAAAATGATCATCTTCAAAGAAAGCATATGTGGCAACATGGAGTGATGAAGACTCCACCGATGAAGATGAAGTAACCCATCTATGCTTTATGGCTATCCAAGAGGGTGAGGTAACTTCTAACTCATCTAGTTCAAATTCTTATTCATTTGATGAGTTACAAGAAGTCTATGATGAATTGGTTTTTGAATTCAAGGCTTCATTTTTTAAAAACAAAAAGTTGATTTCAAAATTGAAAACCGAAAATGATTTTCTTTTTAAAACCAATTTAGAGTTTGAAGCAAAATCTAAGGATTTTGAACTTAAAATCTTAAATTTACAAAATTTCCTTCAAAGTTTAGAAAAAGATCATCAAAAATAGGTGGATGATCTTAAGAAGGAAAAAGCTTTGATTTCCAAGGAATTAGAAAAGAAAATCAATTTTGGAAAATCAATTTTTTTATCAAAAACAATATAGTGCCCCTAGATTTTTTAATGGAAAGTGTTTTAGAAGTATTTGGGGTCCCAAAAGGACTAACTACTTCACATAAAAATGATGAAATTATAAAATGGATTCCAAAGGGGACTAAAATTTATGCTACTAATGCTTATGGATCCAAAGCAATTTGGATACCAAAAATTACTTGATTGTTTTTAGGGGGAAGCTCTATACACACAAGAAAGATCAATTGAAGAATAATGGCTTTACATCCTACCTTTGGTTCAAGTCATAAAATTTAGTTGAATTTATTTGTTTTTAAATTGACTTCTTTATTTCTAATTCAACTAGTTAATCATACGTTTGTTGGACTAACATTCATGTGATGCTTGAGTAAGGGGGATCCTATTTAAATTAAAATTCTTATTTTTGACAAAATTTGTTATCAAAACTCCCATTGTTATGGACTTAAAAGTTTTCAAGCTTTGGTTTGAACCATTTTTTATATAAGAAAAAGGGGAGAATGTTTTGAAAAATTGAATTTTCAAAGTGAATAAGGGAGATCTTTAACTATGTTTAAATTTTAAACTCTTATTCAAAAATTATTTTTACTAAGGGGGAGAATCTCAAAAATAGTTTTTCAAGTTAGTTTTATTATATCAAAATGGGGGGGATTGTTGAGATATTGGTTTTGATATAATAATTAAAAAAATAGTTTTGGACTAAATTGAAAAGATTTCAAAAATGATTTTAAGTCCAAACAACTTGAAAATAAGTTTGAGATGTTTTCATATGGTTTTGGAAGTGTTTAAAATATTTTAAAGTAGCCAAACTCATGTTTTCAGCACGACCGTATCGATACGGTATACCCCGTATCGACACTGATGAGGGTTTCAACTACAGTGATTTTCCAGAACTGAAAATTGTTCCCAACGGCTCCAAATTACCCCTAACGGCTAGTAACAACCACAAGCTCATTTCTAACTATATTATGAAGGCTAGAACACTTGAAGATGGTTAGAGAAGACATTTAAGCAAGATGATCAATAAAATTTGAGTCTAAATCTTATTTCTTCATTTCTCTTGTACATAGTTTAGAGAGTGCTTAAATTGTAAATCTTTCACTCTTTCTTGTGAGCTTAATATGTGTAAACACCCACATTGTGAGGTTTATTTGTTTACATCTTTTACCTTATAAAAGGGAGATGTTCTAGTTTAGCCTAAGTAAAAACTAGAGTGGTTATATCTTAGCCATTAAAAGATAGGGTTGTAAAGGGTTGCCTCCTTAGCCTAAAAAGGGGAAAGAATTCATAGTGAATTGGAAAATCGTTAATGGTGTGCTAAGGTAGTCGATGTAGACTCGGTTGGGTAGTCGAACCACTTTAAAATCTTTGTACAATTCGTCTACCTTTCTTTCGCTTTTTAGCCAATTCATCTAAAGTCTACCTTTCTTTCGGAGATCAATTCAAGCGTGCTATAATCCTTTAAAAAAGACTAAAGGAGAGAAAGTAAAGTCGAAATATCTTTTCATTGATTTTTAGTTATTTCATGATAAAAGGCTAACTGTTAAAATGCCAGAGAGTGGGCTTTTATAATGACCCACTTGAACTATTCAACCCAATGGGTTGTTAACAGCCTGTTAAACAGAATAACCGAATTAGTTACAATTCAGTTTATATTCCAATTACAACTTATTCCGGAGTAATTCACAGATTATGATTACTCTATCATAAAGAATGTGACCAAAACTTTTTTTAGCCGATTGCATGGGCATCTCTTATTTAGAATTTAGTTTGACTTGTGATTTATTTCTTGTCACTTCTTATTTCTCACCGAAAAAAGTTCTGTGGACTTTCGATGATATAATTTAAATTCAAATATTTGAGACGATAGTATTAGGAGTAGTCCTTGACCCTTAATTTTTTTTTTCGTAAAACACACATACAGATAGAAAAAAAAGCCTAAAATAAAATAAACCTCACAATATTTTCTAATAAAAAAATTGACAGCATGCCTCAGACTTTGTTGTTTTCTGTTGAGAATAGTTTGGCATTTCATAGCCTTAAGGATAAGTCGACCTGACTAAACTCCTCCTCAACGTTCTCAGTTCTGTATTCGATGGAAACGTAGTTCACTTCCCTTCTTCCATAGCTCATTTCTCCACCAAACCCACCAGCTCGACCTTGTTGTTCAAACGGAGCCATTGGTGACTGTAGACGTTGACCATGAGCCCCAAAAACCGAGCTTAGCTCTCTGCTTTTCTTGGCAAGAGTCCGTTCTAGTTTGTGCGCATTTTGGTGGCCTCCAAGTGCTTGTGAGCTATGAAACTTTCTTTTGCAATAGTTACAAGAGAAAATTCGAGGTTCGGCTGGGCTGCGGGGCGACGACGAAGACGGCGATGGTTCGAGGACAAGCTCGAGGTTGAGTTGGTTGTCGGGTAGGTTTAGACGAAGAGAGGTGTTAGGCTGATAATCCATTATGTGAGAGTGGAAATTGCAGCCAATTTATGATAAACGGAATTAAGAGAGATCGAATAGAGCTAATAGCTTAAAGTGAAGGCAGGGAATGGAAGAGTTTATAGGCAAGAATTATATCATGAGGTGCAAAGGTTCACTGTTCCTGCAACCACAAATAATACTATGAGTTAAAAAAGAGAGAGACAGACAGTTATGTGCAAATATCAGTAGGGAATCGAAGGGTTGTCGCCTCCATTAATGACAATATTCTAATCCTTTGTTGTCGGTCCAACCAAATAAATTTCATGCTGTTTCACTGTACACTTTCAATATAATCATTGGAAGTTCTATTTATATATTGAACCCGTATTTGGAACTCATATTTGGATGATGCACTAATCAACTTTCCAAGAAAGGTTTTGGTTATAAACAAGATGAATTGAACTTGACATTTTCCCAATTGTGCGCATAGCTGATTCAAAGATTTAGAGACTCGGTGCGATTTACTAAAATAAATTATTAATTTTAAAAAATTAAATATTTATTAACTTGATATATGCGTTATATATTAATTTTTGAGTATAACATGACTTAAAATCTATAAAATATAATAAAATTTTATTTTTTCCTTGGTGTTTTACTAAAAATTTATAACTAATATTTTATTTTTCTTTTTGTAGTATTTGACTTAACTTAGTTTGTGGTCATTTTTTCTAGACCATGTACAGTTACTCTATCCGAAACCACCCTTGAATGCATTGAACAACCTTACAAGATTAGACATGTTCCGACTACAGTGATCCACTCAACTGTTTGATCAATTAATGCTGCTCTACTATTGAACATGTCTTAATGATCAGACGACAGACAGACAGCCAGATGGGGTATTAAAATCTAAGCTTAAAGGGTTCAACAAACCCTTATATTTTTGCGAAAAATTATTTAAGTTTTATTTTTTTACTCAATTAAGCCTCTAAACTAAAAAATAATAATTTGACCCTTTGATTAACATTGACCGCTAACCTTAATGTTTATTTTAAAAAAATTAAAAAAATATCTAAAAAACAGAAACAATTCTAAAAAATAAAAAAATCTGGAAATTTTAAAAATTATATTAAAATATAAAAGAAATACTTTTTTAAGTTTTGAAATTTATTTTAAAATAACAAATAATAATTTTCCGAAAGATTAAAATATTTTAAAAAATTACAAAATTAAAAATATTATTATTATACAATTATAAAAAATAATTTGAAAACATATTTTTTGTATATTTTTTAAAATATAATTTAAAAATCAAAATAACTTTTATTATTTTATATTTTTTTCAAATTATATTTATACTTGTATAATAATATTTATTTTTTAAAATATTTTAATCTTTTAAAAATTATTATTTTTAAATAAATTTTGAAATTTTAAAATATTTTTATATTTTAAAATACTTTTAGAATTTTCCAGATTTTTTTATAAAAATTTTAGATTTTTTTTGTTTTTAGATATTTTAAAAAATTAAAATTTCTAAAAATGACACGTGTCAAAGGAATTTTTCAAAAAAACCGTTAAAGTTAACAGTCAACGTTGGTCAAAGGGTCAAATTAATTTTTTTATTGAATTTGAGAGCTTAATCGAATGTAAAAAAAATTTAGAGGCCTAATTAATTTTTTTACAAAAATTTAGGGGTTTATTAAATTCTTAAGCCTAAAATTTACTCGATTTCTTGAGCACTCAGATGAGTTCAGCCCTTACCTCATTATTTCATCTCTTCTTTCTTTAACTGTCCAAGTTCAAAGTTCAGATATGTGTGCACAAATTTCATGACATCAATAACAAGAGCGATGAATAAATTATTAATTCGTTTTGATGGAAGAACAGTGTGTCTCTTCGGGTGAGTGATGGAGCTATCTTTAAACAAATGTAACTACATAAAGACATGAAAATAAACATAAATATTATGCATGTATGTGTCACGCTTTAAAAAGTGAAGAACATTAATAACACGGTCTTAAAATATAAAAGCAATTTCACTGCGCATTTTATGTGAATCGTGCCAAGGTTTTAGGAACTAGTCGTTTGCATCATATCTTATTTAAAATCTCCAATTCTCATCAACCTTTCTATATTTTTTGACTTGACTTAAACTGAGACAAGCACATGGGGCATGGGATTTAAACCCGTAGAAAAGCAGACAGATCAGATCATCCACTATGCTGTCTTGAGAATTATTCTATGAACAAATTATTTATTTGTTAGAGTGGAAAAATTATTAGATGAACCCTGTTTATCAAGTCATCCGTGATTTTAACAAATCAAATTCGTCTATTTTATTTTTTTCAAGATGAATCATTACCTATTTTCTACATATAATTAGAGAGTAAATAATTATTAAGTAGTTATTTTAAGATAAACGAACTTAATTAATTAGACTATATATGACATGATAAATATAATTTATCTAATAAATTTCCGTGATTGTGGGATCATAATCTAGCAGGTTGGCTATGATTGCGCTGAGCTTTGTCTGTTAATCAAAGACACAAATTCAAACCAAGAAGACTGCGTACTCTTCTCACCAAGCTCTACAAACATTAATTCCCTAGTAAAGAACATATGGGTATCAATTATTATGAAATGAATCTGCAGCTGAATTCCATGTGTTCTTCTGTATTTTAACAACCCACGACACAAATAATAACGGATCTATAAATATTTTTGAAGATGAATACATATATGTTATAAGTAGATCTAAGTACAACTTATAAAATAAATAATTAATATAAAAAAATTAAATTTCAAATATATATAGTAAATAAAACAGATAATTAATTCAAAAAATTTAATATTCGAGGATGGACACTAATCTGCCACCGGAGACAAGGAATCATGAACTTCAACCCCCTCCCCCCTTATACCTAAATATTTTCATGTAGCAATGACTGTTCCTTGTACTTTCCCTTGGTCAGTTAATTGGACCTGACTTACTTTTTAATAAGATTCATTTAAGATATTATTGAGTACACTGACATTTGCATTATTAAACGTACTCAATAATTAGTAGACGATGGACAATTTGACTGTAAGATAAGGAAGGATGGAGTACTGAATTTATATCAATATCCTTTTATTGATGGTTTAACTACAAGATAAATGTTTAAATTGCGTTTTTTTTTTTGTAATAAGTGTTTAAAGTATTTTTTGGCCGAAATAAAAGTTTAAAATTTTATTTTTTATTTGTTTTAAAGTCAATTGAAACACTTATTTCAACAAAAAAAATAAAATTTTAAGCACCTATTTCAGCTAAAAAATGTTTTAGGCACGTATTGTAAAAAAGAATTAATTTAAATACTTATTTTATAATTAAACCTTCATTGATTAATCTAAAGAAAACGAACAAACAAATTCAAAGAGTGGTTTCAGTGATAAAATGTGACGTATTATACTAGATGATCTGAATTTAAACAGTTTAATTTACAGGTATATATAAATTTATTTAAATTTAAATATAAACATAAATATTACCTTGTACTATAATAGAATTAAAAAAACAAAAAACAAACTAGCCCCTCGTTTTGCCTGCACAAAAGTGTGTACAAATGGATGAATGGGGAATGATCCTATGTAGAAACTGAGATAGAAATAATGATGCGGACATGCTGGTGTCTTGTCGGGTTAATTTAATAAACATTAAAATATTTTTGGAGGAACTCACCATGAAGGTTCCTGATTCTCTATTATGCCAACACCCGGACAATGGACTTCACCGCAGTTCCAAATCTCAATCTTCTAATATACTTAATACTATACACCATTCATGTATGCAATGACTATACCTTGTAAAACACATTTTTGCAAATCTCTTTTTCCAGCATGCATGTTTAATTTATATACTCGGTTGACTGCCATCATATACGGATATACATAGAAAGTGGAAGGGGCTCTTTTTCTTCCGAAAATATTTTGATGTAATAGTATTTCGTGTCTTTATAAATTTAATTTTAAGTCAAATTAAGCTTTTATTCAGGGGCAGATTTTTTAAAAGACTGGTGGGGCCACACTTTGCCCTATTTTTTTAGAAATTTAAATTTTACCTTTGAAATTTTAGAATTTTTTTTTGTTGGAAAAGTACAATAAAGTGGAAATTTTTAGACAAATTCAGATATTATTGTGATAATATTATTTAATTAATAATTTTTATTTTAAATAAAATTCAGATAATTCGCAAGTTTTATTTTCAATGAGATGCATATCATTATAAATAGCATGCAAATCTACTAAGTTTAAAACATTAAAGACATAGAGAATTTTTATTATTTTTACTCTGTGATTTTTTAAAGTATTTTCGGTAATAGAGGAAGACGAGGATACAGTTCGTGTTGTCTGCAACGTGATACTACAGTTGATCATATAATTGTTGTATCTTGAAAGACGGGCGACCAACCTATCTTAAGCACCACAAGAGTGGCCGGAAATCTGTCTTAAAATTGTTAGACAATAAACATTAATAATCTAAAAAAATATAAAATAATAAAATTAAATACTGAATTTTATTATTAGAACAAACATAATAAAATTAATTATAAATATATTTGAAAGATAATGAATAAAAGGAGTGGAAGAGACCAGACTTTCGAATCATCCGCCCGTTGTTACCACATTTGCATCCGATTGCAATATCTACGTGTCCAATACTCGAGCGTTGTTATCCACGTTTGTAATTTTTATTTTTTTATATTTCTTGGATTATTATTTTATAAAATTCAGTATTTAATTTTATTATGTTTGATCTAACAGTCTTAAATAAATTTTAGGCTAATTTTTAATTCAAGACGAATAGATTAGGCAATGGTTTATATCACGAGAAAGGCGGAGTATTGTTTAATTCGTTTCGAATTAATATCCAATCACACTAAAAAATATTTTTGCAGTACCCTTCGTTTGGAAACCATATGCGAACCATATCCTTCTTAATGGATGAATCCACGCGTTGATGTACAAAACTTGTAAAAAAACGTCAATGGCCCAAATCCACATTAAAACCATTAAGGAGAGGACCTAATGTCGATGGCCTTTGCTAGAACCAAGCACACACGTGCACATGAAGGGTGGGTTCCAATTAATCTAGATGAGGATTACAACAACATATGAGTTCAGTGTAGACTTAGATTACGATCGTGTTTCTCAAAGTAAACAGGTTGGTTTAAATTTCGCACGGAAATATTAGTTTGTGATAATTTTAATACCTTAAATTACGGTAATCCTAAAATATTTATTTAAATTGTTGACCTTTAATATAGAACATTAAATATGCCATGAATATGGAATATTTTTGTCTCTATAGAAATTGTTGTTTATGTTTTGGAAACACAATGAATTATTATTATTCTACTAATAATTTCTTTTGAGAAATTTATAGAGACGAACAGGATACTCAGGCGAATCTTGATCTGTTTGGAAATTAAAATCTTGTAAACAATTTGTTTCAAGATTTAATTCCTATCGTTCCAACGTGTTTACTGGATCTTCTTTCCAAACAAGAATCAACAGAACCTCCATTGATTTGTAAACCGAAATCTCGTAAACAATTCGTTTCGGGATTTAATTCATGTTGTTTTAACGAATTTACTTGATCTCTTTCTCAAACAAGAGGCAATCTGAATAAATTTAATTTATTCAAATTTTGTTGTGGACAAATATGTTTTAACAGAAATTGCCATCGGGAGTAACATTGGTTACCATTCTGTTCAACAGAACCTAGAGTGATTCTGACCGAGGTCTTGAATCAAAGCATAGAAGAACTTTGTTTTCTATGTCAAAACTATATTCTTAAAGCCTAGTCTGATGCATGTTATAAAGTGTACAATGTTTAAAAATGGCTAAAGAATTGTGAGAGTTGTTGGACCATATATACAAAATGAAAGATGTCGGTGCTAAGAAAATTATTAGTTACCAAATTCTTAATTTGTAATGATTGATTCTAATTATTGCGAATCAAAGGCAGTGCCTTTAATTGATCACTCATGGTATTCTCGCAAAAGGAATGGTTATAAGTGAATCTATTTACGCGTTAGTCATTTGAAAAGCTAACCCCTATTTGGAACGACTTCGAAAACCTCCCCGAGCATAAGAGAATGAAACCATAAACGGTGATTGAAGAATAATATGAAAGTACATGTCTAAGATTGGTTCTTTGGAAGACTTGGTATTTAAGCGTGCCTAGTGCACCACCTCCCTTTTCATAAGTTACCTACCTGGTGCACTGTTCATTATTGTTCTTTTTATTAGACCGTGTGAACTTTTATTTCAGATTTTAGTTTACTAAATTCCTGACGTCGAACAAAAGTTTGAAATTTTGTTTCTATTTTTGGTTTTAGTCTTTAGCTAAATTCCCGACGTTTAACACATTCATAATCTTCTATTTCTAGTTTGTAACTATATGACACTATAGAAAACCAATGAAATTTAATGGAAAATTTTTAAAACGTGGCAACAAAGAATGTTGTCTATTTGACCATGCTAAACATAGTTAAAGATCTGAAGAATGATCCTCCTATTATTATAGCGGATAAGGTAAAAGTTGTTACCACCTTCAAATGTTGCTAAGGCGAATTTTACTATGAAAAATATTTCCAGGGCAAACGTAGTGAAAGTAAAAAAGGACTTCAAAGAAAAACAACCCGTAGACACGATCTTATCTGAGATCAAAAGGGCAGTGTGCTCAAGAAGCAAATTTCATGGGAAATGCTTCAATTTCCATAAGATGAGGAGAAGCTCTATATGAGTAATGTTGGTAGTATAATTTTGAAGATGACTTCTAAAAAGAACTAAAACTTCAAAAATGTGACTAACATGTGGGGGATCTGTTTTATCAACTAATTATCCATTAAATAAGGTTCACCAAAATTAAAGAGATAAGACATTATATGAGTTATGAAAGAGAATAAATCCTTCCTACAAATACTAAAAAATGTGGGGGTGTATTTCAAAGGTAACAACCTCATCACCAAAGGAATGACATGAGAAGCTCGATAGTGTCATGATGACAATCGACTTCAAGATTAATGAGTGTGACAAATGTGTATATGTCAAAATTACCAACATTGGATATATTATTCTATGTTTGTATGTTGATGACATACTCATTGTTGGAAGCAACAATGAAATGGTAGAATGTACCAACGACATATTAGATTCAATGTTTGACATGAAAGATATGAAACTAGATGATACAATTTTGGACATTCAAATCAAACAGTCACTTGAATGTCTCATATAGTCACACAATATGAAAAAATTCTTAAGAAATTTGGCAAGGATGATTCTGGTATATCCAGAACTCCAATAGAAACGAGCCAAGATCTGTCCAAGAATAAAGGTCAAAATGTTGACCAAGTGGAATATGCAAGTGTTGAGTGGATCGATCAATGTGTAATTGGCTAAGAGAGGGTGAATTGGCTTTTTGAAATTGGAAGGAGCAAATTGAAAAGATAAAAATTAAAGACAAGGTGATTTATAGTGGTTCAAGCTTCGAACAAGCTCTACATCCACTACCTTATCTCCCACTAAGGATTTTGAACCAATATCCACTAGATATTCTTCCCCTTTTCTAGGCTTAGAAGGAAACCTTTACAAATCGTTAATCTGTCTACCCAAAGATTAACCAAGACTCTCTCTTCACAAAGAAGAAATGGCAAACTTAAAAGTATCTCTCACAAGATTGATTTGTTGCCCAAATTACAAACAAACTCTCCCCAAACTTGAAAGAAATGTATACAATGAAAATTACAACAAGTGGGGTACAATAATTTGACTCTTTAAGCTCAAGGGTTTGAATATAAGTTTGGATGTTGCAAATAAGTTCAATAGTTGTTACTGAAGCTTTGGAGACTTGCTTTTATACCTTCTCATTGATTTCTAGCCGTTTGGGTGGTTGAAGTCATCAATATAGCCATTGGGCCCTCTTCTTCCAACCATAAATGCACTTCCGCAACTACCCGTATCGATACGCGGGAGGCCATGTCGGTACGAACTTGAAAATAGAAAGAGTCGTTGTGTAGGTAAAACAAAGGGCGTATCGATACACGGGGAAGCATATCGGTACGATCTTAGTGAAAATAAGGGGCGTATCAAAACGGGCAAGGCCATATCAATACAGTTATGCTCACTTGGGCTATTGTCTGAACCTGTATCGATACGCCTTGAAGGTGTATTAATATGGGTTAACTGATTTTCAAAATCGCATGTTCCCAATAACTGACAAGGCAACGTTCGAATCATAAATAAAAAATCTTGCTAACCGTATCGATACGCTAGTAGCTGTATCGGTACGCTGTTCTTAAATCTTAAACCTAGTATGAAGGTCGTATCGAACGGATGACACCGTATCAAAACGCCCATGAGTAAAAACCTTAGCCCATATGAAGATCGTATCGATACAGATGGAACCGTATCGAAAAAGATTCTTACATTGTCCTTTTAATTTAAGCCCGTATCAAAATGCTCGAGGGCGTATCGATATGCCTGGGCATAAAAGTTGAATTTAGCTTTAAAAATACTTAGAAAAATTTATAGGGTTTAAGTTTTTGACTTTGAATAATTTTGTACTTGAAAAATCCTTGTCAATTGTGAGCTTTTGAGATACTTAAAAATATATTTTCTTTCACAAATAGGTCCTTAAACAATTTTTTATATCAAAATTAAACTTTGGTTTTACAATTTCTCCCTTTTTGATATAACAAAACCAAGTTAGATTTTTAAGCACTGATACCAAAGAGCTTAAAATTTTAAAAACATTTTTGAAAATTTAAGCTCTTTCTTCTCCCCCTTTTTGTTATATCAAAATCAATGATATTAAAGGATAGAAACAAGAAACATAACAATGAAGCATAATTCAAGGCATAATCAAAGCAACATAATTATCATTGAAAGTTCAAAGCAACATAATCCAAATCCAACTTAAAACTTAAAAACAAACTAAAATCAAAGCATAGGTTCATAGAGTAAATAACATAGGTGCATAAAAATAAAAAGCCTAATATGACATGTATGCAATGCAATGTATGTCTATAGAGCATACTCATCATCCTCGTTCTCTTGATCTTCATCTTCGTAGAGATATGTTCATCGAACCTTGTTGGCTTTCAATTGCTTGAACTCGGTCCTTTAAGAAAGTGAATCGAGTATCGATGGCCGCAAACCCTTCATTCATGGTTGTCTTCAATGAGGTCATAGAAGTGTTCAATGAAGTGAATTGCTCATGAGATAAGCCATGAGAGCATCTATAGCTGGTGGAGCTACTGGAGCTTGAGGGGCAACTTGTGGAGGAGCTTTCAGTTCTTTGAGGATTGCATCATGTGGAAGCTCGGCGAGACGTAGCCACTCACCACTGAAATAGTGAAACTTTGCATGAACAAGAGAGCTCTCATCAATGGGATCTGTAAGAGGCTCGGGAAAATCTTGCGAGAAATCAATCTCCAATTGAGTAAACAAGTAACTCATTGTTGTCCCATAAGTGAAGGATGAAACTAGATAGGTGTGTCGATGTTGGATGAGGTAAACTAGCTCCGCGAACATTATTTGAGCAAGATTGGGCTGCTTCTCTTCACGAAAACATCAAATCCAAAAGTCGTCCACTTGTCGGATAGTGGAAAACTTTCCACCGGATGGCCGAAACCACCAAGTGATCATTAAGTGTAAAATCTGATCATGAGCATCAAGAACAATGATAGAGCCACCAAGAACATGCCACATAGAGTCCTAATCGGCTATTCCCTCATCTTCTATCCCAAAAACATTCACTAGAGTTTAAACATCAATGCAAAATTTCTTTCCCATTAAGAATAACTCAATAGCAATGACCTTAGAACGGTCTTGGTTGGGGATGCACCAGGCATTAACAATGAAAATCAAAACAAGATTATGATACAAAAACCTAGGGATAACCAAAAATTGAATAAAATTCCAACGTCTCAAAAGATGAAGATATTTGAACTTGAAATGTTCAAAGTCTAAAAAAGGAAGAGATGTTACTCTTTCACGACGGATTTTGTTGTTTTGATATTGCTTGAAGTTATTTAAAGCCGCCGAAATCGGAAAACTCTTTTGATAAATGACACTAAAGTTGGGGCGAGCCGAATTGTCTTCGGTTGAAGACTCACCAACCTCGCTTGTTCTAGCTCTCTTTCTTGGTGCCATAGATAATCTAAATCACAATTTTAAGGCACAAAACCATGTATGCATAAATCATCATATTCAATCCAATATTCAATCCAATAATTCAAGGTAAAAAAATAGTTTAAAGACATATGCAAGTATAAAATATAACTTTGGTAAAAAGAATTTCAAAAACTAGTTTAGAAAAATATACGGTATAATTTTATATTCGAATGAAAATTTTCAGATTTTGGATTTTTTTTACCAAAACTTGAAAAACTATAGTATGTATATGTTTAAAACACAAAAACTAAGTAAAAACATTATAGAAATCAAAATGAAGTTAAAAGGAAAAGGAAAGAGTTTTATACCTTGAATTTGGGATTATGGATGAATGAGGATGAAGCAATGCACAATCTTTGATGAAAAGAGCTTGGGATGATGTTTAGAGTAAAACCCCTCAAAATCTTTGATGAATTGATGTGAAAAAAATTAGATTTGGGTGTGTATTTAAAGGGAAAAACGGCTAGGGTTTTGAGAAGAAGAGTTTAAATAAAAGTTAAACCCATTTAAAGACTCATTTAAGGATTTGCATCCGCGCGTACAGATACACCATGTGGCGAATAGATACAGGTATATTGAAACATTGGTACCATTTCGATACGGACTCACCTGTATCGAAACCTGTTCTTGAACCCGTATCGATACGGTTAGACTCATAATGATACACTTGTACTGAGAAATGCAATCTGGGTTGAGTCAAGAATGGTGTATCCAAAAACCTTCACCCGTTTCGATACAAATAACCCAAAAAATGCATTTTGAGCCACAAGTTGCTCCAAAGTTCAATTTTATTCGAACCGAAATGCATGCAGATGATATGTGAACAACATGTATGGTCTAACATGGATACATACTCCCCCTAGAAACAAGAATAGATGCATCAAGAAGCAAAATCACACATGCATATCAATCAATTTAATTCAAGCAAATTTTTGACCTTAAAGGGCTCTAAAGGGTCAAGAGAGGCTGGTTAAACCTAACTCTCTCCTAATAGTCCAAAAATGCTCTTTGTCTAATGGTTTGGTAAATATATTCACTAGTTGGTTTGAGGTATCAACATACTCTAGAAAAAAATCATTCTTTAAGACATGATCTCTAATGAAATGATGCCTTATCTCTATATGCTTGGTTCTTGAATGTTAGATGAGATTCTTAGTGAGACATATGGCACTAGTGTTGTCACACTTAAGGGATACGGTACCTACATCAATTCCATAGTCTAGAAGTTGTTGCTTCATCCAAAGGACTTGAACAACTTCTGGCCGATATATATTTCACTTCGGACTTGAACAACTTCTAGAACCAATATATGAGCATACTACCTAGGAATTGGCAAGTTTCGAAGGTACTCTTTCTATCTATCTTACAAACCTCATAATCTGCATCGAAATAAGCATGAAGGTCAAATGATGAGTGTCTAGGATACCAAAGACCTAAACATGGTGTGTCTCTAAGGTATCTAAAGATTCTCTTAATGGCTATAAGGTGTAATTCTCTAGGATTAGCTTTAGTTAATTTAAAAGCATGATTTGGAAAATTTGGATCTTTAAAATCTGGTGGTTGTTTAACATACACTTTTTCATTAATAAAACCATTTAAAATGCACTTTTACATCCATTTGAAAAAGCTTGAATTCATGATAACATGCAAATGCAAGAAGCATCCTAATAGCTTCCATTCTAGCTGCGGGTGTATATGTTTCATCAAAAATCAATTTCCTCTTCTTAAGTGTAACCTTGAACAACAAGTCTAGCCTTGTTTCTCACTATGTTACCACTCTCATCTAACTTGTTTCTAAAAACCCATTTAGTTCATATAGTAGATTTATTACTAGGTCTATCAACTAATGTCCATACTTTACTCCTTTCAAATTGATTAAGTTCTTATTGCATGACCAATATCCAAAAATCATCTTTTAATGTTTCTTTGATATTTTTAGGCTCAATGCATGAAATGAATGCAACATTATTCATTAATCTAAGAGAGGATCTAGTAGTTACCCCATTGGATGGATCACCCAAGATTTCACCACATTTGACATAGTTGAGTTCCCTTGGCTAACTCACTTCTTTTTCCTCAAGATTCATGTCCTTCAAGGCTTCTATGGGAGGATCTTGTGTTTCTTCTTCTTTGGTTGGAACCTTATCCATCTTTGATGATTGTCCACCATCATTGGCTTCAATGATCCCTACATCATCATCATCACAAGAATCCTTCCTCAGAAGGAGGTTATCATCGAAAACCACATGTATAGACTCTTCTACAACTAAGTTTCTTTTGTTAAAAACTCAATAGGCTTTAGAATTTAAAAAGTAACCTAAGAAAATAGCTTCATCACTTTTTGCATCAAATTTGCCTAATGATATTTTCCATTATTTAAAACAAAACACTTGCACCCAAAAGGATGAAAATAGCTAATGTTAGGCTTATTTGATTTTAAAATCTCATACGGAGATTTCTTTAAAATTGGCCTAATCATTACTCAGTTAATAATGTAACAAGCGGTGTTTGTGGCTTCCGCCCAAAAATACTTAGGTAAATTGTTTTCACAAAGCATGGTTCTAGCCATTTCTTCTAAAGTACGGTTTTTCCTCTTAACTACCCCATTTTGTTGAGGAGTGCGAGGTGCGGCAAAATTATGGTTAATACCATTCGAGTTACAAAAATCCTCAAAACCAAGATTTCAAAATTTCGTTCCATGTTCACTTCTAATATGTGAAATGTTTTGACCAAGGTCATTTTGAGTGATTTTTGAAAACGTGATGAATTTTTCTAAAGCCTTATCTTTAGTACTTAAAAAGAGAACCCAAGTGTATCTAGAGAAGTCATCTATTAAGAGATATGCATATGATTTTCCACCCAAGCTAGTAATTCTAATTGGCCCAAAAAAATCCATATGGATCAATTGTAATACCCTACTAGTTGAAACATCATTAATGGATTTAAAAGATACACATTTTTGTTTACCCTTAGCACAAACATCTCAAATTTTATCTAAAGAAAATTTTAGCTTAGGTAAACCTCTTACTAAATTTTGGGAAACTAATTTCTCTAAAACACTTATACTAGCATGCCCTAGTTTCCTATTCCATAACCATGTATCATTTTCATTTTTAGCAACCAAACATGCTTCGGATGTATCAATGTCATCTAAATGCACCATGTAAATGTTACCTATGCGATGACTAATGAACATTATCTTATTTGTTTTAATGTCCAAAATTTTGCAACCATTAACATCGAAAAGAACATTAAAACCCTTATCACATAGTTGACTAATGCTCAACAAGTTATGTTTTAGACCATTGACATATAAAACATCTTCAATGAGTATAGAAGAGAGATTACCAATAGAACTAATACCCTTAATGTGGCCTTTGGAGTTGTCACCAAATGTCACCACTCCACCACTCTTTAGCTTTAGTTCTATGAATCTACTCTTGTCTCCGGTCATGTGTCTTGAGCATCCACTATCAAGGTACCATGTGTTTTGACTTAAAGCTTTGGCCTTGTAGCAATTCTCCCTCTACAAACAAAGAATTAAATCTTAGTTTTTGGTACCCAAATCATTTTGGGTCCATGTGAATTAGCTCCAAAATACTTGGTTTCCTTAGGAATTAAAGATACAATTGCATGAATGTTATTAGAAGCTACAAGTTCCTTAGGAACCCATGCACTTCTAATTCTTTTACCTTTAGGGTACCTTTGAGAGCTCTTTTGTTTGTGGTTCACAAAGTTTCTTTTTACATAGTTGGTTTTAGAAGGCTGACCCTTTTCAAAAGTAGTGGTACCAACTTTGTTCAAAGAAGCTTTGAGTTCATTCACCACTTTGTGGTGATCATCATGAACTTTGGAAAAAAGATTGTTTAAATCAACATTTTCATTTTGAAAATATTTTAGGTCATCTTGTAAAACCAAAATCTTCTTTCCAAGTTCCAAGTTGGTTTTGGAAATGGAATCATTTTAGGTTTTTAAATCGGAAATCATTTTCTTATTTTTCAAAACCGATTCCTTATACTTTTCAACCAACTCATCGTAAACCTCTTGTAACTCATCATATGTTTCTTGAAGCTCATCAAAAGTGAAATCGAAAGTAGATGAGTTAGGGTTTACCTTAAGGTTATCATTAAGAGCCATGAGGCAAAGGTTGACCACTTTTTGCTCATCTTCATCGGATGATGATTCCTCATCGGTCCAAGTAGCAACATAGGCCTTGAGCTTCTTCTTCTTCTCAAAGCTCTTCTTCTTGAGTTGAGAGCAATCAGATCTAATATGCCCCCGGCTTCTTGCACTCATAACAAATGAGTTGATCATTCTCCTCTTCTTTGTTCTTGTTCTTGAAGTGTCTTCTTCTTTGAAGTTTTCTTCCTCGGTTAGGCTTCATGAACCGAGAGAATCTCTTGGCTATCATAGCTAATTCATTAAACTCATCCTCACTAGTGTTGCTTTCCTCTTGAGAAGCCTTGAGAGCAATTCCTTACCTTTTTTTCCCTACCTTTTGTTTTTGCACTCTTTTCTCTTCTCTTTTTTTCTTCTTTTCTTCCTTGCCTCATGATCTCACGAGTAAGGAGAGATCCCACCAATTCATCGAGCTTCAACGTCTTTAAATTCTTGGCCTCGATAATTGTGGTTCTCTTCGCATCCCATGATTCGGGAAGAGAATAGAAAAGCTTTCAGACTAGCTTGTCTTTGAAAATGATCTCACCCCGAAGCCGTTGAGACCATTTACTATGACGGAGAATTGATTGAACATTTTAGAGACGCTCTCATCGGGCTCTATCTTGAAGTTCTCGTAGCTCAAATTAAGGATCCTAATCTTGGTTTCCTTTACATCGTTGGTTCCTTCGTAGGTGGTCTCTAGCTTTTCCTACACCTTTTTCGCACTTGTGCAAGATGACATCTTTGCGTACATGTCGGGTCCAAGTGCACAAAAGATGATGTGTAGGGCCTTGTCATTCACTTGTAGTGTTCTTCTATTTTCATCCGTCATCTCCACCTTTGTCTTCAGAATGAGTCTTCCTTCTTCATCTCTCTTCATGAGAATGATTGGACCATCTTCTACTACATCCCAAAGGGTGTAGTCATTGGACTTGATGAAGAGCCTCATCCTATTCTTTCAATAGGGGTAGTTATCCCCATTTAAGAACGGTGCTTTGGTGATAGATTGTGACTCGTACAAGTTCGGCCTAGAGGTAGACGCCATGGCTTCAATTTGTAGTTGATTGATCTTTTTCTAGGATCTCCTTTTGTGGATGTAAGTCCCTCAAAAAGTTTGACTCCGATACCAATTGTTGAGTGGATCAATCGATGTGTAATTGGCCAAGAGGGGGTGAATTGGCTTTTTTGAAATTGGAAGGAGCAAACTGAAAAGATAAAAATTAAAGACAAGGCGGTTTATAGTGGTTCAAGCTACGAACAAGCTCTACATCCACCACCTTAGCTCCCACTAAGGATTTTGAACCAATATCCATTAGATATTCTTCCCCTTTTCTAGGCTTAGGAGGAAACCTTTACAAATTGGTTAATCTTTCTATCCAAAGATTAACCAATACTCTCTCTTTACAAAGAAAAAATGGCAAACTTAAAAGTATCTCTCACAAGATTGATTTGTTGCCCAAATTACAAAAAAACTCTCCCCAAACTTGAAAGAAATGTATACAATGAAAATTACAACAAGTACAATAATTTGACTCTTTAAGCTCAAGGGTTTAGATATATGCTTGGATGTTGCAAATAAGTTCAATAGTTGTTGCTGAGGCTTTGGAGACTTGCTTTTATACCTTCTCATTGATTTCTAGCCGTTTGGGTTGTTAAAGTCATCAATATAGCCGTTGGGCCCTATTCTTCCCATCATAAATGCACTTCCGCAACTACCTGTATCGATACGCAGAAGGCCGTATCGGTACAAACCTAAAAATAGAAAGAGCCATTGTGCAGGTAAAATAAAGGGCATATCGATACACGGGGAGGCGTATCAGTATGATCTCAGTGAAAAACAAGGGGCGCATCGAAACGGGCAAGGCCGTATCGATGCAATTTTGCTCACTTGGGCTACTGTTTGAACTTGTATCGGTACGCCTTAAAGGTGTATCGATACAGGTTAATTGATTTTCAAAATCGCATGTTCCCAATAACTGACAAGGTAAGTTCGAATCATAAATGAAAAATCTTACCAACCATATCGATACCCTAGTAGCCGTATTGGTACGTTGCTCTTAAATCTTAAACCCAGTATGAAGGCCGTATAGAAACGGATGACACCGTATTGAAACACCCGAGTAAAAACCTTAGCCTATATGAAGGTCGTATCGATACAGTTAAAACCGTATCGAAATAGATTCTTATAGTGTCCTTTTAATTTAAGCCCGTATCGAAACACTCGAGGGCGTATCGATACGCCACAGCGTAAAAGTTGAATTTAGCTTTAAAAACACTTAGAAAAATTTATAGGGTTTAAGTTTTTGACTTTGAATAATTTTTTACTTGAAAAATCCTTGTCAATTGTGAGTCTTAGAGATACTTAAAAATTATTTTATTTTGCAAATAGGTCCTTAAACAATTTGTTATATCAAAATCAAACTTTGGTTTTACAACAAGGGTCATAGGTAGTCTAATGTACCTCATGAGCTGCACTAGACCAGATATTACTTTTATTGTGAACAGTTTAAGTAGATTCACAAACAATCCAAATGAAAATCACTAGAAAGCGATTGTGAGGGTATTGAGATATCTTAGATATACTCAAGATTATGAATTGCATTATTCCAAAGATCTTACTATTTCGAAGGATACTCTGTTGCCAGTTGAATAACTCATATTCAAGATATCAATGACATAAGTAGATGGAAATCCTTAATACAAATGGTTATAACCAGATCCATAATGGAATCTGAGTTTGTAGTTCTAGACAAGTCTAGAAAAGAAGCCAAATGGCTTTAGAATTTCTTAGAGGATATTTTGATGACAAATTATAATATACAACGAAAACTTTGGTTGTCATTAATTATATATAAAAAATATAATATTACAGGTCTCTCCTACCTTAATCAGTGGTCGAAGGTTTGATATTTGTCTTGGGTATGTAACAACTTTAAAACTCGTTGTTAAAGTATGCCCCTTATATGAGTTAACAGAACGTGAAAGACTTAGTCACTAGACTCGCTCTAGTGGACACCTTGAAAAAACATTAAAAAACATAACAATCAGGGGCATCACATCCATAAGCTTTTCCAACACCGTCGTGCAATCTAAATCTACTTTTGGCATCTAAAACTTGTAACACCCCCGACCCGGATGTAATATTTGGGCTTCAAGCCTAAACCAAAATTTACAACTAGATTTAGCCCATACAAGGTACTTCCAAAACATTTAAATCCAATAGTTGAAAATATAGATAAACAATTTAAATTGTTACAAATGAGCTACACATTTAAATTGTTACAAATGAGCTCCACGTAAGGTCCTATGAATACATAGCCCACTAAACGCAAGTACCGTACACTGAAAACCTCCAAATGTTGGAATCTCATACTGATAATGCTCCTTGAACCCACGATTCGACGATCATCCTATGTACGAAAACAACGATTCTAAGAGCTAAGCTTACAAAGCTTAGTGGTACACATATACTCTACTATACTTCATGCTAATCATAAACATAAGCATGCAAGCTATTACGAGAAATAGGGAGAGATAAATAAACATACTCTCATCATAACAGTCATCATACATGGCACACAAGTCCCACTCATACTCGGGATCTCACCAGATCATCTGAGGAAAAACACATAAGTCATAACCATAAACTTGGAGTGAAGCCCAGTGTCACACAACCTCAAGAACATACACTCTCTCTAGGTGAGGCCCAATGTCATATAGCCTCGGGACCGTACACCTACACCTAAAATCTCTCTTTGAGTGTCTTCAAATGAGGCCCGGTGTCACACAACATCAGGAACGTACATTCGATATCTCTAACCATGGTGCTGCAACACACTTTCTCTGGGTATTTCAATCCAACTAATCAAAGGTGACTCAATTATTCATAAATCTATGGTTTCTATCAACTATCAAGTTACCCAATTAAGTTTACCAACTTATTATAACTCTATGGTTTCTAAACCGCACACAACATTGACACGATCACCATACAACACACATCATTGGCACGATTATCATAACTCTATGGTTTCTATCAATTATCAAGTCACCCAATTAAGATTACCAACTTATTAATACATTCTGGAAGTGTACATTAATATCCTCATTAATTATCTCATTAATCTGTATTATCCCATTAACATCTCACATCAATTTCCATCTTTAATAGTATTATAGATTATTTCGTTCAGTGGGTATCGGTACTCGAACATGAGTATCCATACAGTACCCCTAGGTACTGGTACTCTTACGTGTACTGATATTGGTATAGCTTACTGAAATCCTTAATTTCCATAAGTATCAGTATGGGTCGGCCCATACCGATACAACCCCCAATCACGTACCGTTACGGCTAAAGCTCATACTGATACCCTATACGCGGATTCACATCATTTTCTTAAATTACGATATTACCACACTTTATTTGATCCCTAAAGTATATAAATTTCATTAGGGTTTGTCTACTAACACATTCTCCCAATTAATATTAATTTTCGGTTCCATAATCATTTAATCGGGTATTTAACTCTTAAGCATAATTCTTATTAAATTTCATCAATCTATTCGAACAAGCATACAAAGCATCATACTTATTTCAATTAATAAAACAATAATCAAATAATCATACGAGCATCTCAAATGACCCTATACGGTCTCTAAAGTCTCCACGAGTCTTATCATATCCGTAATATCATCATGCATTTCAAAAATATATCAAGCCTCATGATACCGGTTTCACAACATGCTTATTCATCGTCTACCCATTTGCGATCATTAACAAGAAAGGTAATCACATTTATGATGCTAATTAAGCAATAGGAGTTCGAGGTGTACTAACCTTAAGCAATTATCGATACATCCATACTCGAGCTCCTCAAATGCTCCCTTTGATCTAGTATTCAAGCTCGAATAAACCTCATAATTATATGAATACCACAAATATTAATTAACCTCATTCACTAACTAATCCACAAGGTTAAATGTGTAAAAAGAGCGTTCCAGGTAGGGTCCTCCAGAAAATGTCAACGTCAGTTAACTTTCAACGGGGCGGTGGTGGCGCGACGATAATCACTGGTATCGGCGGTCAACGTCGGTGCGACAGCTAGCTCAGCTCGACTCGAAGGGACAACTTGATGGACTGACTCAGCCTACGACTTGGGTTGGCTTGGAAGGCCAGCTCAGCTTGCCCCATCTGGCTGGTTATAATAGCCTAGCTCGGCTGGATGTCACCCACACGCAGGCGGTAATGCGTGCGGCGACTTTCAGTGGCCGGACGACAACGGAGAATGCCTAGATCAACTTTCTCGACACCGGTGAACACGATGGTGGCCTTTGTTCTTTTTTTGAGCACTCTAACCCCTCAACTCAACAACTTGAAACTTTTTCTCTCTCATCCTCTTCGACATTGACTCCAATGGTGGTGCCGTTTGTACCGGTGAACTCGTTAAATTTCAAACCTTTTCCTTTAATATAACGAGCCCAATTTAACAACCTCAACTTGAGCTTCAAAAATAAAGGCTCATAACTCGGATCCGAGACCCGATTCACTAACCCATGAATTGTGTCGTCACAACTCTCTTTTCCTTGAAAAAATTTTGTCCTCAAAATTTGCACCCAATACTCAACAGAAGATGATGAAACTTTATTGACTCTCCCAAGACCTCACACATTTCCCGTTGTGCAACTCTAATGTCTCACAAACACCCAACCTATAATCCTTTTCTTCTAACAATATAACATTATCAACTAATTCATTTTCTTAGAAGTAATTTATCATCGTTCGGTACATTACAAATGACAAGCAAAACCCAACGGTACCCCGAAAAAACTATCACACGAATATGTCACCAAAGAAACTTAATTTATGCTATAGAACCCAAAGGGTTGCACACCAAAATCTTTCCACAACCCCACACAATCTTAAAGAAAAATGAGGTTACACAACTGTTGTAACCAAGACGATGTGATCCTTCTCATGGTGATGATATTAAATAATATAATTATAAAAGCTCAAATGTTTATTTAAAAGTCCAATTACAAATTATTAGAACCCAAAACATTAAAGATATTATATCTGGCTCGATATGCCCAAATAATCCTAAACCCTAATCCTTTTATGGTTTTCATGCAGCCAAATCTGGACCATTAGATATGGCTGCCAATCAAACGGTCTAGATCAGACCTCGGATAGAAACCCTAGCAGGGTTCATATCCCTTGGCACGGCATCGATTATTGCCATTAGATCTGGGAGCATGCTAACGCCCCGAATCAATGCAGAGAATCTTCCAGAATTGTCATGCGCCCACGCGCGGCCTATTGGCTCTCTCACTCGCGCGTGTGTTGCCCTTCTAGCTTCACCTCCACGTTGGCAAGGAGAACCAACGGCCCGAAACCACGTCACCGTTGCTCGGCCACGACAGATTTGGACCACCAGGGCCTTGCTATCCATGCCGTTTCTCCCTTTGGTCCCCTCCTCTCCTTGCGTTCAGCCACTGTATACAAGGAAACACGAAGGATGAATTTTAGAGAGGCTACCAACAAATTCAGGGGATTAGCCGACAAATTTAGAAAGGCACATGAATTCGGCCAAATCAAAACAAAGACAACCAATAGATAATTTTTAGCATTTTCGTTTTCCTTTATGTAAAAGCATGTAATTTAAGAGTATATATAGCAAACCCTAAGACTATTGTAAAAAAGAACTCTGGATTATCGAGAAATAGAAAGCAAAAAAGCCTCAAGATATTAGAGGCATCTATTCTCTTCCTTTCTTTGAAATGCATGATAGCAAATCAAAGTTAAGGTTTCATTTTTTTACCTTCATAACTGTTTGTTTTCCCTCGTGCCGTTGCCCATCCTCGCCGATAATAAGCCTCATGGCCTTCTCGAGGTTGTGCATGGTGAATCAGTGGAGAGGCATGTGTTGAAAAAAGGGTTGAAACTAGATCTAGGGTCTCGGTTATTAAAGGTTTTAAGCAAAAAAGGGTTTTGTTTGGAAAATTGGTTTCAAGGCGAGAGGAGGAGTCGTTTGGTTTGTTTTTGGGTTCGTTGGCCGCTGACGAGCGGCGGCCGATGTGGCGGAAGGACGGTGGTTTTTGGGCTTGTACATGGATGAACGACGATGTCATCCGAATTTTAGAGAAAAGGGAGGGGATTTTCATGTTTTTTTTAAGAATGCCTAAAGGTTTCTATTTTTGGCAAAATATGTCTTTTATACTCGTTTTAAAAAAGAACTATGGGGTTATTTATTTTTTAAGTCCCTCCACGTTTTAAAATATAGTTTCCATGTAATATATGTTATATACATACATAACTACTGTCAAAGCCCTTTTTATATATACATATGTTTATACGTATATATATAAATAGATATATATAATACCCTATTATATGTATATAATATAGTTTCCATGTAATATATGTTTAAGTATATGATATTTGGGATCCTTTTTTATTTCATGCTTTTATATCTTGCATCCGGAATATAATTTTCTCATGCGATGCCCTTTTATTTGAGAATAAACGTGGCTAGTACTAGTCGTAGTGGTGGTAGTTTTTCTATTTATTCTCGAATAACAGGGCCCTTAAAATCTACTCATATGTATAACCAAATTTTGATTTAATCGTCACTTTAACTTGCAAAATTCAATATTAACTAAGCGGTAATTAATTTGGTACCAAGTTTGGGCATAGTGGGGGTGAAAAACCTTTCCCACTCGTAACCGACTCTCGAACCCATTCGAATCTCTAGTTTTGTTTTCTGGTGTTTGGTCTACCTAACCCAAATGATCGGTAGCGACTCCAAGTTTTTTTAATTCCAAATACGTTTTAAAGAAATTCTCCGAAATCCAATTTTTACATAAAATGTGGGAGAACCTCAAATTGAAGTTTTCAAAAACGCCGCTACAGCATGGCGACTCCGCTGGAGACCAAACTTTTATTTACAAAAAAAGAGAGTCAGGCCTAAAAAATTACCGTATTATTAATATTGGAAGTTGTGAGTTAAAATGATATTTAAGTTAATATTTGTTTATGATGAGGGTTTATTTTAACGCATTTTAAAATTTGACATATAAACTCGTCTATTTAGTGCTTTCGTGGGGATATCGTTCCTTCGTATGGGCCTAGTAAGTACCTTCGGGGCTCGAGTACCCTATGTTTTCGCGGGAATATCGTTTCCCCGTATGGACATAGCGAATGAGTCCCCTGAATTGAACTCGATAGAAATGAGCCTATAATGGGTGATGATCGGGGGCCTTGGTACCCTTAGTAGGGGACAATGAGGACAATTCGGGTACCTTTTTAGTACCAAAATTACATGTAGAAAATATAGAAAGCCCACCCCTCTTAGAGCCATGCGAATGACCTAGGTGTTTAGATGGAATACAAGTAGGTTTATCTCTCGCTTTGTTGTTTAAATTTCCGCCTTATTTCTTTTTTATTTATTCTATTCGATACTAACTTATTCTTGTGTGTTTTGTTTTTGTTTTTTTCCTTTTTTTTCTTTTTGCATCTACATTACATGACATAAAGGTGTTGGTTCAAAGTTGTTTTCCCAATTAGAGATATTTCATTACGGATGTGAGGTATCTTAAGAAAGAGGAAATCAACTCACAAGTCTGACATTGGTCCGAAAGCAACCAAAGGATTCAAGGCGACAACTTGTTGAGTGAACACATAGTATCAAGGTATACTTATGTGAGCTTACAACAAAGTGATCTTCATGAATTGAAAGAGATATGGGAAAGTTGGGACTGGAGGTTGAAGAATTTGTTCCGTGATAACTATGTGGATATAGTCGATTTGATGTATGCCATGATTAATGAACCCATGTTCCGAGCCTTATTTCAATTTTGGAACACCGCCTTTTATTGTTTTTACTTTTAATGGGGAGGACATGATGCCTACAATCGAAGAATATACGACACTACTTAATCATAAAAATGTTAAGAATGATTGGATTTATGCTAAACACCCGAAATCTCAAAATTATCCCGCCAAGCTCAAGGACATAGCCGAAATGAGTAAAGATTGGGTAAAAGGTTTGATGCAAGAACGATGGGACAATACTGCTTTTTCATGGGAATACGTTCGAGATATAATACCTACATACCCGGATGAGGTTATAAAGATGGACTTGTTTGCCTTAGGGATATACAGTTTGGTCATTTTTTCGAGAATTTTGAGCAATATTGATGTAGCCATTTTGGATTTATTCGAACGTTTGAAGATGAAGGCAAACCTGGCATCAACAATCTTGACCGAAACCTTCATTTCTTTGAACGGTATCTGAAGGCATGAAGAGGGGCGTTTTAGAGGTTGTGCTTAGTTACTCAAGTTTGGATCCAAAGTTATTTTTAGGATACACTGAAAAAAGTTTTACTCGATATATTCTTGGGAAGCTTTTCTCCCTTGCGAGAGTATTTGGCCAAGGAATGGCGAGAAGATTTCAACAAGAAGAAGTGGACTAAGATCATCAAGAATCTTCAAGACAACGACATAGTTTTGCGGGTACCTTGGCTAGGTAGTGTCACCCATTTCTCATACAAGTGTGGAGACTACAATTGGTTGGTGATGCTAGGTTTACACGGAGGGATTGGTTGTGCCCCTTAGTTAGTGTCAAGACAGTTTGGGTCTCGACAGTTTGCTCTCGTTACTTTGGGATTGAGCTGAACTGAATTTGCTTTCAAGGGTGAATTTAAAGAGAAAGTTCAAAATGTTTCTAGGGCTTGAGATCATTGCTACCGTATGAAGGTGGAAGAAGATAATGAGTGCATGTTTACTTCCGATTATGATTTTTGGAGGCGTTGGAGGGTCAAAGACGAGATTCTAAAGCCAGATCAAGGACCAGCCATGACACTCGAGGAACACATGAAGATAGTTCCTTCTGAAGCTGACATTTTGAGGAGTGAACTAGAAGAAGTTAAGAAGAAGATGGAAGCCTTGCAAACCGAGCATGCAAATGAGCTCTACAAAGTAAGCTTGGAGGTGGATATACGTGATGGGACAATCAAGGACTTAAGAAAAGAAAATGCAGATTTAAAGGAAAAGAAGATTCTTTATCAAAATGACACTGTTAAGCTTCAAGCTTTGGTGCAAATTGCTAACCGAAAAAAACTTCTAGCAGTTGAGAAAGAAAGAGAAATCAACATACGATTGGTCAAGGAAGAAAGAGAGAAAAGTAAGCAAGCGATCGAGAAAGAAAGGGAAAGTAACAAGGTGACCATCGAGAAGGAGAGAAAGGCTTTTAGGAGTATAATTAATCGGGAAAAAGAGAAAGCCAAGCAAGAGAATGAGAAAGATAAACAAGTAGTAGATTGGGAGAGAAAAAATAGTGCGACATAGAAGAGAAAGTTACACGACAATAACAATCATATGTAAGAGATGCAAGGTCTGTATAACACTACTTTTGAAAGTATGAATCAAAGTCAAGCTCAGAATGCCCAGCTAGAGGCAAGAGTAGTGGAGTTGGATCGGTCTTTCCAAGAATAGAGCGATTGGAATTGTTTCCTTGAGCTTCAGGCCAGTCAACATGAGAATGTGATGCTTCGAGCTCAGATCGAGACGCTAGAGGCTACAGTTCAAGACTAATTTGGTCGAATTGTGGTCCTTGAAGAAGCCGCAAAGGGTGGAGATAATTATTGGCCAAGATGACTTCGTGATGCTACCCGAATGATTCAAGACCGGGATCAATACAACATGACTTTGATGGTTTAGGTGAAAGAGGTAGCCCAAGATGTGAGGACTCTAGCCGTAGAAGCTATTTGCCCTTTCATCGCCCTATAGATGGATGAAGCACTAAGATTCTTCCAACTACTAGGAGCCATCGAAGAATTAAGAGTTAGGGCCGGTGCTTATATGTAGGAATTTACTTTATCTGCTTTGTAATGATGACCTCTTTATTTTCAATGAAAGTTGTTCTAGGGTGATCACCGATAGAATCAACACCTTTATTTGCATACATTCTCGTATTTATTTTTATTATCATATGTTTCATACACTTTATAACATATATATCATGCATTAATGAATGAAACAATAAAATTAATGATGGAAATATCGTGACAGAAAGTGAAAGTTTAACCTACAACTATTCTGCACTCGTACGATACATGTTTGCAATCAAAAGCAATGGAAGAGAGAATGGCTAAGGTGGAACAAGGTCAGAAGGAGCTTGAGGTTCATTTGGATGGGATTGAACAAAATATCAAGGATCATATCACATAGTCTCAAGCTTCTATCATTGTTTAGATGACTGATTTGCTAATGAAGAGAAAAGCAAGGAAGAAGTTTCTACTAATATCTCAAATATTGAAGAACAAAAGGGTATTGCATCTCATGTGAAGGTTCAACCAAAAATGATAGATCCGAGAAAGAAAGTGTATATCAATCTAGCGAGGGCATCCGCTAATTATCCTATAAGGGCATCTGCTAGCCACCACGTGGGAGCTTCACCAAATCAACCTATTGATTTAGAGGCAAGCTACAAGAATGAGGTTCCAGACCTAAACATGATGAATGAGGTAAAGAAAAGGATTAGGGCCGAGATAGAAAAGAAGTCTGAGGAGAGGTTCCATTTCTTTAAAGAAAAGTTCAAGACCTTGCAAGGGACGGATGAGCAGAGGAACGATTTGAGCATTGTAATGGATTTGGTCCTTCCACTGAAATTCAAAGTTCCTGATTTTAATAAGTATGACAGGACTACTTGCCCCTCAGCTCATATTACTATGTATTGTCGGAAGATGACAGCTTTTATAAGGGATGAAAAGCTACTCATTCACTGTTTTCAACATAGCTTAACCGGTTCTAGGACCCAATGGTATACTCAGCTCAGTTGAGTTAATATCAAGTCATGGAAAGACCTTTCAAGGGCCTTTCTAGAACAATACAAGCATGTGATTGACATGACCCCAAATCGAATCATGTTAGAAGGGATGGAACAAAGATCAAATGAGAGTTTGCGCCAGTATGCTCAAAGATGGCGTGCTGTGGCCGCTCATATTCAACCGCCAATTCCTGAGTACGAGATCATATCGTTGTTTGTAAATACTTTGAGGGGCACATTGTTTGACCGATTGATAAACAACACCACTCAAAATTTTGCCGACATGGTACGAGCCGAGGAATCAATCGAGGTGGCTATAAAAAGTGGGAGAATTGATAGTGGAAAGAATTCTTGAAAGAACTAAAAAAAGAAAAGATAATGAGGTAAATACCATGAGCACATATACTGTCCCAAAGAGTTTCAATATTTCTTCGCCCCAAGTCACAACCGGAGGTGTACAAGGCTTGAACAAGAAAGAAACAAGATCCTCAAATAAAGAAAGTGAGAAGATGTCTTTCACTCCTCTTCGTGTGTCATATGTCGAGTTGTACTCACAATTACATTAGGCTAACTTGGTTCGGCCTTATTATGTCACTCCGTTCAAGCTACCTTACCCTGCAGGGTACGATGACAAGGCACATTGTGATTATCATGCCGGTGTCCCGAGGTACTCAATCGAGAATTGCATCACATTTAAAAAGTTCAAAACATGATAAAAAATAGGGTGCTGCAATTAGATGAACCGAACGTGGCCGTCAACCCACTACCAAATCACAGAGGTCGGGGTGTAAATGCAATAAGGAAGAATAAACTAGAAAGGAAAAGGTGAATGTTTTCGAGGTCAAGTCCCCTTTAAGGTGGGTATTTCAATAGTTGTGCATGGCGCACCTAATTGATCGGGGCATGGAAATTGTGCAAGAGGGGTGTGGGCCATATTGCGAGTTTTATTAGGAGGAAGGAAATGAAATTCAATATTGTGAAGAGTTCAAGCAAGTGATCCAGAAAATGATGGACAATAAAGAGATCAATTTTTTTCGAGAAGGGTGAAGGAAGGAAAGTGCTAGATGTATGTACATCGGATAGCCCTAAGATCAAGTAAGGTGTGGATATGCCATTTTTTATTTCGCTTAAGCCGAAAAGAAGAAAGTTCATCCCAAGGAGAAAGTTCTAAGGTCGCTCCGAAGCTAAGAATTTTGGCTCCGACTTCCTTTCCTTTTAAGGACACCCAGAAAGTTCTGTAGAGCTACATCGCTCACATCTCAGCACCAGGAAGTTCAAAACTACAAGGAGATAAGAAGTCATTTGATGAAGAGAAGCCGGCAAAAAAGGAAGATTTAGTGGAACTGAAGGCTGAAAAAGTGAATAAAGTGGGGCATTTTAGAAGAAGTGGTAGGTGTTACTCACTGGAAACATCAAAGGGGGCAGAGGAGCTAAGGGACAATGGTAAAAAAGTAATAGCCGAGCCTAAGAAGAATTTTAGGGAGGAGCCTCCTCCGAAGATTAATGAGCCAGTAACAGAGACACAAGCACAAGAGTTCTTAAGGTTCCTAAAGCACATTGAGTATAGCATTGTCGAACAACTTTGAAAGCAACAAGCATGGATTTCAGTGCTTGAGTTGTTGTTGAGCTAAAAAAACATCGTAGTGCGTTGTTAAAGGTTTTAAATCAGATATTCATCTCGAATGACATTTTGGTGAGCAAGTTAGATCGGATAGTGGGCCATATTGTCACGGATAACTATATCACTTTTAGTGATGATGAGATTCTGAATAGGGTCATAAGATTAACCAAAGCTTTGAATATTACCACCCACTGCAAGGGCATGTCTTGTTGGGGGTACTCATTGACAATGGATTCGCTTTGAATGTGTTGCCAATGGCAACTTTGCAAAGGTTGCCTATTAATATTTCACATATGAAGCCATGTCAGAACTCTATTAGAACATTTGATGGAACCCAAAAGGATGTGATTGGGAAGATTGAGATTCCCCTATTAATCGGACCTACTGAGTACATCATCAAGTTTGTGGTAATAGATATCTGGCCAACCTATAATTGTCTGTTAGGAAGGCCTTGGATTCATTCGGTCGGTGCCATGCCTTCGTCATTGCACCAAAAACTAAAATTTTTCATCGAGGGGAAGTTGGTAAGCGCAGAGGCCAAACAAGACATCATTGCTTCTATGAAAACTGATGCCCCTTACATCCAAACCGATAAAGATGTTGTTGAATGCTCATTTAGAGCCTTAGAATTTATGAATGGTACCTTTTTGGCAGAAGGAAGCAAGATCCTACTCCCTATACTATCCAATTGTACTAAGATGACGGTTTGGGAAACTTTGGGATGAGGAGCTAAGAAAGGAAAGGGCTTCGGAAAGAACCTACAAGGTTGTTAGCAAACCAAAAGTGTCATCAATAAAAAAGATAGTTTTGGACTCAGCTACAAGCCTAGTTTTTAGCAAAGAAAGTTAGAATGGAAGAAAAGAGAAGAACAAAGGAAGACCAGATTCAAGGGAAAAAATATTCTGTGGGAGCCCATGAATTATTCTGACATGAAGGATATTTTTGTGTTCGGCGGGATAGTCAATGCCAAACAAAAAGTGCATGAGGCCAATCAAGAGAGTGACAAGCTAAATAGCGGAGAAAGGTTCAGTGAGGTATTAGAAGGGATGGATGTTAACATGTCAACCGAAGCTGGAAAGAGCGGCAAGTTTTTGGCCGCAATCCGCCCTTGCTTTCCGGGAGAGACACTCAACAATTAGACCAGTAAGGACTTACCTGTGGTTTTTAGGTTTGATTCAAAGTAATGCTTAAAACAAACCATATTCGCTTTTTCCCGTGAGCAATAGGGATCTTTTGTAAAGGGCTTCTATGTTAACTTGCTTGCTTTCAGTTCAATAAAAAGGATACTTCCCACTTTTTCTCAAACGAAAAACATCATATTTATTGCATTCATTTATTACATTCATTATTTATTATTTCATTCATTCATTCCATAAGGATATTCATTTCTGAATCTAATCCAGAAATAGATTTTAAGCAACCCTTGTATTTGGCAAAAAATGATGAAAGAGAAGATGAGATAGAATGTGAGGTCCCGGATGAATTACTCAGATTAATGGCAAGCGAGGACAAAAAAATCATGCCCCATCAAGAAGAGGTGGAGGTTCTCAATTTAGGGACTGATGAAGAGAAAAGAGAGGTGAAAATTGGCACCACTTTCTCACCCAAGACCAGGCATGAGTTGATAGATTTGCTCCAAGAATTCAAAAATGTTTTTTCTTGGACTTATCAAGATATGTCGGGGTTAGACATGGGTATTATGGTACAAAATCTACCGATAAGGTTAGAATGCAAGCCAGTTCAAGAAAAATTAAGGAGAATGAGGACATATGTGCTATTGAAAATTTGAGAAGAAGTGAAGAAGTAGTATGAAGCCAGTTTCCTAAAGGTCGCCAAATACTCAAAGTGGGTGGCAAATATAGTCCCGTTACCTAAGAAGGATAGGGAGGTTCACATTTGTTTAGATTATAGAGATCTCAATAAGGCAAGCCTTAAGGACAATTTTCCCTTGTCTCATATTGATACTTTGGTCGACAACACCGCAGAGCATTCGTGGTTCTCTTTTTTGAACGGTTTCTCGGGGTATAATCAAATAAAGATACATCCCGGAGACACGGAGAAGACTACATCTGTGACCATGTAGGGGACATTTTGTTACAAGGTGATGCCTTTCTGACTAAAGAATACCGGGGCAACCTATCAAAGAGCCATGGTAACTCTCTTCCATGACATGGTGCATAAGGAGATCGAGGTATATGTGGATTACATGATTGCCAAGTCTCGAACCGAAGAGAAACACATTCAAAACTTGAGAAAGCTATTCCAAAGATTGAGAAAGTATCAGTTAAAGCTCAACCCAGCTAAGTGCACTTTCGCCGTTACGTCTGGTAAGCTTCTAGGTTTTGTGGTTAGTCGAAAAGGGATCGAGATTGACCCCGAAAAAGTAAAAGCCATTCAAAATATTCTGCCACCTTAGATATGGAAAGAAGTTTGAGGTTTCTTGGGAAGATTAAATTATGTATCTCGGTTCATTTCTCAGTTCACCGACAAATGTGACTTTGTCTTTAGACTGCTTCGGAAGAATAACCTAGGAGTATGGGATGAAGAGTGCCAAAAGGCTCTAGACAAGATCAAGAAGTATTTGACTAAAGCTCTGATTGTAGTGGCACCGTATCGGATAGACCATTGATCCTGTACTTGACAGTCTTTGAGAATTCGATGGGCTGCATTTTGGGGCAACATGATGAGTTCGAAAAGAAAGAGAGAGCAGTCTACTATTTGAGCAAGAAGTTCACCGATTATGAAACATAGTACCCACCAATTCAAAAATTTTGTGCTCTAGTGTGAGCTACCAAGAGGCCCAGGCAATACTTGTTGTATCACACCACTTGGTTGATATCTAAGTTGGACCCATTAAAATTCTTGATGGAAGCACCAACATTAACCGGGAAGATGGTTCGTTGGCAAATGCTTTTGTTCGAATACGACATTGTGTATGTGTAACACCCTCAACCCGATTTAGAAGAAAAACCAAAATTAAGGAATGTCACTACAAGAAATTTTCATAAAACATGACATACGTTACGAACTTGCAATTTTCAAAGCGAATTAAAACTGGTTAACAAAGATTTTCATCTTTTAACTTTTTATTGCCATTAGGATCTTACAAAACATTCGTACAGTTTAATTATTAAACCTTTAAACTTCTTCAGGCAATACCTTCCCTTATAAAAGAATCCTTAAAACAATTAGGAATTATCTTCTTTTATATGTACTTGTTTACCAAGCTCATACTGTAATTATTCTTGAACAACTTACTTATAGTCATAATTAAACCTATAGATCATTATGTTACCAAGTGAAGTAGGCACAACTATTACCACTATTACCATTCATGTTTTAACTAACATGTCAAGACCGATTCTTAAAGACATAGCATCCCAATATCTATCCATTGTCATTTATAGATTTGCATTATTCTATGACATCACTAATGAACAACCGCCACTCAATGAAGAACACTCTTAATACACAAACATAAAATAATTCAAGTTATACGTACCAATATGTAGGGATCTTAATTATATTTAAGCACTTTGTATCCCATATCTCAAACGCAAACACCATTCACAATTTTCCTCTTACAAAATTTTATCTTAGGATACTATAGTTAATCATCATGTATAATCAAGAAAGGAGACTAAGAACGACTCATGCGTATATTCTTTGGGCTAGCTAACTGTGCCAATTAAGATAATTTTACCAATCACCCATTTTTATGACATGTCAGAATTTATACTTAAACGTAAAATTGATCATTCCAATATGACTTAAGACACAATCCGTCAATTAGATTACATCCTAATGTGACTTAATATACAAGTAACCATTCGAATTTCTCTATATAATTCATTCCATCATCCAAACCTATAATAATCATATTTGTAATTAATCATACAATTGAATATTTACAACCAACCATAGGCATTAAAACTACTCGTTCGAATCATTGGTTCCTATAATTATTCATTTATTACTCGAATAGTTCGAATATATTGGACATATTAGGCTTTCATCAAATAGACTAGAATATACCATATTGACACTCCTCTTTAATATTTACATATCAAATATTACAACTAGATTCTTGGACAAATACAAAGTGCCACCATCCTAGGAGTATCATCAAACACTTAGGTTCCTAATACCTATTGCAAACGCAACTTATAACTTCAGTCCATGAATGATCCTTGAATAATTATTTAGCCTGCAAAATGCATGAGATGAATGCATTAGGCTTATATAGCCTAAGTGAGGTAGTGACAACAATTATTAACAAAGCATTTAATACATGAATTACAATGAAACATACATCCAAACATACTATCATATGTTAGCATTTGTTATTTGTGTCTTAACGTATCTTTGTAATAATTATTGAGTTCAATAGCTTATCCAAGCTTCATTTTAGAACATATCGATCTTATCTAAGATCGACTCATCACATTGAAGTCTTCTTGAGACTTAACAATTGTTTATTAGCCTTTGATCTTCTTATTAACTTATCAAGTATTCAACAATAGTTCAATTCAATGTTTGATGCTTTAAATAATCGGGGGCATTTGATTATTTCTTGTATAACTTATAAATATGCTCACTAAGAGCCAATCGTACTATTTGTTTACCATGAGCCGATCATAAAGTATGCTCACCAAGAGCTTATCAATATTACAAGCACATTCACATTACTTCTACAATTTTCATTTATCCTCATTAAGAGTTCATAACTTTTATAAAGTTTGCCTTGGATCACATTTGATTATGTATTACATTGGTCCGTGTTTGACCGTATAGGTCCAAGCGATACTTAGCTCAGAGCACATAGAAATGGCTAATATCGAAAACATATCAATTCTATCTTCTCACTATCCAACCAACTGTCGCCAATCTCCGTACAACTCCCCCGTTACCTCCTACTGTCGCCAATAATCATATCACATATAAATGGGGCGTCCCCCGAGCCGTAGCTCATGGACTGTAGTCCCAATATACCATGCATCATACCAATGTATCCAAGGACTTCCATTGTAGGCAACTTAAGTATCTTATCTTATTTGTGAAAGTTGGAGTGTTTCTTATTGTACAAGTAAGCTTATTTATTTTCTTCTTAGTATCTTATCACATAAGATAAGCTTTTAGCTCCTTAGAATGTAAATTCTTATACTTTAAAGCTTGATGTGTTTCTTATGTTTTATGCTCTCAAGGGAGTAAGGTTCAATACCAAATCAAGCAAAGCTTATACATAATTAAACTTCAATTCAATAGACATTAAACATCATAATATGGCATGCAATGCATTCATGATGCCTATGCAATGCATACCTTATCCATGAAACTTCAATGCCATGTATGTAACCCAATTCGGATGCTCTATGTGAGCCTTATGCAAAATGGACATATGTGAACCATACTTTAACACTCAAGACAACAATTCAACAAAAGTAAAATCAAAGTGACTCCGTGTCACCCGAAACAAATGCAATTACACTCACCTGATATTACAAAGTTATGGAATACCTGAACCACAATTATCCCTAACTTCCAACTAAACCCTTTCTTCTATTTTTACTTCTCATGTTGTATACCTCAGTCAAAAATAAGAAATCCTTATAATCGGTTCAATTCACCAAAACAGCCCCTTTAACTTCTATATCAATGTAAAACAATCCATACATATGTACACATACTCAAAGCAATTCCATATATTTCCATACTTTCAAATCAGCCTTCTATTCTTTCTTATGCATTTTTATATCCCAAAACAGTTTTCAGCTACTTCATACCCATTCAAATCAGTTCATTTTTCATGTATATACATTTAGGTGTGCACAAATCAATTTCTAAGGTTCTTATGCAAGCTAGGCAGTCCTTTGTGCTTCCATTAAAGCCAAAACAAGTCAAACTCACAATTATTTACTCACATACAACTGCACATTCTCATAACACAAAACTGCATATTTCATAACAATAAAACTACATATTTAGACTACATTTTACAGATTTCTATTGCTTCCAAAAACTGCACTAGTTTATATCCGAAACTGCACTGTTTTACAATTCCAAAACTGCACTATTTTTAAACTGTAAACTGCATAATTAAACTGCACTTTATTCCTCTTTAAAAACTGCATACAAACTGCATTTTAAGCATATTCAAAACTGCACACTGCACATACATACTAGACTGCACAGATTCACAAAACTGTTTTCCTGCACATACTAAAACTATTTTACTGTCTTTTATAACTCAATTCTGCACTATTATTCAACTCAATCTTGTACTGTTTTATCTCTCTTTTATACTATTTTTAGTCAAATTCTATGTTTACAATTAACTACGTATATTATACAATTTCTTTTACCAAGCAGAGTGACACATTCATGTATATACAAGGCTGTTGTAACTTGCATTCTATTAGAACAGTTTATATACTTTATTTTCCATTCGAACAATCCCAAATTTCATTGTGGGTTTACATATGCTAGTCAGCTAATTCAATGTAATTTCCATATGTTCTAAAAAGCCCCCAACACTTATTTTACTTGTGTGCACATACACATGCACCAAAACAGTCCACACATGCTTCTATATGTACAAAACAGTTTTCCTTAACATTCAAACAAGTATGATATATTCATGGTCCTTTAACCTTCAAACAACATATCATTTTCATGGTCTTTTAATAATCGAACAACATAGTACATTCATAATTCCTTATTAATCTAGCAAAGCATGATTTATTCATATAGATATAACAATCGAACAAGGCTCTTACAAACATGTATATATATTATATCCTTAATCAAAATCTTTCAAAACCACATATGAAACATCTCAAAGATATGGAAATTTTAACACACATGTGGGTACATATACCTAAATCAATCGAATCATTAAAACAATTCATAACATAAATTTAGTCTATCCATTGATTCAAGCAAAAATCCTTAGGATTCCAATTCAAGTTCCAAATCAGATTTTAAATTACGAAATTTTAGGGAGAAATACTTACCCTTCTCTTAATCCTATTCGAAAGAGAGCTCAATTTTCCAGCTCCACCATGAACGAGCTTCAAGCTCACTCTCTCTTTCTTTCACTAAGGTTTTCGGCTAAGAGGGTGGAAGGAGGAGAGATATGGAAGTTTTCTCAATCTTCCTTAAAATGTCGTGCTCACTCATCCCTTCATACACACTTGCTTCTTCCTAGGGTGGACAAGTGTTCAAGTCCAAAATTTTAGAAAGCTTTAGCATGCAACCCTTATCATGATATTATTTAATTCTAGCCCTTTACAATATATCTCACTTAATTCATATTTACTTCATTTTAGTCCTAATCCACTCAATTATCAAAAGAGATGATAGTTCTAAATAAATTAGCTAGTAATAATTGTAGCTTACTACAATACTAAAATTTAGGATATTACAATCAAATCCAATGACTACCTCCTTTTGGATGTTGTGGAAGATGGTCCATTCTAATTTGAATATAAACTATTCAATTCTCATACTTTAGTCCTTAACTCTTATAATATATCATTTCTTGATTCGATTTAAAACAGCTCGAACAATTAAGTTAATACTCCAATCACAACAAAATTCTAGACCGATATTTGGGGTATTACAGTATGCACGTCAGAAAGCAATAAAAGGAAGTGCTATAGCAGATTTCCTAGCCAGCCGCGCTTCGGACGACTATGAACCCGTGAACTTTAATTTTCTCGATGAAGACTTGATGTGTATAACTTTGGAAGAAAAGGCTATTTCGGAGGATAAGTCGTGGAAACTCTATTTTGATGGAGCATTCAATGCCCTAGGACAAGGAATAGGGGCAATGCTAATTTCTTTGGAAAATATCTACAATCCCTTCACAAGTAGATTGGAATTCTTTTGTACAAACAACATAGCCAAGTATGAGGCTTGTGTCATGGGTTTACGAGCGGCCATTGAAAGAAAGGTCAGTGTGCTTCAAGTTTATGGAGATTCGTCTTTGGTAGTTTATCAGCTCTGGAAGGAATGGGAAACAAGAGATCTAAAATTGGTCAAGTATTATGATTTGATCCAAGAGTTAGTCAAAAACTTTGAAAAGATCAATTTTGTCTACCTTCTGAGGGAAGACAATCAAATGGCAGATGCTTTGGCAACATTGGTCACAATGTTTGAAGCAAGCACCGAAGCAGAAATGAAGCCAATTGAGATGCAAATTTTCGAAATACCTGTTCATTGCTATAGTTTGGAAGAGGAAGCGGATGACAATCCATGGTACTATGATATTCTTCAATATATCAAGTTCCAAACCTACCCTAAGGAGGCCAATGAGAATGATAAGAGAACCACTAGAAGAATGGCAACGGGATACGTTCTAGACGAAGAGGTCTTAATACTGCTAAGGTGCATCAATGCTCAAGAAGCTAAAAACAACCTAGCTGAAGTACATGATGGATTGTGTGGTACACATTGCCAATGGTTTCTCGATGGCCCGGATAATTATGAGATATGGGTACTTTTGGTCAACCATGGAAGGGGATTGTATCGACTACGCAAAGAAATGTCAAAAATGTCAAATATATGCCGATAAGATCCATTTTCCACCGTTACCTCTATACACTATGAATTTGCCATGGCCATTCTCCGTATGGGGAACAAATGTCATTGGTTAGATTCATCCAATGGACATTGTTTTATTCTGGTTGTTATTGACTACTTTACCAAGTGGGTGGAAGCAACTTCCTACGCCAGTATCACAAGAGCAACAGTTTGCAAGTTCCTGAAAAAAGAGATCATTTGTCGTTATGGTTTGCTAGAAAGGATTATTAGTTATATACTTCCTTATTGAATAACAAGATGATAGTCGAAGTGTGTAAGCAATTCAAAATAATGCACCATAATTCCACCACTTATCGCCCCAAGATGAATGGAGCAGTGGAAGTGGCAACCAAGAACATCAAGAATATCATATCAAAGACGACGAATACCTTCAAGGATTGGTATGAGAAGTTGCCATTTGCTCTCTTTGCTTACCGAACTTTCGTACGTCCTTCAACGGGGGCGACACTATACTCGTTGGTTTATGACACGGAGGCAGTGCTACCTATTAAAGTGGAGATTCCATCACTTCGATCATGAATGAGGTAAATTTGGAAGAGGCAGAATGGGTACATGCCCGGTTCGACCAGTTTAATCTCATCGAGGAGAAGAGATTAAAGGCCATTTGTTATGGTCAGATGTAACAGAAGAGGATGATGCGAGCTTATGATAAAAAGGTTTACCCAAGACAATTCCGAGAGGGGGATTTAGTGCTTAGAAGAATCTTGTCGACTCAAAGGGATTCCCGTGGGAAATGGATGCCTAATTGGGAAGGACCTTATGTCGTTAAGAAGACCTATTTTGAAGAAGCGTTAATCATAACAGAGATGGACAAGAATGATTTGAACAATCTAGTAAACTCAAATTCAGTCAAGATATACTATGCGTAAAGATAAAATGAAATGAAAAAAGAAAAAAAGGAAAAGGAAAAGGAAAAAAAAAGAGAAAAAAAGAAAGAAAAGTAGAGTGAAAACCCAAAAGGGCGCTTCGCAAGATGAAAATACCTAGGGTGAAAACCCAAAAAGGTGCTTTAAGTATAAAAAAACAAAAAAAAACAAAAGGGGGTTCAAGATGAAAACCCAAGAAAAGGGTGTCTTGAAACTAAATGAGGATTTAAGTCGAAAACCCGAAAAGGCAGCTTAGATGAATTCTAGAAATTAGGCATCCAACAAATAGACCCTCTTAGGTGTCAAAGATTTCAGTGAAGAACTTCTATCAAGGGATCTACTTCGGTCAATGGGCTCTCCCATCATTCATGCAGTTGATGATTATGACATTGCATCATATTTTGTTTTCCCTTTCTTTCATGTTTGCCATGACTTTTAAATTATTCTGAACTTTCAAAATATTAATGAAGTATTATTTTGTGCCTTCTCTTAATTCTTTTACCAGCATTCTGCATGTAGGTTGATATAGATTCATGAAAAGCAAAAGATTTCTTGGTATTACTATGTTCTAACCTTTTTAGCACAGACAGTACAAAGACAGTGTGACCTCGACATCGGAAGTCTGCTAGAGGTACGCTAAGGTTAAAGCTAAGAAAAGACTTCATGCGTCAAGTTATGAGAATGTGTCGAAGTAAGAAGACGAGTGACAACCACATTAGAATTCAAGTTTGTCACAAAAAAGCAAAAGGATTGCGAAGAAGAAATGATCTCAAGGCGAAAACCCGAAATGGCGCTTAAGAAAAAAGAAAAAAGAAAAGGAAAAAAAAGAAGAAACAAGAAACAAGAAAAGAAAAAGAAAAGAAAAAGAAAAAAAACAAACAACAAATTGAAAACCTGAAAGGGCGTTTAAGAAAAATAAAAAAAAGAGAGAAAAAGAAAAGAAATAAAAAGAAAAAGAGAAAAAAGAAGAAAAAAATCAAAGTAAAAATCTGAAAAGGTGCTTTGAGAAAAGAAAATTTAAAAGTGAAAACCTGCAAAGGCACTTTAGAACAAAAGATTCGAAGTTCGAAAGGAAAAAGCTAATGGTTGAACCCGAATACGAGATGAAGTACCATTACTGCAAAGATCAAGAAGAAGAAGGAAGTAAAGAGAATATCAAAAAAAGATTGACCATGAAAATGAAGGCGTTTAAGAAACGTTTAGTTTTCACAATTCACGCATCATACTTAGTTAAGCATCCCTATGTTAGGAGCATGCCAACTCATACCATCATAGCATTTCATCTATTTTACAGGTATTTGAAGTTAGATCGGGTACTTCCTGAGAAGATGAGTAAACAACAAAGTGAAAACCCGCAAGGGATTTTCAAGAAAGGAGTTTCAAACTCGCAACATTAGGATTTTAGAGCGAAGATGGTAGATACTCGTAGATCAAGGATTTCAAGCGAGGAGTTTCAAACTCGCAACATCAGGATTTTAGAGTGAAAGGGGAAGATACTCGTAGCTCAAGGATTTCAGGTGAGGAGTTTTGAACTTGCAACATCTGGATTTCAAAGTGAAGGAGGCAGATACTTATAGCTCAAGGATTTCAGGCTAGGAGTTTCAAACTCGTAGCATCAAGATTACAGAGTGAAAGGGATAGATACTCGTAGCTTAGGGATTTCATGCGAGGAATTTCAAACTCGTAGTATCAGGATTTCAAGGTGAAAGGTTCTACATGGGAAGGACCCGTAGCTTCAAAGATTTTAGAGTGAAGAAGGTAGGAACTCGTAGCTTAGGGATTTTAGGCGAGGAATTTCAAACTCGTAGCATCAGGATTTCAAGGTGAAAGGTTCTATATAGGAAGGACCCGTAGCTCAAGGACTTTAGAGTGAAGAGTTTTATATAGGAAAAACTCATAGCTCCAGATTTTAGGAAGAGGAATGGGTGAAAGTTCTATATAAGAGGAACCCATAGCTCAGAATCTTCAAACATGAAAGTCAGATAAAATTAGTGCTTATGGTCTTTGCTTTATTCTTGTTCCACAAGGATAAGAAAAGAGGGGTAGCTGTAATCACTAATTTTATCCGAGGTGTTAAACCATTTTTATATTTTGCAATAATGGGATTTTTTATTTATCATATGTTGCTTTGTTACTACTATCTATTTAAAAACTCAAAAATATTATACTATATATCACGTGTTGGTCTAATTTGAAAAGAAAAAAACATTATTATTGCATATTAATCTTACTCATTACCTTATGCTATTGTTATTAGTTTCAATTGCTATTATTATGAGTTTTAGTTGGTTACGATTGTAGTTGTTACATTATCATTATCAAATTTTAGTTTATTACTATTATCATATTATTATTATTGTATTATTTATATTATTATTATTATTAAAAAATAGAAAAACCAAAAATTAAATAATATAATTATAAAAGCCTAAATGTTTATTTAAAAGTCCAATTACAAATTATTAAAACCCAAAACATTAAAGATATTACACATGACCCGATAGGCCCAAATAATCCTAAACCCTAATCCTTTAGTGGTCTTCACACAACTAAATCTGGACCATTAGATCTGGCTATTGATCAATCGGTCCAAATCAGACCTCGAATGGAAACCCTAGCAGGGGTCATATCCCTTGGCGCCACATCGATTATGGATGTTAGATCTGGGAGCACGCCAAAGGCCTGAATCAACGTAGAGAAGCTTCCATAATTGTCACGCGCCCATGAGCGGCCTATTGGCTCCTTCACTTGTGCGTGTGCCACACGCCTGCCGTTTCATCTTCCCCATACCTCCACGCATATCTTTTGCCCTTCCAGCTTCACCTACATGTTGGAGAGGAGAAGCAACAGCCCGACACCACGTCACCGTTACTCAGCCACGACAGATTTGAACCACCAAGGCCTTGTTATCCATGTCGTTTCTCCCTCTGGTCCCCTCCTCTCCTCGCCTTCGGCCACGATATGCAAGGAAACACGAAGGATGAATGTCAGAGAGTTTACCAATAAATTCAGGGGATTAGCTGGCAAAATCATAAAGGCACATGAATCCGGGCAAATCAAAATAGAGGCAACCAATAGATGATTTTTAGCATTTTCTTTTTCTTTTTGTAAAAGCATGTAATTTAAGAGTATATATAGCAAACCCTATGAATATTGTAAAAAAAGAAGAAAAACTCTAGATTATCAAGCAATAGAAAGCAAAAAAGCCTCAAGATTTTAGAGGTATCTCTTCTCTTCCTTTATTTTCGAAGTATGACAGCAAATCAAAGTTAGGGTTTTGTTTTGTTTACCTTCATGACGGTTCATTTTTCCTCGTGCCTTTGCCTATCCTCACCAACAATAAGCTTTCTGGCCTCCTCGAGGTCGTGCATGGTGAATCGATGGAGAGGCATGCCTTGAAAAAGGGGTTGAAACTAGATCTAGGGTCTCGGTTTTTAAAGGTTTTAAGCAAAAAAGGGGTTTCGTTTGGAAAATTGGTTTCAGATCTGGGTTCAAGGCGAGAGGGGGAGTCATTTGGTTTGTTTTTAGGTTCACCGGCCGCTAGAGAACGGCAGCCAACGTGGCGGATGGGCAGTGGTTTCTGGGCTTGTACTTGGATGAACGACGACGTTCATTCGAATTTCAGAGAAAAGTGAAGGGGATTTTCATGTTTCTTAAGAATGCCTAAAGTTTTTTGTTTTTGGCAAAATATGTCTTTTATACTCGTTTTAAAAATGAACTATGGGGTTATTTATTTTTTTAAGTCCCTCCATGTTTTAAAATCCCCATTGTGGCCATTTTGCTTTTTGAAATAATCTCCCCAGTCTTTTTAGTTTCAAAATTCTTTGTAGTTTCGTCCCTCTTTTTAGTATAATCTGTTCTTACCATGTTATGTTGTGGATATATATGTACATGATGTGGTTTCTTGTAGATATATACGTGTTACATATTATTTCATAATATATGTTTTATATAATATATGGTTGTGTAGTTTATAATATAGGTTATATATGTGTTATATTTATAATACATATGTTTTAAAGTATATAATATACGGTTTTAATGTATATATACTCTATATGTTTGGTATATGGTATAATATACAGTATATATATATATATTTCAACGAAAAAAACTAAAAACAATGTTATATATATCTATGTTACCCTATGTTTACATATTTAACCTTTATATGTAATATGTATATGTTTGTAGCGTATATAATATATGGTTTATATATATAGACAAAATTTTTCGGATAATCCAAATCCCCCCAAAAATTAGGTTTATAGGGTTATTACACAGAGATTTTGGGATATAGGCCAAAATCTACAGTGCGTCGCCATCTCCACATGGTCTTCTTGGTGGGGGATGGTACATGGTTCGAGCAGCGAGCCATAGCTGAATGGCAGCAGCTTCCAGCCACTTTATCAGCTTGATAAAAGATGGCCTTGCTGCAGAACGCCACCTCTAGGTGGCGAGGTCCTGTGTTCCATGCATGCACACTACCACTTTCACATGAAAGTTGGTCAGGTCATTTATTTATTTTTGTTTAAATGTTTTGTATATATATTGGATATAAAGAAGATTATGAGTGTATAGGGGTTGAGAAAAAAATTGATAGAGTTTGAGTTGAAAATTTGAGAGAGTTTGAGTTGAAAATTTGGGTGATATTTTTTGAAGATATATTTGAAGAGTTGACGATTGTTGAAGTACATTTGTTTGTAGATCTTTTCGGTTTCTCAGAAGTTAGTAAGTCATTGGTTTTTTTAATTAATATTTTGTTTTTTTAATTAGAGTTTGTAGATTTTTTGTGTGATTGAAGATATATTCGAATTATAATTACTTTTTTATTGTTGAAGTCTTTAGAGTACGTTTACATGGTTTCTCGTCGAATCCGGTAAGTTTTGTATTTTTTAAATTTATATTCGTATAGATCTCAACTTTTGAAGTTAATACATTTATTTGTTATATATATTCTAATGATAGTTGTTTTGCATATCTACAAATAGAAAATGGCATCTGGAGGACTTTTGTTGTACTGTGACCATGAGCACATTTCGTCTCATATTCAAGAGCAAGCAAGTAATTTAAAAAAATGAATTGTAATTACAATTGAAACGACTAAAAAAGATATATGAGTTAATATATGCTCTAAAGTTGGAAAAATCATAAAAATGATGAAAAAAGCAAGGGCTTCTTGGTTTTATGGAATGGAAATCATGAATTAAATTCATTATAGGACTTATTCTATCTCTTTTAGAAGATACTATGCCGCCACTCGGACTCGAACCGAGATGCTCTAGCACTGCTTCTTAAGAGCAGTGTGTCTACCGATTTCACCATAGCGGCTTGCTCGAAATCATAATAACCCATTTTTTATTCAATCGTCGAGATTGAAGGTGAAGAGGTCAATTCAATGTAAAATATAATTTTTTTAGGAAACATTTAATTTTAATTGATGAATAAAAACTCGTTGAAATAGCAATTTGAAGGTTCAAAAGGAATCTTGAATCTATCCATTCTAGATCCAAAAATGACCCCTCCCACGAATTTTTCAGATTTTGAGACACATTCAAATTCAATATTCAATAATAATATAGAAGTAGAAGTTGCAAAAATGAAAATAAAAAAACAAAAAATTAGAGGGGGGTCCATCAAACTTCTGTAATCTGTAACTTAAATGAAATAAATAGAATTTGAATGATGATGAAAAGAAAATAATAAAATAGAAATAAAAAATGAAATTCTAAATTATTAAATTATTTTAAATTATTATTTATTATATTTAATATTTAACTTAAATTAAATTTAAATAATAATATATAAATAATAAAATATATAAATAATAAATATGAATAAATAAGTCATGTGCAAAACGAAATAGTTTATCATAATAAATTAATTATAGGGTGTGGAGCATAACATCCGCTGTCGAGGATTGAAGATCAAGGAACCTTCCGACCGAATAGTTTATTACTTACTAGCCGGTTTTATAATGCTTCATTTCTATGTGGATTTAAGATTGTCCCCGGGTTGATTATCAGATTGATTGAACGATGGAGACCAGAGACTCACACATTTCTTTTTCCATTTTGCGAATGCACAATAACTCTATAGGATGTTGCAATACAGCTTGGTGTCCTAATAAATAGGAATCTGTTGGTTGGAAAAAACAAGTATAATGTATTTGAGCTTTGCAGGCAGTACCTCGACAAAGTCCTCCTAAGGCATGTGTGAACGGTCTACGTCTGAGAATTTCATTGTTGCAAAATGAATTCATTGTAACAGATGGATCTACTCGCCAAGAACTTTAGTATGCAGCTCGAGCATACATTCTACAAATCATTGGTGGGATATTGATGCTAGATACATTTGGTAATCTGATTCACAGATACATCTGGTAATCTGATTCACACACAATATCTGCTGATGTAGGCTGATTTTGACACAGCTGGTGCATATAGCTGGGGATCTGCAATATTGGCATTCTTGTACCATGAAATGTGCAAGGCCACAATTATAGATGGTGAGAAGAAGAATTCAGATATGGGTGGATGTCAAATCTTATTACAGTCGTGGGCATGGTATATATTGCCTTATCTAACGCCAATTGTGGAAGTACCCGTACCCATAGAGTTTTCGCTTGCTGTAAGGTAATATTATGATTATAGTCGTATATGGCTATTTTATTGATCTAATATTTATCTGCAATGAATTAGAAATATAAGTTCAATATCTTTGCAGATAAAGACATAAAGTTGAAGAATGCGGGGGTGGTGTACAACACTGCTAGAGATATAAGACTAAAGATCCAAACAATAAGGAAAATCATGTATCATAATATTATTTTTAAATTAAATTTTTGACTTTGTATTTTTTAAAGTAATATGTTTGTTCGTGTATTTATATTAATATTTGTGTTTTACAGTTTATTTGGCAGCCGTACGTGAATCAAACAATCAAGGCTTGCATACTAGACAGTGTACTTCAATGTTCAACATTATGGGGTGCAATTGTGCCTTTGATCCATTTTTCTATTGTTGAGTATCATTGTGCTAACAGGGTGTTGCAGGAGTTCAACTTCCATCAACCCATTCCTAGAGTTCCACCTGCTATTGAACATATTCATATTGTTCGTATAGGTAGATTCAATGACAATTGGACTGTGAAGCAAGCCAATTTCATTTTGTTGTGGGAGGAAATATGGACGCGGTGGGCTGAAAATTTGAGTACAATTGAAGCCACTGATTTTTAATTTAATACAAAGTACTATTCGTGGTTTTTGTAAAATGGAAAATCGTTCATAGTATCTCTCAAAGCTAAAAATAAATGGCTTGAAGATCTGCGGTGCTCAAAATACGTACACTTCTCATCCGAGTTTGGTCAAAGCTTTGAAGAACCAATAGATGAACCAAAATTGGATTATTCTACGGGTTGGCATTCTTCGTGGTCTCCGGTGCAATCCCCCAGTACATGTAAGCAATAATTGTTGGGAAGAACCAATACAACATGGGTATCCAACATTTGGTAATATTTTGGAATAATCATCATTTTGAGACAGCTCATCATTTCATCAAACATTTGGATTTGGTAATGTTCCGGAACAATCACCAATCAATTTTCACATTGGTGGCAACTCATCTTCTCACTCGGCTTACAATGATGATGGAGAATACATAACACAATTTTAGTATCCTTAAACATCCCTATATGGGAAAGGTATGGGTGTTGGTTGTATGACATCTTTGTTGTCGACTACGACCGTTAGCAGTTCATTATTTCATCCAGAAGATATGTATGGTACATCACCTTCTATGAAAATGATGGATGATCAATTTTTTCACGATGAGCAAACTACGGGTCAACCACGAAGAATAGTTTAACCCCCTAGACGGTACGATCAAACATCATCCTTACACTGGCAAGAATTACCGAAAATGAGGCACAAATAGGAAAGAAGGTTTATTTATTTGTACTTTTTTATTTCTAATATATTTTTATTTTTGCAACTCAAAGTCAAATGCCAATTTATTTATCTAATTCCTACCAATTTGAATTCCAATTTATTTTTTCAAACTCAAAGTAAAAATCAAAGTCAAATTCAAATTTCAGAAATTAATAAAAAATTTAAAAAATTGCAATTGAAATCATATTCCAATTCAAATTCAAACACAAAAAATTTACTACTTTATTTTATTTTAATTTTCTTTAATTTTATGCAATATAAAAAAAGAAAATGATATGGATTATTAAAATATATTTAAATTAAATTGTGTGTACGGATTATTTATTTTGAATATTAAATGATTATTGTTAAATAGATGGTAGGGGTAAATAACGAAAAAATGTATTTACATTAACACAAAATTTACATTGACACAAAATTTAGGTTGATGGTCTGACACGGTAGTTAGAAAGATTGGATTTGTTCGGACACTTATTTTTTGTGTGACATAGCCCCCTGTAAATAGTACAATGTTTAACTTAAACTCCCCCTCTCTCTCATCCGAATCATCCATATTCATATGAAAAGCGAGTGGACGTCAGTTGACCCTTCAGCTTTCTACGAAGTTCTGGATTTGGTAACCATTCTTTGTATATTGGCTCTATCGGCCAATAATCTTGGTTCGGGTTTGTGTTGAACCAAAATCTGTATATATTTGCCATAGTTTGGAGGTTATAACACTCATCCGCAAACATGTAAGGGTCCACACGAATATACATACATATGGCGTGTGCGTGAGAGCACGAATATCTAAATGCTTGAAATTCACCACAATCACACCATCTCCGATTAAGGTTTACAGTGAACATTCTTTGCTCACCTCGAACCTTAGCTTCAACAAAAAATTCAAAACCATGTGGATTGAATGTTCTAACTCCATAGAGGTGGCATCCTCTTGAAGAGTGGTCATTCTATCCTACAAGGTTTGAGACCAATTTTGTCTGTTGTTTATCCGGACGTTAACTTCCTGCCCTTTGTCGGACCACACTTTACCCAATTTGAAGTAAGTCTCCCACTCAATACTTGCAATTGGGAGATGGCGTGTTCCTTTTAGCACTGAGTTTATAGCCTCAAAGAGGTTAGTTTTCATATGGAAATAACGTCGACCTTCATCATAGTCTTGTGACCATCTTTCCCTGGGGATATCATTTGCAAAATTAAATACATGTTTACCGTGCCGCTTCAAACTTCTTATCCTCGCATCGAATTTTGGTTTAACTAGTTCTTACCCTATTAAAAAAATAAATTAAATAAATCAACATGATCAGCTCAAAAATAAATTACAAATTTTTATAAACAAGTAATAACAATTTACACGCGCCTAAAATCTCTTTCTGAATCTGATTGTTTCCAAAATGTGTCTTCGTATTTGCCGCAATATGTCGTACACAATATGCTATATATGCATGCGAAGGCTTCCATAAACTTTCCTGTCTGTCAATTACTGATAAGAGCGTAGTCCCTCTATAAAAATCATGCAAATCCCGTCTTCTTTTATTACATGGTTGCATAAATGCTTCAAAAAGAATTCCCATCCATCCGTGTCTTCCTTTTCAACTATGGCAAAGGCAATTGGGAATATATTACTGTCTCCATCTTGTGCAACAGACACGAGTAATATATGACCGTACTTCTCATACAGCCAGGTACCATCCACTTGAATCATGCGTTTGCAGAATAAAAACCCTTCAATGCACGCATTGAACGCTCAAAATAACTTACTAAATATCCTTTTACTAGGAATTAGTTCGCCTTGTAAGTTGCACGCAGGTTTTGTTTCGTATTCTACCATGGTTCCTGGATGAATATTTTTATTTCTTGTAAAAGAGCTGGTAGCTCATTATACGATTTATCCCAATCACCATAAACATGCATCATTACCTTTTGCTTTGCCATCCATGTCTTGTAGTAAGATAGAATATATCCAAGCACATATTGAAATCCTTGGTTCCTTTTCAACCAATAACCCGGTGTAAGCACATATTAGATCGGAGTCCAAATTAATGTGGTCATGTGATAATGACATATTTGAGAAGGTGTGCTGCTAAATGAACCGTGACACCTCCCACATCTGACTCCTCTTCTTTTATGAAATTCTTACCCACTAAAGACATTTTGTCTTCCAATTAATACACCTTACGCAATAGGTTTGTGTATTAGACTCACCAACACAAAATGTCATATGGCGTTTGGTGTAGTACTCCTTAACTGCCAGCTGGCCAGCTTCTTTTGTTCCGAATTGCGCCTTCAGTACTAATTCCCCATAGTTCGAAGATGATGAAGAACCAAATGTGTGGGCTTCATATTTCGGATCTCGCATTGCAGTATAGTCTACCTCATACATGCGGGCTAGAGGTTCATAAGCTGGATAAATGGGTTCTGATTATTGGGGCTCTAGTTCAACATAACCCCAAATTGGCTGCTTATTTCCCAACCCAAGCCTAGCGACAGCCGTGGCCCAAACATCATCTTCAACATCTGGACCATTACCCTAAGTCGCATCTCTCATAACAGCCTCAACATCATCAGCATCGAGTAAGTGCATGTCATCATCTTCCGTAATAGGCACAATATTTTCTTCATCCTCACTAAAATCATCAAGCGATTCACCCCAACGACCAACTATGTTTTTAGTGTAACAATATGTTGATAAACTCATTCTCTCTAAATATTAAAAAACATTCATAAGCATAGATTAAAATTTGGCTTTCTTATTAAAATTTTTAATACAAAAACTACATATATGTAACAACAACAACATTAAAAATTTAAAAAAAATAAATGCCAACTAATTGAAATTTAAAAAATAAAAAACTTACCGAATTAGATGATAAACTGTGTAAATATTTGTTTTAAATCCTTCAACAATATAAAATAATTATTATTCGAATATATATTTAACCATATAAAAAATCTACAAACCCTCTATAATTAAAAAAAAGATTTAAAAAGAAACAAATTACTTACTTACTTATGAGAAACTGAGAAGATTTACAAAAATATATACTTTAATAATCTTCACCGTCTTCGAATATATTTTTAACTCAAGCTCTCTCAATTTTTAACTCAAGCTCTATCATTTTTTTCTCTCAAATCCTATACACACCCCTTCCCCTCAATAAACTTTAAGAAAAAAACATTAAATGACCTGTGAAAGCTGGTCGTGTGCATGCATGGCATACAGGACCTCGCCACCTAGAGGTGGCATTCTGCAGCACGTCCACCTTTTATCAAGCTGATAAAGTGGCTAGCAACTGCCATGCAGCTCTGGCTCACTGCTTGAGCCATGTACTATCCCCCACCAACAACTCCATGTAGAGATGCCTATGTCGAAGAACGCCATTTGGATATGGTGACACACTGTAGATTTTGGCCTATATCCCAAAATCTATGTGGAATAACCCTATAAACCTATTTTTTGGGGATTTGGATTATCCGGCAAATTTTGCCTTATTATATATATGTATATATTATATGCTTTATATATGTATATTATTTAATATACAGTTTAAATGTTATATACATACATAACTAATGCCTAAGCCTTTTTTATATATACATATGTTTATACGTATATATATACATATATATAATACCTTATTATATGTATATAATACAGTTTCCATGTAATATATGTTTAAGTATATGATATTTGGGATCATACTTTATTTCATGCCCTTATATCTTGCATCTGGAATATAATTTGCTCATACGGTGCCCTTTTATTCGGGAATAAACATGGCTAGTACCAGTCGTAGTGGTGGTGGTTTTTTCTTTTATTCTCGAATAACGGGGCCCTTAAAATCTACTCACATGTATAATCAAAATTTGATTTAATTGTCACTTTAACTCGCAAAATTTAATATTAAAACGGTAATTAATTTGGTACCAAGTTTAGGCATAATGGGGGTGCAAAACCTTCCCCGCTCGTAACCGACTCCCGGACCCATTAGAATCTCTGGTTTTATTTTCTGGTGTCCGGTCTACCTAACCCAAGTGACCGATGGCGACTCCAAGTTTTTTTAATTCCAAATACGTTTTTAAAGAAATTCTCTGAAATCCAATTTTTCATAAAATATAGGATAACCTCAGATCTAATTTTTCAAAAATGTCGCTACACTATCGTTATCAGAATTCACCAAATACTGACCATTATACCATATAAGAAGAATCTCTTGCCTTGATATCTTTTTCTCTAAAGCACCCACAACAAGATCTCGAAGTCCCTCAGAAACCAGCGGACCTAAATCCAATCATAACACTATGTCCTCTTAATTAGAATAAGATGCTACTACTCGCGGCTTCCAAAGAAAATCAATCCTTAAATCGAAGCTTAACTAACAAAAATATAGGTAGTTGTACTGACTGATCAGTATCGATACCAGATGAATCGAGTACCGGTACCGCATTGAGCTAACATCGGTACTCCCTTACACGACCATCACTTGTGATCATTGATTGCCCACATAGGAAGCATGATACTCTAACCCAAACTAACTCTGCACAATCGATCACTTATTAAGTTCATTTTACTTAGGTGGTGATCGAACACACGATCAATAGTTCTCAATTACTTCGACTCACATCGTTGTCCAAATCTCAATTTCCTTAAAGATCAAGTACCCAAAGTTTACACTATTGGGGTGAACATAACCTTCCCTCTTCTAGCATTGACAATACAACAAAACATTCTCGAAGGTCTCAAAATCTTATTTGACTTTAATTGAGTCAGCACCACTATCACAACAAAACGGTCTCACACAGCTCGTATTTCCACCAATGTTCGTTGGCTCGTTCTAAGGAAATTGTGATTCAAACAAAAGCATTTACGAAGTCTCAAACCCTTGCTTCCTTAACTGATTACACGGTAACTAACATTTCCCACATACAAGGTCATTAAGGTACTTATCTTGCCAAATCTCATCTTTCTGTATTCCTTATACATTCACACGTATCACGCAATGCATCAAACATTACCACGACACGCCCTAAAGAGAGAAATCCTCATTCCAAAATTCATTTCGAAACTACAAACCTCTAACACTTTAATTGAAACCATCTTATTCTCGAACTAATCCCAGAAAAACACATGGGTACTTCACCATCGGTTAAACGAGCCATCCACCTTAGGAGAAATGCATCAGTTCTTTACTGTCACTTAACAAGTTACCAACGGTTTAAGCACAACCTCAACGAACCAACTTCTTACTAGCAAAAAAGCTCGGTTCTCTCTTGGGCAAAACACTTAGACAAAAAAACCTTATTCCAGTCGCGCCTTCACAACTGGATCTCTAACTCTCTCAACTATGTTGGTGTCCTCTAACAAGGGTGACGAGAATCGACATCCTACTCAGCCTTACCTCAACATCTACTCATGTTCTTGACATGGAGGAAGTCCTGACTCCTTCTCCAAGAACCGTAAACAAACACTTTGACAATCTGAAGGCTCTCGAGCATCGAACTACACCCGTTGGCATCTACCAAATGGTCAAACATATCTCATAACCCCGTTCTGCCATTCTCAAAATGACCACTACAAAAACCATAGTAGAAGGGTGACAGTTCAACATTCTCATTACCAAAGGTTGGGTTCCCTCGAGATCTCGGAGCCTCAAGCTCACTTTCGACATTATTGGCTAGCATCACACTTGATTAACCAAAGCAATTTTCGATATGCAACAACTCTCAAGAAGGTAGCTCCATCAAACCTGTAAAACATGTAACTTCGGTCACATTCTAGCGAACGAGTAGATCCCAAATTCACTATCTCCGAGAAATGCCCTTGAGGAGGCGATGATACTTCCCAAGTATCAACAATACTCATTTTTATACGAACAAAGGGTCCTTCATCCAACGTATATCCATTGATCTATTTCGAAAGCGGGTTATCCATACTTTCTTCATAAACGTTGTCCATGAATAACGATAAAGATTCATTACCAGAAACTCTCCTAATGTATCATTGGGATTCAAAACATCTACAACACACAACGAAGACACCATTTAGGTGGCGGGAGGAGGACACATCCTCAACTCTGACATCATTCAACTAACTCACATCTCAATGGTCCGGGGCGACCTCACCTTCAGAATCGCTCCCATGAGCGGCTCAACACTTAACTCGGTCCTCTCAACCACGATCGTAACCATCTTAGCGTCGCAACATTGGACGCACCATTAGGATTCCAATCTAAAAAAAGTATGAACTTAGTTAAAGAGCTTGTATTCACTAGACACCTTACTAAAACACTTATACCACCCCGGGATTTCCTAGAACCGGCTAAACCTAATCTTTGATACCACTATTATAACGCCCTCCACCTGGATGTCACATTTGGGCCTTAAGCCCAAACCAAAACCATAAATTTTTGCAACTAGATTTTACCCAAACAAGGTATTTCCAAAACATTTAAATCCAATAGTTGAAAATATAGATAAACAGTTAAATCATTATAAAGGAGCTCCACTTTAATTTTAAATATTTAAACATTTTACTTGACAACATAAGGTCCTATGAATACATAGCCCACTAAACATGAGTACCGTACTTTGAAAAAACTTCCAAATGCTAGAATCACGTACTGATAGTGCTCATTGAACCCACAATATGACGATCAACCTACACATGAAAACAACGATTCCGAGCCCCGAGCTTACAAAGCTTAGTGATACACATCTACTCTACTATACTTCATGCTAATCATAAACATAAGCATGCAAGCTAGTGCGAGCAATAAGGAGATATAAATAAACACATGGCGCTACTGTTAGTTACCTAAACACATACTCTCATCATAGCAATCATCATACATGGCCCACAAGGCCCACTCATACTCGGGATCTCACCAAATCATCTGAGCAAAAGCACACAAGTCATAATCACAAACTTAGAGTGAGACCCGGTGTCACACAGCCTCAGGAACGTACACTCAAAGTGAGGCCCAATGTCATACAACCTCAGGAACATACACCCTCTCTAGGTGAGACTTGGTGTCACACATCCTCGGAAACGTACACCTACACTCGACATCTCTCCTTGGGTGTCTTCGAATGAGGCCCGGTGTCACATAGCATCAGGAAAGTACATTCGACATCGCTAACCATGGTGTTGCAACACTCTTTCTCTGGGTATCCGAATCCCACCTATCAAAGGTGACTCAACCAACCAAGTGTTTAAACCGCACACAACATTGACACGATTACCATACAACACACAACATTGGCACGATTACCATAACTATATGGTTTCTATCAATTATCAAGTCACCCAATTAAGTTTACTAACTTATTAATACTTTACTGAAGTGTACATTAATATCCTCATTAATTATTTCATTAATATGTATTAGCTTATTAACATCTCATGTCAATTTCCATCTTTAATAGCAATATAGATTATTTCATTCAGTGAGTACTGGTACTCGAGCATGAGTATCGATACAATACTCTTGGGTACCGGTACTCTCACGCGTACCAATACTAGTATAACTTACTAGAAATCTTTAATTTCTACAAGTACCGATATGGGTTGTCCCGTACCGATACTGCCCTCAATTGCGTACCGATATGACCAAAGCTCGTACCAATACCCTATACATGGGTTCGCACCATTTCTTCAAATTACGATATTACCACTCTTTATTCGATCCCTAAAGCTTATGAAAGTTATTAGGGTTTGTTTACTAATGTATTCACTAGATTAATATGAATTTCATGTTCCATAATCCTTTAATTGAGTATTTAACCCTTAAGCATAATTTCTATCAGATCTCATCAATCTATTCCAACAAGCATACAAGGCATCACAATTATTTCAATCAATAAAACAATCATCAAATAATCATACGAGCATCTTAAATTTAACCTACACGGTCTTTAAAGCCTCCACATGTCCAATCATATCTGTAACATCATCATGCATTTCAAAAATATATCAAGCCTCATGATACCGGTCTCACAACATCTTATTCATTGTCTACCCATTTACGAACATTAACAAGCAAGGCAATCACATTTATATGCTCATGAAGCAATAGGAGTTCAAGGTGTACTAACCTTAAGAGATTATCGATACATCCATACTCGAGCTCCTCAAACGCTCTCCTTGATCTGATATTCGAGCCCAAGCAAACCTTATAATTATATGAATACCACAAATATTAATTAACCTCATTCACATATTAACCCACAAGTTCAAACACGTAAAAATGACTTACCGGGTTTGAATTTGGCAAAATAGACTGTGCCAACGGACTTTGAACATCGAGAAACCCCCAGGTAGGGTCCCCAAAAAAAGTCAACAACGACAGTCAACGATATTACATCGGTGGCTGGCTCGACTCAACCTATGACTTAGATCAGCTTGGCAGGCTGACTCAGCCCAGCTGGCTAGATCCAGCTATTTATAACAGCCCAGCTCGGTCGGACATCGTCCATGCACAAGTGGCAGTGCATGCGATAATTTCCAATGGCCGGACGACGACGACGAACACCTATATCAACATTCTCGATGCCAGTGAACATGATGGTGGCCTCTGTTCTTCGTTTTAAGCACTCTAACCCCAACAACTCAACAACCTGAAACTTCTCTCTCTCACCCCCTCCGACGTTGACTCTGATTGTAATGTCGCTGGTACCGGTAAACTCGTCTCGACGAGATGAACACAATGTCGATAGAGGTGTCGACAACGGATGGCCAAATCTCTGTAGATCAGAGTTTAAATCTCCCCTTAACCATTTTCTCTCTTTTCTTTTTCTCTCTCTCACACCATCCATTTTTCACTTTTTTCCCTTTCTTTTCTCCCTTATCTCCTTTTCCCTACTATTTAAATTTCAAACCTTTTCTTTAATACAATGGGCCCAACTTACCAACCTCAACTTGGGATTCAAAAATAAAGGCTCATAACAGGGGTTCGAGACCCAATTCACTAACCCGAGAATTAGGTCATTACAAAACTTCCACTCCATTCTTGTTATCCTTTCTAATGGATTTCTAATGTTTACTAAACTCAACAGAGCCATTTTGCAAATTTAAATGAGCTTGTGATCAAGGTTGGGCTGAGCGCTAGGGTTTCTTCTTTGGTTGATAAGGGTTTAAGATTACGAAGTGAATGGCGACGATACAAGGGATAGCTAGACAAGACGGTGCATAATGAGCACCGTTACGTACAACGTCTAGAGAATAAAAAGCAAATTTTAAAAGAAGTTAACCCTTATTACTTAAACTATTATTTTTTATCACTTTAAATATCTAAATTAATTTTTTGTCAAAAATAAGTGTCAGAAAAATGCATTAATAATCCAAGGAAATAATAATAATAATCAGTAAAAATAAATAAATACGATAAAAATATTATTATAACGAACAAAACAAAACAATTACAAAAATAATATTTGAAATATAAATCAAATATTAAAGTAGTAAATCAGAACCGTTTACTTGTATCCGGACAACAATTCGGATGAACAGATTTGTTGAGGCCTGTGTAACACACAATTTCCTTAAGATAGATTCGTCCACTCCTATGGTGCTTGAGAAAGGTTGGACGTCTATCTCCTAGGATACAACAACAGAATGATCAACTGCATTAGCATAGATGTAGAGATCACGAACTGGAAGCTTGCCTTCGTCTATCACCGTGGAAAAAATGAAAGCCAAATGCATGATGGTTTTTTAGAGAAAATGGGGAGAGTTGAGAGAAAATTCTCTTCACTTGCAACGTTCATTTTTGTTTTTATTGTGATGTGTTTTTTTAATTTCTCACTTTGCTGAAGCCTCATTTTATAGGCGAGCAATGATAGAGTTTTAATCACAATTAAACTCAAATTCAAAATTCAAAAAAGATATTGTCTGAGAAAATCTATCTAAATATAGATTATTCTGATTCACAAAATCTATTTTGAATTTCAAATTATTTGATTGATTCTTGGATGAAGATTTCAACTTTGTGCTAAAATTTTAGTAGGTCCATGGTAAACCCAATTGGTTTGGACATTTGCGTTCGCCCACGTCCCTGAACGCAAGGCAAAACCTTTGGTAAGCTTATCCAACAACCCTTTGGTTGGTTCCATTATATATACATCTCCCACACTTAGTCTCTAACCAATGTCGGATTCAAGCTTACTATTTCCTCACCAATCTTTGCAAGTTACCTACTTTGAGCATCAATTTCTCATTCATCACTCATTGAATTTGAGATTATGAACTATCATTGTAAAGATCCCATGGAGTAGAATATGAAGACGTAAATTCATGATCTGATTCTCCATCTTTACCTATTGAATATATGCCTCAAAGTTTCCACATTATCACAATTTTCCAACAACCCCCACACGAATGAAATTGATATTTTAAAACTATTTTGACTCGATGTGGTGTAGATTTTACGATTGATAGTTGCATAGGATAGGTAGGTTTCCACTCTTGAATTGTTCTGCCGTTTGTGTAAACGATGATACACTTCACATAACTATCTCACTAACAAGAATATTAGTTCTCATGGGTATGTCCATATAGCCGTGAACATCTCATGGTTCTGCAAGAGTTTTGAGAGAACTATGCCCCCAATAGTCTCATTGAAGCTGCCCCATTTCACTCTCACATAGGTGTCTTATGTTATTCGGCTCACCGATACACACAATGGTCATTAAAAGCTTTGCTTAGCGGATTCCACTTTTGATCACTATTTACATCATAAGAATGGACTTGGGATAAGAACCCCTACAGTGACCGCACAAGGTCTATGCAATTAGGTTGTCCCTTTGAACCTAGATCTTGGGATCTCCAGTTAACTAGGTAAGGTTTTCCTTCACATAGTTCCTTAAATTTTATTGGGCTTTAGTCACATTCATTTTGATATTTTCTCGACTTGATCTCGATTTAAGCTTTTAGCTAGCAGATCTGCAATGTTATCTTTTGATCTTATAAAATATAAAGAGATAACTCTATTTGAGATCGGTTGTCTGGTATTATGTCAGTGATGCATATAACATTTTGACCTTTACTCTTGGACATATCTTGGCTCATGTCTATTGGAGTTCTAGCTATACCAGAATTATCCTAGCCAAATTTCTCAAGAATTTGTCCATATAGTGTGACTAAGTCAATGTGAATCTTCATGCGACCGTTTGATTTGGATGCCGAAAATCATGTCATATAATCTCATATCTTTCATGTCAAATCTTGAATTCAACATGCCTTTGGTACATTGTGTCAAATCTTTACATTATATATACATATCCCACACTTAGTCTCTAACCAATATGGGATTCAAGCTTACTATTTTCTCACCAATCTTTGCAAGTTGCCTACTTTGAGCATCAATTTCTCATTCATCACTCAACTAATTTGAGAATATGGGATATCGTTGTAAAGATCCCATGGAATAGAATATGAATACGTAAATTCACGATTCGATTATCCATCTTTACCTATTGAATATATGCCTTTAAATTTTCATATTATCACAATTTTCCAACAATAAGTACCTAAATCTTTATGACGTGTAAACATTTAATTGGTAAAAATAATAGTTTAGGTTCTTGTTTTGAACAAAAAATAATTTAAGGACTAAAAGAAAATAAAAGATAAGTTTAAGAGCTAATTGTCACACTCTGCCAATGTTTACCAAGGCCAACTGGGACTATGTGAACTTCCTTGGGCGTTTAAAAGCAAAGCAAGCACCAAGGAAGGTTATAGAATGGACTAGAGAGGCCTACAATCCTCTTGAAATGCTTCCACACCAATCTAGGAGGTTCCAGGACGTCATACACAAGTCTAGACGAGTCCGGAAGACCCTAGAAGGCCGTCGAGACAAGTTTGGAAGTCTCCAGAATGTTCTAGAAGCTTTTGGATAGTTAGGGACAAAACTAGATACATGTAGAATTGTCTAGAGTTCTCTACACATGTACATTATCTAGGGTAGTCTAGAATTTTCCCTTAGGGAAGGGGAGGCCTATAAATAGGACCATCTACCCTCATTTGTAAACCATCCCATGAAATCCAAGAAAATCAAGCAATCTAAGCATCAAAGCCTTGTAAGCTCTCTTTCTTAGCTTAATAAAAGCTTTCCTTTCTCAAGTTCTTTCTTTGGCCATAGCATTTGTGTGAATCAAGGCTTGTTAGAATTGTGTCGAGAGTGCTAACGCTGCACGAATAGTTTGGAGAAGTTAAGTCCGTGACATAATGATTACTTAGGCCAAAAGGAAAAAAAACATGATCAGGAGGAAGGAAACAACTACATAAAACTTACCTAGGCAAGACATGATGACAATGATGCAAAATAACTGAAGGATTTTCTTTTAGCATTCATGAATAGAAGTCAATGAGGGTAAATCACAGGGAAGATTTTAATAAGGATAACGTGAAGAGACATTTGACGAAATCGTGACAATTAAACTGACAACATAAAATTATGATATGCATTTTGCTTTCTCTTTCTTCACCTTCCCACCATTAAAATTTTAAAAAAAGTGCTCTATTGTCAAGAAACCAGAAAATTTAAAAAAATGCAAGAATTTTGGGTTCATTGCACTGCCAACAAAATCTATTGATACCCTTTTTAAGTGGGTGATTTATCTAAGTGCTTATTCTAAGTACCTATAGTTTTTTAGTGGTTAATGCTCAAAATGTAACTCATTTCATTATGCCATTTAATTTAATTATAAATAAAATTAAATTGTGCTTGGAAATGACGATTTTGCCCTCACTATTTAGCCTATAAATAGTGAGCATCTCTTCTCATTTGAGACATCCCTAAACAAGTGTTTGCTTTAGAAACACTCTCCTTGGTTTTTATAAACATATTACGAGTGTTGTTTTTGAGTGGAGAGAAAAGCAGTACCACTAGAGTCCACTCCATCTTTCGGGTGTACGAAACTTGGAAAGTCGTGCTAACCTCAGGGGTTGTTCATCCATTGTAGCGATTACACACATCGGGGCGAATTCATTTCTAAGGCAATGGTTAATACTTTGACACGGATTGATTTGGTTTAGTTATTCTATTATTTTCTATTCAGTGCTAACGCCTCCTTTTATAACACTTTATTTTTCCAACAATTTAAAAGTGAATTTAATACTGCTATTCAAACATGAACAACATTAGAAGTGCTTGGTAACGTTGTTCGGGTTAGTATGCTTTCATACTTTCGATGAAAATGATTATACATTGGAAATTAAACTGTATATGGTCAAGTATGCACAAAAGTTTAATTTCTTAACAAATCTCTTATCATTACTAAGGATGAATCGAAGGGTTATACGATTATATGGTTTAAAGATTTGAAAGTGTGTTTATAATGTGTAATAACATAATATATTACACAATATCGCATTTATAAACCTAATAAAGTTTAACCGTGAGATTTTATAGCCTATTAATGCGTATAGTATTAAAATACTATAGAGTTTGGTATTAAAATGTATTAATTATAATATTTGAGCAGGTGTAACTTGCGATATTAATGGAATTTATAATTCCTTTGGATGTTACCGTTTATGTTTATAATGCCTAATAATTAATTGGTGGAGGGAAACCAAAAGAATAAATATTAGTTTTTAATTATGTCTTCTTTTGTGAATGAAATTGTTTTTGAATTTTTTATTTTTAAAAAAAAAAGCACGAGTAAAAATAAAAAATATCAGTGCTGGTTATAACTGCTATCTTTATGGCTCCTTTATTCTATGTAAAAGGTTATTTTATTAACTGTTGAGAATAAAGGTAATAGATGCTTGCATTAAAACTACATTAACATGTATAAATGTTTTAAATGCTTGCATAAGAGAGAATGATTTGTTTCAAATTTCAATTTCATTGATTTTTAAACGTCAAGATGGTTTAAAGCATTTTTAAAGTGCAATTTAAAGCATTTTAAATACTTGAGGTTTTTTATTCAATGCTATAAATGGTTTAAACGAATGGAAACCATTCGTGTGTGGAGTTAGATTGTTGTATATCTAATGATTTTATTTTGAGAAATTTCTAAAAGACCACAAGACGATTCTCCAAACTAAAACTCGCATCAAGAAGCCATGCTAATTCTTGTCTAACTTCTACAATCTGCTAAGGATGAAGACGAAATTACTAAAGATAAGGATTTTATTACTATTAGTAATTTTTTTTAAAATTTATTATTGTTAGTAAATTTTCAAGATCAATATTGTGAAAAGCTCTCCGATTCTAGAATTGATAGATTTAAAAGATGTGTCAATTCAAATGAAGTGATTGTTACGGTAGATTTCATGATCATTTTGATTAAAGATGATGATGCAAAGATTGAAGTTGCAGGCATGGTGAGAATGAGCAAGTCTATTTGGAATTATGATTCTATTTGCAATGTCAGATTATTTAGTTTTGTTGACTGTCAATTCATGTTTTATCACATGAATTTATCTTGAACCTTTAAGCTAGTCTTTAACTTAGTGGACATGTTTTAGACTAGTGTAAAGATTAAGGCTAGAATGAATTACTTTTTTGAGTAGTGAGCCTTATATTAAGTTTGCTTAATAAGATATTGTTGTGAGCAAAAATATCAAACATAATTATTTAAGAGGTCTTAATTAAGGAAAGAGAAAATTCATAAATAACTTTTCAGAAAGCATTATGAAATGGATGTTTAGGATTGGTTCTATGAAAGGCCTAGTATTTAACTGTGCCTAGTGCACCTCCTCTCTTTCATGGTAACTTACCTGGTGCATTGTTCTTTAATTTGCTCACTATTATAAAAATACTATGACAAATAAGATCTCTTTAAACTTAGAGTAGAAATTAAAAGAGTTGAGGTTAATTTGATTGAGTAGAATACCAAATTTAGTCATAGTAACTAAAATACCAATTTGTCTCTTTAGAGCCAAAATGTTGAATAATATGAATGAGAATATGATAGACATTAGTGCTACTAAAAGATTGCTTGTAGCTATTAAATCTCTTTGAGTTATTTTCCTAAGTAGAGGAAAGAAAAGAGGTGGTCTATCTTAGGAGTTGTGTTGAAATCTCTTGCAATAAACTTGAGATAATTTTTCTTCTTGTTAGGAAAAGTTGAAACTCCTCATAAATATTTACATAATATTTCTAATTTTCCGAATTAGGAAAAAGTTAAAATTCTCTTTGAATGAGATAAAAGGAATTTCATAATAGTTTGAGATTATACATACTAATCTTAATGATTGGCACCTTCTCAAAACTTTGAGAATATAATCACGTGTGGACAAGATTTGAATTTGTTAAAACATAGTTTTATGGTTAAACTCATAGCAAACTTTATTCTAGTATGATTGAGTATTTGTTTACACGTTGTCCAAGACACTTATGAATTTATGTCTATTGTTAGAAATGTGGGGGTGTCTTAAGATGATGATTAAAGTCAGAGATGAACCTACTTGATCTGCTTACCAAAGGTTAAAAGTCAAAAGTTGATTCTAGATTCGTCGAGGGGATAGGTCAAAAGCCTATTGGTTGAGGAATTCATAGTGGATACCCAACTTAGTTATCTAAGTTCAATGTGGTCAAACGAAACCATAAAAAGACTCATAGTGTACATTTTTACCTACCTATCCCTATGACGGATAATGAACATGAACAAGGCGAGCTTTATTGTTCTTAATAAATTCATAGCCCAGGTTTTGGGTGGCCTTAGTAAGAAAGACTTGATGAACTTGCCGCCACAGAGGATGAGTTTTCTTAAACTCATAATGAATTCAATCCCCAAGAGTTTGGATGATCCTATTTGAGAATGACTCATTGAATTCACGGTTAAAGAGGTTGGGATTTATTTTTAATGATTTCCTATCCCAAAGTTTGAGGGGTTCATTTAATATGAACTTTAATAAATTCACCTTATTTATTGTGAGGATGAGATGTTGTAAAAGCTCTTAATTATTTCATAGTCCGGTTTCGAGTGGTTTATGTTGAGATAAACTTGATGAAATAACCTACGTAAATAAGAAGGACTAGTCACCTTCTATGAAAAACGTTGGGCCAGTTTTTCTAGTACACTTACTAAAATCCTAAGGAAAAAGAGGTGTATATATATACATTTGTATATATACTTTGTAGATACATCGATGACTTCGGTGGATGAAGGGGTTAGTTGTATGTTATGAGTTCACCATAATCTTATAAAGTTTAAGATTCACTCACTTATCTAAGAGAAGAATTACTTATCAACGCTATGTTCTAGTTCCGATACGTTCACTCGTGCTTAAGCAATTAATCTCGCTATTGCTCTTGTCATGTTTTAACTTCAATACTCTCATAATTATGAAGGATATTCTTTCACATTAGTGGAGGAATGTTGTTAATGCTCAAAATATAACTCATTTTATTATGTCATTTAATTCAATTATAAATAGAATTAAATTGTACTTAGAAATGACGATTTTGCCCTCACTATTTAGCCTATAAATAGTGGGCATCTCTTCTCATTTGAGATATCCCTAAGCAATTGTTTGCTTTAGAAACACTCTCCTTGGTTTCCATAAACCTATCACGAGTGTTGTTTTTGAGTTGAGAGAAGAGCAATACCACTAGAGTCCACTCCATCTTTCGGGTGTACGAAATTTGGAGAGCCGTACTAACTTTAGGGGGTTGTTCATCCATTGTAGCGATTACACACATTGGGGCAAATTCGCTTCTAAGGCAATGGTTAATACATGACACGGTTTGATTTATTTTAATTATTCTATTATTTTTCAGTAAGTGCTAACGCCTCGTTTTGCAGCAGTTTATTTTTTTAACAATTAATACCCGAACTATATTACCTGTAAAACAAATACATACCCCACACACAGCAAGTGCCAATTCAATATTGTGGTTTGAGTTGGATTGTGTGATGGCTGCCACTGAAATGACCGTAAAATCATGGACAAGGCAAACTGTTGACATAACAATCTTTGAGGTTCAAAATTCATTCGTTCTTCATCCTACCATCTTTATTTTTGTGCAAACTCTTGTAAATATTAAATCAATTTTTAAATTTAGACATGGGAGGATCTACATTAGCATTTGAGGGTTCAATTGACTCTACTTAATTTATTGGGTATGGAGTTTTCAAGATGTTAATATAGAATTTTTAATTTTTTATAGAAAATATTAGAATTGACCTCACTTAATCCTCCACTAAATTTAGACTAGTAATTCAACCTTGCATAGATTTATATTGTAGACATGACTGAAAAAAATTTGATTTTACCTTTTGTATTTTTTAAGATATATATTTTGATACTTGAAAATTTCAAATTTTGACTTGATATTCTCGGTGAAACAGACATTCGATTCACATTTAGGAGGACAAAAACGATGAATTGGAAATTTTAGGGTCCAACTGCCACCAATGACAATGGCCGACGGTGGAGGACTTTGATTGGATTATGTGATCAAATTAATATTTTATCTAAGTTTAAGGCTAAAATCTAAAGTTCATGGGTTAAATTAGAAATTTATCATTTTTAACATGCCACATCATAAAAAATACAAAAGGTAATGTCTCAGTGACCAAAATATAATAAGTCAATAATATAAGTGATTGGAACATAACTTTTCAATTTCAGTGACATCACCAAAATCAAAAAAAAAAAATTTGGTGTAGTTTACCCTATTTTATATTAAGTTTTTTTTATTACACATAGCAGTAGTTAAATTAATAGCTACTTTCAGCTTCCTGGTTCACAATGACTGTTATGTTACTTGGCGCAGCAGAAAAAATTTCGTCTCCAACTGGTTTGCCTAGATCCAGCTATTTTATATTAAGCTTTTACTGTCTTTTTGGTATGTCTGAAATAGAGTTAAAATAGTAAAAAAGAAAACATTATCCCACTAGAGTTGCTCTTTTTCTATTGGGCTTCTATGATTTGTTCCGAGCCTTACTTTTAAGGGAATGAACCCTGAAAATTTGGGTCAATAATGTCTAACATGAGTGTCCACTGAGGATTCCATCCTTTACTTTTATATTTTTTAAGTAACAATTTATAAAGTTAGTGATTGTTTTTTATTATTTTACTTGTATTTAAGGTATTTTTTGACAATGCTTAAGATGTTTTCTTAATAAAATAATAAAAATAATATATTTGATAAATTTTAATTATATTTTTATAATTTATTAATAAAATATTAAATTAATTATACAAAATAACAAAAACTTAAAAATGTCCGAGACGATTCTAATTTCGGTACATGATATATTCCTCCATGACTTAGTTTGATAACCAAAGATAACAAATTCTTTTTCATGAACATGGGTGGGGACGTGGGGTGGAGGACAATCAGGCACCAACATCTGGAATTGATAAAATCTGCAAACTATCACTCGTTTCATAAAATTGCAAAATGGCTCCAATGGAATATAGGAAACATAAGAAGTTAATTGGTAAGGATGGTCAGTGTTTGGTGACGAGCCCGTGGTTTTTATGTTTTTGTTTTTTTAAGGTATAATGTAAAAAATATATATTTTAAATTTAAATGGATAGTTATTTTGGCTTTTATTCCTAAGTTTGAAGTATTTTAATTCTCAATGTTTTATTTTGACACAAAATAAAATGACACCTATTAAACAATTTAAAATGATTTGATAGAATAATACGTCAGCAGATAAAATAATTTTATATTTTATATAATTTTATAAAATTATTTTTTAAGTGGTATATCATTCTATCAAATCAGCACATTTATCTATATAACATTATTATGTTAACATGCACTGTCATGTAATTTTATCATTATTTCTTTTTAATTAGTACTTCGAAAATGAAAAAAAAATGACTAAGGGTATTTTTTTGACATTATTTCTTTTCTTAATTAGTGATAACCAGAGTTTTAGTTATATATTATAATTTCATGGCTTGATTTGGTAGTTAACTGTGCATTCACTCTTTCCCAGTCGTTTGGGTTCAAATTAGTTGCTTTTTTTTTTTCTTCTAAATTTTCAATGAGACATGATGCGTTGAGATTAATTTAATAAATAAAATATTTTTGCATTATTATGTCAAATCATCAATAAATAACATATGATATAAAACTCTTAATTGACACTCTCTCCTTTCCATAGGTTATGGGTACACAAGACTTAGTAGAAGTAAAATTCACTTCTCTCTCTTTAAGTAAAAATTGTTAAAAAAAACACATATAAATCAGTTTTGTATTTAAGAATTATTTTCGCTAATCAATTAATAGTTTTCACCCAAAATTAAATATTTTGACCAAAAATAAGATTTTTAGGGTTAATAATTTTTGACTTTATTTCAAATTTTTGTCAGTTTTCAACAATTTTGAAATGCAAAAACAAAAGTGACCCGATTAATCCGTCAAAATAGATCATCACAACTGACGAAAAACAGAAACTATCGGTAGATGCCCTGAAAATCTTTTTTTGGATAAATGAGGATTTCTTATTCATCCAAAAATAACCATCTTGTACAAAACACCAGGCAAACCAACAGACTATACATGTATGAAAAAAAAAAAAAAACTAAACAATCTCCCATTCCATGGCAAGAGCAGAGAAGATTGAGAAGATTTAGTATAACCAACAAGCTTCATTCTGACATCCTTTTTAATCAATGAGACAATTGCATCAGATTGCCAAGGTTGCCTTACATGCATTCTACAGTTCCTCTCTTGCCATATGTAGTACAGAAATCCACACCAAGCCAAACGGATTATAAGAGCTACGAGAGACCTCCCTTTGCCATGCAATAGCAACCACTGGACTATACACGACCAAGATCCCAATTGCATCCCCAAGTGACAGGTCAAGAGAATCCCCGACCAAACTTGCTGAGAGAAAACACACTCCTCAAACAAGTGATCACGACATTCAATGGCATTATTACACAGTAACCACTGTGAGTCAAGTTGCAACCCCTATCGCAACATTCTTGACCTCATTGGCAACACATCCTGAATCACAAGGCAAGCCAAGCCAAGAAAGAGTGGCGAGGAATGGCTAACTCTCCCCAAAGAAGTCTAAACCAGGGGACACATCCGTTCTTGTGTCGAATTGCCTCCCAAATCTTCTTTGCCTTGAACACTCCACCCAAACCATTCATATTGGCAAATCAACTCGTAGCTTCAATATTTTCCTCCAAGCCCAGCTGGAAGTATTCTTGACAGTTTCTTGCCAAATCGATCTCCCTTTAAGTACATACTTTTCAATCCAAGCAACCTATAGAGATCCTGTTTGAGAAAACAAGAGCCATGGGCATCTCATCATACAAGCACAGTTCTAGGTAGACACACTCTTCACCCCAAGCCCACTCTCACTCTTGGGATGACAGATTCTCTCCCAACTAACACGAGGCCCTTTAGCCGAACCCTCCGAGCCCTTTCAAATGAAGGAATTGCAGACTTTTAATCTGCCTTACAACTTTCGAAGGAAAAATAAACACTCGACACCAAAAGTTCTAGATGCTGAACAGAACCGCTTGAATAAGCTGTAACCTACCAACAAAAGAGAGACATTTTGAGGGCCATGATCTGATTTTCTGCACAATCCTCCCCACCAGCCCTTCACAATCCCCAACAAAGAGACTCCTTGTGACCAAAGGAACCCCCAAATATCAAACTGGGAGAGAGCCCAACCTAAAATCAGTAGACTCAGAAATATGTCTAACGTCCTTAGTTTCTATCCCAGCACAAAGAATTCACTCTTAGAAGAGTTCATCTGCAGACCTGAAACTCTATAGAACAGAGCCATAACATTCTTTACACCCATCATATTCTCAGCAGTTCCTTTGGTAAACACAATAAGATCATCCGCGAAGTAGATATGGGTAGGACCAATTCTCTTACACCTAGGATGAAAACCAAACACCCCATGCTGACTAGTCAAGTTCAAAAGCCTGGACAAAACATTCATTACAAGGATGAAAACATAAGGGGATAAAGGGTCCCCTGCCTAACTCCTCTAGCACCTGAGAAGAAACCAACTAAACCACCATTTAGGCTAACCGAGAATCTATAGTGAGTGATACAGGCTCGGATCCAACCATTAAATTGCACTGGGAACCCAAGTACTCAGAGGAGTTGAAAAATAAACTCCCAGTTAAGAGAGTCAAAGGTCTTCATAAGATCAACTTTTAAAGTACACCGGGCGAGGTGCTTTCTACCATATCCATTCACGAACTCCTGCGCCAATATCACATTTCAACCAAGTTTTTACTAGATAAGAAAGTACTTTGATTGGGCAGAATCAACTCAAGCAGCCACAACTTCAACCTATTAGTCAATATCTTTGTAATACACTTATACACTGTAGTGCAATAGAAAATAGGCCTAAAGTCAGTAGTAGAGTAAGGGGCAGCTACCTTAGGAACTAAAGTAATGATAGTTGCATTAAAACCAAAAGGTAGAAAGCTAGTTAAAAAGAAATGCTTAACTGCTTGGATAAAATCCTCCCCTACAATCCTCCAACACAGCTTAAAGAAGCTTGCTGGGTAACCATCAGGGCCAAGAGCCTTATTTCCCTTCATGCCAAACAACACATCTTTAATTTCCTTTGGAGTTACAGGAGCCACTAACTGTTCTTGGGCTTCTCTAGAAATCTCCATCCCCATAATCTGCTTTAAAAAGTCATCTAACAAGGGGACCACATTCAAATCCACACACCCTAAGGCCTCAGAAAAATACCTAATTAATTCAACAGAAATAGCCCCAAACGTATCAAGCTTCTGATCCTGAAGATCATGAAGCACCTGGATAGAATTTAATGACTGTCTGGCTTTAACCTATCTAAAAAAATAACCAGAATTGTTATCCCCTTCACGTATATATTGAACCCTGAATTTTTGTTTCAAAAACTTTTCTTCAGCAATAAGCATCTTATTAGGTTCCTGGCTGGGAGAGTTGCTTTTCCTGAGCAATGAGGGCAGGTGTAGGACATTGCAGATTTTGCTATTGCACTATCTCAAGTCTACCCTGTAAGTCACGAACCCTATCAGGCAATCCCCAAATCTTTCCCTATTCAATTTATTTAGAGGATCCTTTAGCCTTTTTAACTTAGCAAACAACACAGTCAAAGGATTGCCAACCATGTGCACCTTCCAAGATTCTTCCACAATATCATAGAAACCAGGGTGAGCTGCCCAAAAGTTAAAGAATTTAAATGGCTTGGGAGGACTTTCCATGGGGACATCAACCATCACAAAGCAAGGACTATGATCAGAGCACCTAGGTGCCAGGAACTCAAATGCATCATGTGGAAACTTTTGTAACCATCACTGATTTACAAGCATACGATCAAGCTTACAAGATAAAGGAGCCTCCTTCTTTCTATTACACCATGTAAACTCAGCCCCACTATAAGCATGGTCAATGACATCTAATTTATCAAGGCAACTCAAAAACTCTTAAATAGGCCCAGAAAAAAATGTTGACTACCATCAAAATCCGAGCTTTCATGAGGCCCCTTAACAATGTTAAAGTCCCCAACAAGGGCCCATGGCAAATCCCCCGAATAAACCTTTCACCTCAAGCAAATTACTCCACAACCTCATTTTATCTTCCCTACCATTGGACCTATAGATAGCAGAAAAGAAAAAAATTCACTTCCCCATGCTGCAAGAAACAAGTTAAGTGATGGTCGTTCTTCCTCACTTCCTCCACACTCCAAGTATCTCTATACAAGAACCAGATCCTCCTATTTACAACATGATCATAATTGTGAACAATCGACCACCCATGAAATTTTTGAACAATAGAAAACATATTTTCCCGCTTTACTCTAGTCTCAAGTAAGCATACAATCTCTACCTTCAACTTATTCACCAAACTCAGAATTTTCTGAACCTTGAGGGATCATTACAGCCTATCACAATCCAAGTTAGAAAAGTCATCTAGCATTTGGGGAACTACCACCCTTGCCTTTACCTTTACTTTACCCTTCTTTTTATTACCACCACCACCCTTACCCTGTGATTTTAGTTGATTCATGAGAGCAGACACACCATCTGCAACTGTTCTCATTTTCCTAGGGGAAATATCAGAATTAGCTAACAAACTAAACTGATTAGCATCAGGCAACCTCTTATCTACCACCAAAGTCTGATTGATACAGTCAGGAACCACTGATCCACTAACAACAACCAAGGGAACCTGCAAATCAACACCTGCAACAAATGGACCAACAATAATGGAACTATCAACAAGCACATCCATACTAGCAACAGGCAAGCCAGAAAAATCAACAAAGACAACAGATTCATCAGAAACCACAAACTCATCAGGAACCACAGACTTATCAGAGACAACATGGCCGATACTCGAAACAACAGAATTAACAATAGGTAAACCAACACCATCAACAAACACAATAGAATTTGAGACAGATTTATCAGGGAGTATAGGAGCATCAGAACTAACAACAGCTTCAACAGAACAAACTAGATCAACAACCTTATTATTATCCTCACCCAACCTAACAGTAGCATTAACTGCCCTAACAATTGGATCAAGAGACTTCCTAGAGCACTTCTCCCCTATATGCCCAAAAATACAACAGTGTTCACATCTAAGAGGTGCCCGTACTAATTCCACACTAACATCAATAAAATTTCCCTCAATAAGTTCAACAAGGACAGACTTAGGCAAATCAAAATTAGCATCAACATTTACACAAATTTTCGTAAATTCTAAACTCTGCTTTAATACCGTAGCACGACCAATGTAAAGAGGCTTACCCAATGCGCTCGCTATGCAACCCAAACCTTTATGAGAAAATAACTCCAAAGGAACATGCCAAAACTTTATCCAAATAGGAGTAGAACTCAAATCTAGCACTTCTAGAACCAGACCAAGTATCCATTTTCTTAAAATCAGGGCCTTCTGTTGAATGTGCCATGGACCAGATTCAAGAACCCAATATCGAACTTTCTTTGAAGGGAGATTCAAAACATACACGCTTGGAGCCAAGAAGAGAATCGTGATGGACCCCTCTCTGCCCCACAATTTATCCATTGTCTTCTGGAAAATGGTAAGAAGAGGGGACTTTTCCAAAAAATTCCCCAGGAGAGCGTTCTCCCACTGACACGCACCATCAGCTAAAATCTCAGTCGAAGGTTTCACCATAACCCGACCATCACGCTGAACAGGAGGAAAGAATGGGAAGAACTGGTCAAGAAGATTCCATTCCTTAACAATACCAGAATCCCCCCATTGCCTGAAATACCAGACCCAGAATTACTAGGGCCAACATTCCGCTTCTCAGCTTGCAGGGGCAAAAAATTCACAGCATCCACCATGAACAATCACACAAAAAAATAACAAGAGAAGAGATCACAAGAAAAGAAGCACAAAACAAGAAAAAAACGAGCAAAAAAACCCAAGGAAAAACAAAAAGTTCTACCGGCGCACTTTAGTCATACTAACATACGCCTCCAGAGCCTCCCCCAAGTCTCGACGCGGAAATTTCTACATGCCCTGAAAATTAATTAATTCGATATGTATTTTTTTAGTTTCCCCAACATTTGCTTCGCCCTAGCTAGGGTGAAGAATTTTTTAAGGTGGAGCTAGAACAAACTGTAAAATTTTAGGAGTCAAAATGTAATTTTTCATTGGAACAAGGCCAATGCCTGCTCCTGGTTTCGCTTATGCTTCCCGTAGGAAATCGGGGATGTGGTGGGATTAAAACAGTCAAATGAATCTCACCATTTGCTACCCAAACACAGAACCAGTGCAGTGAGGAATGAATATTCCATCTCACCATGGGTGTTTTTGAATCCAATGGTTTTTTTTTTTGGGAGGCTTAATATCAAAATAAGTAGACACGTGAACAAACCGAACGAACACGGACGATAATATGTTCATGTTCATTCGTTTAATAATAATAGAGTTCGTTTAATTTTAATCAAATAAATAAATGAACACAAATAATTAAATGAACATAATTTTTTGTTCGTGTTTATTTATTAAAATAACAAACGAATACAAATGAACGCAAAAAACATTGAGTATTGTTTAATTTTTTTCTTAAGAAGTCTAAAGTCACGTACACTAACTATTGCTTAATTTTTTTCTTTCATATTTTTAATATATGTTTTAATTTTTTAAATATAATATTTTTGTTATGAAAAAACAATAAATATAAATGGACATGTGTGAATAAATTTAAATGATTATAAACGAACGAATTACCGAACGTACATGAACGTAAATGAATAAACAAACCCTTTGTTCGTGTTCTTCTATTTAATTAAACGAACAGAAAATATTATTCATATTCGTTCGTTTAATAAATAAACGAATATAAATAAACTTCCCACCAAACGGTTCGCTGAACGTTCGATTTGTTTACAGCCCTAAAAATAAGTGTTTAAACTATTCTATTTTTTCTTTTAAGTGTCTAAATTTTTTTGTTCCTTTTAAAGTTAACCGAGACACTTTTTTTAACAAAAAAAAAATAATTTAAGCCTCTTAAAGGAGAAAAAAATTTAACACCTAAAAAAATGGGATAACTTAGCACCTATTTTGATATTAAATCTTTTTGAGAAGATCTCTGAGTTTTCTAATTATCTTGGATCACTATAAATCAATTTTCCCATGAGGACTGCGAAAGTAATGAGCAGCATGTTTCCAGGGTCAATGGCACTTTCTTTAGATTCAAGCATTGGGCGAGTCGGTGGGCATAATCAAAGGAAAGGTTCGAGATTTGCCATGTTCTTGCAATTGCGAGATTTGGGCATAACCGAGTTGGAATCACCATTCCGAGTTGGAGACACTAATAAATTCATCTCATTGTATTCTATCCTTTTATTAATTTAAATTTTCCCAATATCACTTTAAAATTAACGAAACTCAACCCAAAACCTAAAACTCGCAAAATCCCAAATCACTCTAATCTACAACATTCAATATTCGATCAATGTGGAATCAGGGTATACATCTCGTTTATTCCTTTTCCACCTCCCCATTGTTGGAATTTATAAGAACATTCTCAATCTTCGAGAAATCAAAGGTAATATAAGACAAGGGGTTTGTTCACAAAAAATGAAAAGTTTTAGAGCCATTTCATATTTTTTAAAAAAGATAGATGTATAGTCACTTGGAGATGGCATTGTTGGGAGAGGGAGGCATGATCTCAAACATGAACCATAAAATGGACATGTACTATACAAAAAAAGTTCAATGATTAAACTAAAAAAATTTAAACATTAATGGCTAAAATAGGAGTGAGAAGAAAGTTGAGTGATGAAATTTATAATTTACCCTTATTAAAAAACTTGACTAAATTCCAACTTCGGCTGGATACCGGCCTTGGCTAAACAAACTTGTGCAGCCAACGTTAGGCCTAAACCCACTTCAGGAAGATGTTATGCTCAATTTGACTCTAGTGGGTTTGAAGTTTGAACGGTTTACGTTCATCCCCCGTCTTGGTTTTACGTTCCCAAATCACGCCTTCCATGCCGTGCTCCTCAATATATTCAACCTTTTTCCCTCCATCACGTTGTTAGAACCTTAACTGCATGAAAAGTCAATTTGTTTGTCCAAATAGCACGAAACTTACAACCGCTCCATGCTTTGTATCAAAGGACACGTATTGATTTGAATCCCGCAGCCCCTTCCATTTCATAAACTACTCTCCCCACAGGAGCCAACACATGACAATGAAGCCTTCCTCGAGATCATCCGACGGGAATCGCTTCATCCTCTCATGTCTCACCTTCATCTTGTTCCTTTGTGCATTAGCTTCCATCAACGAAATCAGATTCGACAGCTTCTTGAGGTTCGGGAGGTGCGATTTTCCGATGCCCCTCCCGATCCATCGAACAACTTGTCACGAACCTCCCTTGCATCGAACAACACGTCTGAGGACCTTCGGATTCTGATCGGGATCCTGACGCTTCCTGATCAATACCCTCGCCGTCATTTCCTTCGTCTCGTATATGGTACGCAGTCCCCCGTGGGGGCGCAAGTAGATGTGAAGTTCGTTTTTTGTAACCTCACGAAGGAAGACCAGAAGGTGTTGGTTGCACTCGAGATAATGCGGTACGATGATATTATAATCCTCGACTGCAAAGAGAACATGAACCAGGGCAAGACTTATACTTACTTTTCAAGCTTACCGGAGATATTCAACTCCTCGGAATCGGATCGGCCGTACCCTCCTTACCATTACGTGATGAAAGGAGACGACGATTCGTACTTGAGGTTGGAGAGCTTGGTGGAGTCGTTAAGGCCCTTGCCAAGACAAGACTTGTACTACGGCTATGTGATTCCATGCCCCAGCATGGACCCTTTTGTTCATTACATGTCTGGCATGGGATATTTGGTGTCTTGGGACATTGCCGAGTGGGTTAGAGAATCAGACATCCCTAAAAACCATTTGGAAGGCCCCGAGGATAAGGTGTTCGGCGAGTGGCTCCGAGACGGGCATAGGGCTAAGAACAGGTTCAATGCTAAGTGGTCGATGTACAATCATCCCGATCCTCCCTCAGGGTGCACACATGAGCTCTGGCCGAACACCATCGCGGTGCATCTGTTGAAGACTCAGGAGAAGTGGATTCACACCTTGAAGTATTTCAATGTCACCAGCAATTTGAAGCCATCCAAATTATATCACATACCCTAGTTACCTACATAACTCTATATCTTTCTTCTTTTTATTATTCTTTTGATTTGTCCACACATAAATTTTGATTTTGTTCACCCATTCTTCAAGTTTAAATAAAGAAAATAGAGCTAGCTCAACGCATGATTTTAATGTTTCCATGCATAGTTTAAAATTTTTGATCGAACATAGGATATAAACTAAGCTGCATCGAAGGTTAGAGTCGCATAGAAATCCTCTATCATTTTTATGTCAAACACATCTTGACATGTTAAGAATTATTATACTCGCTTTTAGTGGATGCATAGTAAATAGATGGCATGTACATATAGTTAATAGTTCTATCATTCTATAAATCGTTGGATTAAAGAATTTAGTGAATGTTGAATCTACTTTGGTCAGCGGATTAGAATCTACAAAATTTTTAAAAACTTTAATCGATTATTGTCGTCGATGATCGTAGTCCGTAAATGCTCCGGTGTCGAATGTAATCGTAATGGTTCACGCCCACACTTCTGGCATGACTTGCGAATTGATAAAATCGTTCGTGTCGCACCAATGAAACCCCATGTTGAACACAACGATGCCCAAATAATATCCCAGCTTTCGTCCAAGATTTAATTGATGAGCAAGAGGTAAACCCTCAAACACCCACGTAGAAGATGGAGAGGAATAAGTACTTTTTTATGTTCAAGGGTATAAAAAGCCCTCAAACTTAAAAAAAATCAATTAAGTTCTTAAATTATTTTGCATTCAATTAAGCTCTCAAACTAAGAAATTGATTAATTAAATTATTGAAAAAAATTGAATCAATTAAGCCTTTAACTAATTTTGACCATTAAATCTTGACAAATTTTCAGAAGTTCAAGGGATTCAAACATTTTTAAGCTATTTTTTAATTAAAATATTTTTCAGTTCAATATAAATTAGTAATTGTTTTCTAAAACAACGTCACATGCCATGTATTAGTTGGTTAAATTAGTTTTTTAACATATCGATAACTACTTTAATTAAGACATAAGGTCAAAATAGGTACTTAATGTTTTAAAAAAATAATTACTTTTATCTTTATTTTTTTAAAGCACTTTATCTCTCAGCATTTCATTTATAATTAAAACTGTCGTTTGTTGGACATAAATTATTACTTGACTAACGGTCAACGTATCTCGTTGACTAAGTAATTACACATGTACATAAATGATGACATGACATGTTCATGTGTCCATAAATGATGATACGATATTATGTCATGGTAGTAAAAATTTATTGTAGATAAAGTAATTGAACTCGGGTCTCCTAAAATGAAAATCATCAATTTTTTCACTTAAACAATTTGTTAAATTTAATTATAATAAATATTTATTAAACTAATAACAATAACCATATGATGACACACATCGTCATTTGATTAACTTAAAATTAATTAACTATTTGTCTTAAACCCAAACACCTAAAAAGTTTTAAGTGTGACTATGTAACCACCAGACTAAATTGTCAATTTTTTCTAAATTTTGTACAAAATATAGTATATACTAAAAGCTGGAAATTCATTAATTAAAAGAAACAAAACGAGGTATTTGACCCTTGATATTTCTATGAAAAAAATAAGGTATAAAACCAAAAGATGCTACGACGTTTGACTGAATAGTTATTGTGGTCTTTATTATTTTTGAAGTAATTTAACCCTTAACATTTTATTTTGGGTCAAAATGATTTCATCTGTAGATGAAAATTATTAGTCAACTAACGGTAAATGGTTTGAAATAACGTGACAAGCCTACATGATAGTATACATTGGCATGGGGTGAGTCTAAAGAACGACAAGTTAGTATACAACTAATAAACGGTAGGATGTTAGAGCTGTCAGACACGAAAACTTTTGATTTTGACCGTTAGATTTAGATTCCCATAAAATGCAGACAGAAACGAGAAGAGGTCGTTGCTGGTAAGTTTTGGAACTTAGTAAGTAGTTTCGCAACTGTATGGGGATAAAATTTGTGTTGCAACATCAAAAGTTAAAATAACACATACGTTTCAAAACTATTGAAATATGTACCGAAACCGGTAGTTAAAAGTTTAAACTCAAATTATTAGTGAAATATGTGACAAGTAAAGTTAGAAGAAGATGTCTCGGAATTTGATTTTGTGTACCGAAACAGTCTACAATGGAAGTAATATTTTAGCGAAACCTGCTGTGACAAGTAAAGTTAGAAGAAGATGTCTCAAAATTTGATTTTGACGTTTTTCTCCTAATATCAGAACTTTTGTACATGTTCCGAAACCTATAGAAAATGTGTAAACTAGAAATATTTAAAGTGACTTTAACAATACATGTTTGTATAGTATGTTTCGGTACTTAAGTATGAGTACCAAAATCTGGAGTATGGTATGTTGGATAGATAAAATTAGACTAGCAACCGTAAAAGTGAAGGAAGTAGATAATATATTAGGTGCAATCGACAAGTATTGGAATTCTTCAACAAGTTTCGCAACCTAAAGTTCAAGAATATAATATTTTCAGTTTAACGATTCATATTTCTATTTTTTTGCAGGTCTCGAATCGTATGTAGTCATTTTGCTACTCGTAGAGAATAAAGCCCTTCGGGTCATAGAATGAGAATTGAACCTTCACTTGTTTAATAATATTTTAAGGTTAGAATTCATTTTTCGTCTAAAAATTTGGAAAATCCTCTAAATTTGGGGAAAACGTTTCAGTCAGTTCAAAGGATCGAAACCTCAATTTAGGTATGCAACTGAACCTGTGCAATTGTCTCCATTGCGGAGGTAACAAACAAAGCAAAACCCTAAACAGCTACTAGTTGGACTGCCGAGTTCTTCGGGGGATTCCAATAATCTTCGGCAGCCCCGATATTGCTATGGGCGATGTAGATGTTTGTCATTTCTAATATCAACTCACTATGCCTGATCAAAATGTTTGTATTGAAACAAAGTCGTCGTGCTTATCGGGTTAATGCCAAATCTACCGTATAGCGAATAGTCTTGTTTATTTGTGAAATACTTGAAATCTAGGGTTTGTGTTTCAAAATTTTGGTATGCAATTCCATTTCTTGTTGGAGGAAATCTGTTTAAACTGTAAATTTTGTCATCTTTCAGATTTTTTAAATGTTACCCTTTCCATCAATTTGAAATTAAAAAGGTTTGATTTGTATGTAATGAGGATGAGTTTATTTATGAGTGAGTTGGTTTGTTTCTACACTGATTCATGTGAAGATTTAATTCTTAGGATGACTACTGCAAATCTGAATCCCGTTTTTGATGAAGTTGATGATAAAGTTGGTAAAGAAGTTGCTGATAAAGATGGTAATGATGAAGTTGCTAAAGATGGTGTTGATGAAGTTTCTAAAGAAGGTTCTAATGAAGTTGCCGAGAAGTTGCTGATAAAGATGGTAATGATGAAGTTGCTAAAGAAGTTGTTGATAAAAATGGTAATGATAAAGTTGGTAATAAAGTTGCTAATAATGAAGTTGCTAAGGAAGCTCCGTCTGAGATGCCAGCCATATGTGATAAGTTGTACATGAAAAAACATGTCCTCCTTCATGCAATTTTAGTAAGTTGATATTTACGTGTTCTTATTGAATAGAAACGCAAAATGAATGAAAATGTATACCTTTGTTTTTTTCATGTTTTACAGTAAAGGTGATTGTATAAGGATGAAGAAAACTGAGGAAAAAGTGACTCTTGAGGTAGGTTTCAGTGGTTTATGATGTGTAAAATGCTAAATTCATTTGAATTTGTCATTAGTAGGTTAGGAAAGAGTTAGGCAAGAAAAAGAAAGAAAATGCCAAATGAAGACAAACAACTTTACATTGATGAAATTGAGAAGAAGAAGGCTGCATGTAAAGAATCTAAATCAGAAAAATCAAGAAGGTAATAAGGAATAACAATATAAATACATTTTTGTTTGATAGAGTATAATAGTTTATATTGAGATTGACATAGGAAGTTGTTATCTTATCCCCTGTAAACATCTTTTGACACAAGGTGTAGTCAAAAGCAATTGTACGATTTCATAAAGGAAATGAAGACGATGTAGATTGATCATGTTCTTGATGAAATTGGTTTTGGGTCCTTAGTTTTTATAAAACCATGCAGTATATGTCGGGACCTATGTGGGGAATTGATGGAAAGTTTTGATTTAGATAGAAGTGTTATTCAGTTTGAAGGACACAACATTATTGTATCATTGAAAATGTAGGAGCTATATTGGGCTTGAAAATGAGAGTGTTGATGTTAATGAAATGATATCGAGGGAGAATGGTAGACAACTCGGTGAAAAGTATATCCTCAACACTGTTTTAACTTTTGCTCAAATTAAGAGAGATGTACTGTCTGGTTCTTTTGAAGGAGATGCTTTGGAAGCAAGGTTGTTGTTGTACATTATTGGAGTTCTTTTGTGTCCTACTGTTGAGATACACCCATGTCTAGATTTGTTGAAATTGTTGTGTGACGATTGCTTACAAGGAAAAGTGAATTGAGCTAAGTATGTTTACAATACGCTTATTGAGACAATAAGCTTTATATAGAGGTCAAGAAGGCATGTTTACCTAAAATGGTGCATTGTAGTTTAGATGTAAAGTTAAATTAGCATTAGTAATGAGAAATTAGTGGAATTGAGTTTTGTCATATTAATTAATGTTGTGTTATAAATGATATGGAATTCAGGTTCAGTTGTATAATTATTGGTCTGGATTTGATAGCATAGACAATGTAGCTTCTAATGGTGGTGAGGCTCGCATTATGCACTGGGTGTAGTCAGAGGTCGCATGTGTTTATGCCCTCTTAAAGAGCGACCGAGTTGTGAATATACCAAAGATATCTGTTGGATTCTTATTCATCTATTGTGTTAATTGTGATCATGGTTAATTAATTATATACTTTCATGTCGAAGATTATTGCTTGGAAGCATCCATTACCTGGAACTGTTGAAGAACCTAAAGTTAAGGAATCTTTTGATGTCATGGAAGAAACCAAAATAAGGAAAACTTCAAAGAGACGTAAGGTAATACGTAATGTTTCATAGTATTAATCGTTTCAAACTCTTGACGTAAACGTTCAATACTAGTTGTGTTACGAAAACTCGCACATTGAACATTTATGGAATGTTTAATATTATTATTATTTATTTTAACAAATGTTATTGTTGAAAGCAAAAATTGAAAAATAGGTTTGCAACTATGGATGCGGGTTAGCAAAATTGTAAAGAAGAACTTAAACTAAAATAGTTAGGAAACCATGTTACATATGAGGTTTCACGTGATCAGTTCCAGACAGTATTTGCAAACGTTCGATACTCGTTGCATTAAATTGATATGCCAATTTTTGCGAGTTAAATGCCATTTAAAGCCAAACCGACAATGCATTAGTCAAAAAGAACCTACCATTTGTCTTCTTCAACCTTTTAAAAAAACAATTCCTAAAGATCAACTTTAATCTCTTATCCCTGCGAAAACTTATCAAAATAAGAACCCAAAAACATTTTCGTTTCTTCTTCCCAATCATTTGCCTGGACTTTCCTTAAGAGTCCAAGAATAAGTACCTTTTTACGCAGATTCATTGGTGGTTCATACCATTGAAAAAAAGTACATGATTTGTGAAATCTATTTCCATGCTTATAACACCCAAAAAATCTTCTTTCTGGATTATTATCTGACCAAGATGTCTTTAACATGACAAGCTTTCCACAATTGCAAGTGGAATTTCAGTCATCTCAGAGAAAGAGTCCATCTATCCACTTTTGTTCCTTCATTGATAAACCTATTTGATTTTGATATAACTTAAAGAAAAATGTTTTTGGACTTAAACTAATTTGCAAAAAAATTTCAAAGTCCACAAACTTGAAAAATATGTTTGAAATGTTTTCAAAGGATTTTTGGCATGTTTTTAATTGATTTTAAATAGCCAAAGTGTCAAAAATAGGCCCTGAGTACCGATACAGTTTGTCCCCGTATCATACCCTCTGTGCCCGTACCGGTATGAATTTCTATGTACCGATACAATTTTTATCCCTAAAGATTTCCAAATTCTAGTAGCCAATTTCAGTACCAATATGGTCTTAGCCGTATTGATACCCTTTCGGTTCGTACCGATACGGTTGTATCTATACTGATACCCTTGTGCTTTAAATGCTCTAACGGCTAGTTTTTTGAAGAACATGTACCGATATGAATCCCCGTGTACCTATACCGAGAAGTCCAGAATTGTATTTATTGTAGGAAATAAAGGCTCCAATGGCTCTAAACAACCCCAACGGCTAGTAACGACCATGAAGTTGTTAGAGGGTTTAAAAGACACCTACAAGCATCTATGGAAGACCAAGAAACCAACTACCAACATTCAATGATAGAGAAATTGTTCTAGTGCTTAATATTGTCAATTTTCTTTGTAGAACACACTTGTGAGCTTAATTGTCATATATACTCAAGTGTTAGGTTTTGGGTGAGTGTGCTTAGAGTTGCAAACATTGTACCTTATAGGGTTTTCTAGTTTGCTTAAATATTTTCTCTTTGTAAAAGAAGGTTTGCTCAAAGCTTTGGGTTAGAAAGCTTTGAGTGTGTAAAGGTTTCCTCTTGAGCCTAGAAAAAGGGAAGAAATTATTAGTGAATTTGGGAAAAATCCTTTGTAGGAAGCTAAGGTAGTGGATGTAGAGTTTAGTTAGAAGCTCAAACCACTAAATATCCTAGTGTCCAAGTTTTAAATTCCATTGCTTCCACACCAATCACTCAAAAATCAATTCACCCCCTCTTGACTACTTGGTTGATCGATTGAGCCTCCTAACACTTCTTCTTCACTTAATTTGTAGCCAGAGGGACCTACACGTTTTAGTTTATTTTGAAAGCTAGCAACTAGGGTATAGGTATTTTAAGGGTATTAGTTTAATAATATAGTTGAAAAGACTATATCGAGCGAGAATAAAAATTTTAAGATAGTTTCAAACTATGTATTACGGTTTAGATACTTGTAATTTCTGGCTTAAACTGAAACGTTAGGCAAACATGTTACATTTGTGATTTCACATAATAAGTTTGACACTTTATATACAAACGTTCGGTACTCGTCGTATTACTGAGAAACCATGTTCTGTTAGTCATAAATGTGACATTTAATATTATATCCTGAAAAGACATTTTCGGGAAGGAACGACAAATTTAGTTTAGTTTTGAAATTGTCAATGACGGTTTGGATAATTTTAAACAATAACTTAAACTGAAATCGTTAGGCAAACATATTATATTTTAGGTTTCACATAATAAGTTGGAAACTTAAAAGGCAAAAGTTCGGTACTTGTCGTATTACTGAAAAGCCACGTTCTACCTGTCCTAAATGTGCCACGATAAATATTAAATACTAAGAATACTTGGCTGATTTTTAGTGGATATGACTACGTGCTTAGGCAGAACCATATAATAATTTTCCCTGATCAATAACGGGTTGAGATATGAACAACAACGACATTGTAAACCCATAATCTAGATGAAGCGACACGTTCTTCCCTATAAATACCCCTAGAATTTTTTTGTAAATTTTCATTCTCATCTTCGTCTTATTTCTTCATCTACTTTGTTAGATCATCATGGATACGCTTATATTTATTCGTAGGGAGTTCCGTCCTGTTGCCTTGGAGAATCCGGTAGTAGCCCCTTATATGCTTTATGGTAAACATCCCTCTATTACGTTGTTTTTTAGGCAACATTTAAATGTTTTCATATAGTTTATAATTAGCATTATTTTTCTTTAGTTATGACATATGTCGATGACTATCCGTTTCATTATCGGCTTCAAATGGTTGTGCCTGATGGCAGCCCCTTTATGAAGGGCATAATTTTGAAGTTAGAATTTTCTTCCCACCTAATTACCCTATGAAAGCTACTAAGGTAATATAATAAACATACCAAGATTGTTGTTTTATCTTGTTAATTTTTTTTATGATGAATCATTTCAAAGATAATGATTATCTATTTATGTAGTTTGCTTTTCAATTTGATGGGGACGTATTCCATCCCAACTTCACTAAATCTGGCGGCATTAGGCTAGACATTCTCCATGAAATGTGGAGCCCTGCTATCAGAGTTGTGGAGATTCTTGCCCTATACTAGGTTTGTTGCACGTTCCAAACCTAGACGACCCTCACCTGAATTGTGAGGGTGTTGCTCTGATTTATAAGAACAATCCCCACCATTTTGCAAGGTATGTGATGAAGATTTTTTTGGGTTGAAATGCATTGGCCACATCTTCACAAAAACGATGAATTTTGGTTGTTTATGTATTGTCTACACCATCTTCTATTATAAGTTTTTTATATAATGAAATGAAACTTGTGGTAAAGTTTCGAAACAAGCAACTCAAAATATGCAGTCGTGAACATCAGAATTTCCATTAATATTTTCAATCCAAAACATAGCATACTAAAACTTTGTATTTGTTATATGATTAATGTTTTCATTCTTATCATGTATTGATTAGGAATATTAAGTTAATAATTTCACAAAATTTAAGGTTAGATAGATCATAGGAGAGTGTAAGGTGAACATTTTTCAAATTCCTTTTAATAACATAACCTAATTCACTTTTGCCACCTAGCAATAAAATTAAACTACAAACAAAAGAAATATACCTAAACCTTCATTAGTATTCTTTCATTTTTTTTCAAGACCACATAGAAGACATCATTGTTGTTGTAATACCCCTTGCCGGCATGGTTGAGAACCGGGTTGGGTATGTTACCAGTGTTCAATACATTGATCGAAATAGTATTTTAATCCTTTATCAGTGTTTTAACAAACTAAAACTCATGCAACGTCTATACAATATGACAATGATTCGATGCAACTCATTAGTCTTGATTTTAGGACCAATTTTAAGCTTTTATAAGTTTTGAGGACTAATATGTAAATTTAGTAAATTATGGATCCTTTACTAAAATTAACCATACCACAAAGAAATTTAATCTTTAAACAGTGATCATACAAAATTTCATGTCAATTAGAGTCCATTTGCCTATTCAATTAGACTAATTAACAATCAATGACCAAATTATAACTTTTTAGAACTATTACCAAAGCTATTAACTGAAATACCTGTCATCGTACCGATACTCGAAGGGGCCGTATCGGTATGCTAAGCACATTTCATAAATCATCAGATTCTAGTGACCAAATCCCATATCGATACAGTTTTGGTTGTATCGGTACGAGTCCATCTGTTTCGATACACCTTTGAGCTGTATCGATGTAATTTTTACAACCAAATTCTAGTGTTGACTTTTTGTACCAATACACTAAAATCTGTATTGACACACCCTATTGACTAATGTTGACTTGTTCCAATTATGCAATACCTTATTGATAAACCATCATCTGTATCGATACACCATGTACTATAATGACAAATTTGGTCTGGTTTTTATCTAATTTGACATATCGAACAATGTCCAAATGCATTGAAATTTTACCAGCAAGTTTACAACACTATATTTTAGTAACATTCTAAATTTTATGATCATATGACTCCGTTTAGTAGGTTCTTACCTTTATGAGCCAAATATGCAAGTTTCATTACTTTTAGCCATTACCAAATTCACATTTAGTTCCCTTAAGACATATACAAAACATAGGCAACATATTCCCAACAAAAGGCTAAAAATAACTAGTTTAACTACTTTGCCACCATACTAGGAGTTCGTAAGGATAATATACATTACTTTAGGCTTGTAGTGACTTGCCAAAAACCTTCAACTCCTTCGATCTCACAATGAAGAATCCTTCAACTTGAAATGCATGAGATAAAATGCATTAGGCATATTTTGCCTAGTGAGGTAGTCTTAACCAATAGCAAATACAAAGAATTACATTCCAAATCATGTAATAATAGTGGAAATAGTATAACAATGCACAATGACAATAATAATCATATTTCATTGTTATCACTTGGATCGAATCAAGATAGTGGATACACGAATTCCTACGCCTTGCCAAATCAATGAATGGTCTAGTCCCTCCACATCGCCAATTGACCAATATCTCAATCATCCCTCTGCCTCACCATAATAAATATCGTAGCCAAGAACCGTAGTCCACTTGTATTAATGAGCTCATGAATTATATGGCATGCCAATTGTATCCAATGCCCTTTCTATTCCAAGGTTCAATTACAATTTCAATGTCAATGTTTCAATAGCAATGTCGATGATCAATATTTCCAATATCATTATCAATGATCTATGTTCCAATTACAATGTCAATAATCAATGTTTCAATATCAATGCTCCGATGACAATAATAATACTAATTTCAATGTTTAATGGCAATTCCTATAGCGATGAATATAACAATATCAATATCCAATGATCAATGTTCTACATTTCTATGGGTCCATGAAAACAATATCAATGATAACAATGCTATGTTCGATGCTCAATACAATAGCTTACTGATGCTTACCAATCATGCCTCCAAAGAGGTTTGATGGAATATCCTTTAACAAAGAGTTAGCTATGCAAAAATTCAATGTCAATGAATCGGGAAAGGCACCTAGCCTAACCCTAGACTCCGACTACACTCACTAAGATTTTTTGAGACCTTAAAGGCTCCCAAATGGCAATTCCCTTATTCTTTCGATTGATTGGTTTTAATGGATTTTCTAATTTCTCTCCTTGTTGCTCTTGAGCTAACAAACATTGAGGAATATAGATTACAATAGATTTCAAGGATACTAGCAAATTCCATAGCACAAATTAGCTATGAAAACAATAAGAATTAAGCTAGGAAATCCCATGGACAAACTTATATGATTTGAATTCCTTGAACATAGAATTAACCATGATTTAGCTATGGAATCAACTAACTAATGAAGGGTTATTAATCAATAGCTATAGTTTGGAATCAAGATCTTTAAGAAAAAAAAAAGCTTTGATTGTTCCCCAATAGAGGTGTGTGCTTAGAAATTTGAGGAAGAAGATGAAAGCTAAGGTGTTAGCTTCTTTTCTAATCAGGTAAGACTAAAACCCTTTTTCAATTTCCTTTAGTTGAGGGGTTTTCCTTCAGATGAAGGAATTCAATTTCCTAATCCCACGTATGTGGTTATTAGGCTTCATGTGGGGCTAATCGCAAGGTTAGTCCCTCACTTTTAATAATTTATACTTTTGCCCTCAAACTTTCAATTTTAACAAATTAGTCACTAAATAACTTTCAATATTTTCAATAAGGTCCTTAAACAATGAATTGACTCAATTAAAGTCCAATGTCAATATAATTAACCATACAGTCTAAGTCAATACAATATTTGTACCTTTCTGGTGTAGTGTTTTCGATCACAGAAACCCAATTCCGATTAGACTATTTTTCAGGGTGTTACAACTCTCCCCTTTAAGAAAAATTCGTCCTTGAATTTTACCTAAATCGAAGAGATGAGGGTATTGCTTCTTTATTGTCTCTTTAGGTTCCCAAGTTGCTTCCTCAACGGTGTGGCTCCTCCAGATCACTTTAACCAATGAAACAGATTTCTTGTGAAGTCTTTTAACTTCCTTTGCAAGAATATGAACTGATTCCTCTTCATAAGACAAGTTAGGTTGAATCTCAACAAACTCAGGCTTAATAATATGAGAAGGGTCAAAACAGTACTTTCAGAGCATCGATACATGGAATACATCATGGATCTTGCTCAATTTTGAGGGCAATGACAATCGATAAGCCACATGGCCTATTTTCTCAATAACCTCAAAGGGTCCAATGAAATGGGGACTCAGCTTCCCCTTTTTCCAAACCTCAGAACTTTCTTCCACGGTAAAACCTTGAGAAAGACTTTGTCACCAACTTCATAATGTATGTCCCTTTCGCTTTAGGTTGACATAAGCCTTTTTTTCGGTCAATGGCATCTTTCAAGCAATCATGGATGATGGTAACCCGTTCTTTAATTTCCCGAAGTAGGTTAGGGCCTAACATGTTGCCTTCACTGAGTTTAGACCAACACAATGGAGTTCTGCAACGTCTACCATACAGTGCCATCTTAATGGAAGCTTGATAATTATTGTTGTAGGCAAACTCAATGAGAGGTAGAGATTTCTCCCAAGATTCGCCAAAGTCGATAATGCATGCATGTAGCATGTCTTCCAAAATCTGAATTACCCTTTTGACTAGCCGTTAGACTATGGGCAAAAAGTAGTACTAAGGTTAACTCTAGTGCCCAGAGCTCCTTGCAATGTCCTCCAGAATCAAGAAGCAAATCGGGGATCTTGATGGGAGATGATGGATTGTGGTACTCTGTGGAGTCGGATAACTTCCATGATATACAAGTCAGCCAACTTAGAAAGACCGTAGTCCATTCTAACTGGTAAAAATAAGCTGACTTGGTGAAACGGTCCACAATGACCCAAATAGCATCGTGCTTAGTAGGAGTTAGAGGTAGTCCACTAACAAAGTCCATAGTGATTTTCTCCCATTTCCATTGTGGTAATTCAATAGGTTGCAACAATCTAGTAGGAACACGACGCTTAACCTTAACATGTTGGCACATAAGGTACTTGGACACAAAATCGATTATGGCTTGTTGTTCTCACTAATTTTTCACCTCGGTTTTTGTATACATTGTTCTTTTATCGTTATTGTTTTGTATATTACTCTTTTAATTGAATTGTTATCATAAAACCCAAAAAAGAAAATGTCCATTTGTATTAAAATGAACTAGAAAAAGAGTCCATTTGTATTAAAATAAACTACATCCAAATGCAGTCCATATTAAATCTTAATTAAGTTATAAACCCATTTCTTTGTTTATACACATCCATTGAATGCATTCGCAAACCGATCCAGGATGAGGACGTGGAAAACCCTAGCTGGAAGGTCTGGCACCGCATCAACTTACAGCCATTCGAGGGAAGCACGATCCAACGGCACAGATAGCACGCAAAAACCTAGTGAGAGGAGATTTAGCTTCACTTTTTCCTAGCCGTTAGATCAAGGAGTGATCTAGCGGTCCAGATCGCTCTAGAGTATAGCACTTGCATCTCTACTTGTGCGTGGCAGCCACACGCTCATCGCTTCACCTTCTAATAACCAATTCACCTTCTCCGATGAATGACCGAGTTGATTCTGTCACCGATTGCTCCTCATCGACTTCTCCTTTGTTGTTTGCAGCCATCGAAAACATGAAAAGAAAACAAACAGAGGTCAAATCCCTAAATCAAAGCTAATCAAGACATGGGTTAATATTAAATAAGCAATAATCAAGCTTAATCACGAAACTTAAATTCAAATCAATGGGGGTAAAGATTCATACTTGTAACTCAACACATTTGTAACTATAAAAGGACATTTAACATTTCATTTAACAATAGATTTAGTATACACAAAAAGCTTTTCATATTTAGCAAACAATTGTATTATCGGTGGAATAAGCTTTTTCTCTGTTTTGTTGTTATAATTCAAATTTAAATAAGAAAAAATTTTGTTACCTTAATAATGCGAGGATGTGTCTTCGATGTCACACTCAATTTAGAAAGCGGATTTTGGAAAAGGAGAAATAGAAACGGGTTGGCGCCTAGTGGTGTTGGCACGATAGATGTTCATTGTGTTATTCAGTTCATGAAAATCATGAAGAACACTTCAGAAAATCAAAGGGGGATGGTTTTTGATCGGTTTGAAAAATGTAACAAAATGAATCTTATTTTTATTTTTTTATTCATATTCATAAAAAACCCTAACCCGTTTTCCAATAAATCAAATTTTCAACTTGTAATCTTCACAATTTTGTCCCTTTTGTTTCAATTTGGCCTTCACATTTCATTTTTCTTTCAATTTGGTCCCTAATTTAGTTTATTATTTTTTTATCATTAAAAATAGAGTTTATTTTTATTCCCTTTTCTTTCATTAATTCATGTATTCAATTATTTACTTTATTAATTTAATAGTTATCCTTATTTTATATGTGCTTAATTATGTGTTTTGCTTTTTATGTATAATTGTTTAGTAAAAAATTTAGGAATAGGTTCTTGGAAAGCTTAGTTAGAGCCTCTGTTGATAAAATTTTCTTCATATATTAAATAAGATACACTTAATCACACTTAAATTCTAATAGGTAAAGTTAATGTAGACTTTTTTAGGTTAACAATCATTTAACATAGATTTAATAAAAGATTTCAACTTATCTAACTGTTTCTTGTTGACTTGTTTAAAAAGAGAAAATGTAAATAATGCTGTGTTGTTTTTTTAAAAAAAATAAATAAGTGTTGTTGGAGTTCATCTTTAAAATCAAAATAGATCATATTTTAAATCAAAGTGAACTTGCCAATTTTAAAATGTTCTTTGTAATTTTTCTTAAAAAGATTGGTAGTGACTCTGGACCCGATTTCTTGTTGACCAAATTTTGTTTTAATAAATAATTTTTTTATTAAAATGCCCCTATTTTAAAAGTGATCCAATCACACTTTTTTCTTAAAAAGTTTGGTAGTGACTTCTTTGATTTTGTTTTTAAAAAAACAAAAATGGAAGTTTTGTTTAAAAAAAACAAAAATAGAATAGAGTCGGGCACAAATCGATTTCCAAAAACATTTTAAAGTTTGGAATTTGCAAGTTCACAAAATTAAATTTATTCGTCCATTAACAAACATAATTCTATTTTACGCATTCTAAAATTGGTTTAAAAAGCTCTACACCTGAGCTTCGTCCCGTTTGTTTAAGTAAGGGGAAAATGCTTTGCTCATGTCAGAATATTGATTCTCCGTATGGGCTTAGCAAGTACCTTTGGGACTCATATGCCTTAGGTCTTCATAAGGATACCGATCCTTCGTGAAGACATAGGAAGTGAGTCCTCCTGAGTTGAACTTGATTTGTTTGAAGCCTATAATGAGTGAGTATCAGGGGCCTTGCTACCCTTAGTAGGGGATAGCGAGGACAACTCAAGGACCTTTCTAGAACCAAACCATGAATGAGAATCTAGGGCCCACCCCAATAGAGCCTTGTAGAAAACCCTAGGTCTTTAGTTTGGTCAAAATTATTTCGTAGGGATAATTCGTGGAGACATGTGTTGAAGTGTTTGAATGTGCTGCCCATAATTATTCATGCGATGAAATTATTTTGAACTCCTATATTTTTCTTTCACTAATCTTTTTTCCTTTCCTTCTTGTTGTTTTACATGTTTATGCTTGCAATATCATAGAAGGGGTTGGTTCTCAAAACTTTTGCTCAATTAGAAAAGCCCTTACCATGGATGGAAGGTACTTGAAGAAGGAAGATGAAAATGTGAAGGTGCGACACTGGTCTGAGGTTAATCAGTGAGAGTTTGAGGATAGTCAATCTACTGATCACGAGACAGAAACGTCAGAGTGCGCCCATATAAGTGTTAAGCAGAATGGTATGTATGAGCTGCGAGAAATTTGGGACCATTTTGACTACGAAACTAAGCAGTTGTTTAATGAAACTTTATGGCGATATATCCTATCTTCTGTATGTGAAGGTGGATGAGCCACTTCTGAAAGCCTTGGTTCAGTTCTGGAATCCAAGATACTACTGCTTTACTTTCAATGGGGAAGATATGATGCCCACATTTGAGGAGTATTTGGCTTTATTCAATCTGCGCAAGATAAGGAAGAACTGGTTTATGCTAAGCCTCCTAAAAACAAAAACCCACACTCAAGGCTCTAAGCTTTCACTAGTATGAGTAAAGGTTGGGTCAAAGGACTGATATGGAAGAGAGGGGGCAATTTTAATTTCCCTTGGTCAAGCATCCAGAATATAATCCCTATTCACCCAGATAAAGAGAAGAGAGTGGTCTTTCTGGCCATTGCAATTTACGGCTTGGTTATTTTTCTGAAGGTCCTAGGAAACATTGATATGGCTTTGTTTGATTTCTTTGAGCAGCTAAAGAGGGAAGTCAATCCAGTGCTTAATGTATTAGAGGAAACTTTCATCTCCTTGAATGCATACTGGAAGGTAGAAGGTGTACATTTCGGAGGGTGTGCTATTTTGCTCCTGGTTTGGGCCCTTAGTCACTTCTGGAAATGCCCGAATTTGACTATGTTCTCCCCAAATTTTTCTCCCCTCCAAGAATTCTTGACAAAAGATTGGTGATTTTCAAGAAAAGCAAATGGGTAGATATTTTCAAAGACCGTTGTAACTAGGACATCAGATGGAGGGTTCCGTGGATGGGTCATGCAAAGGTGTTGTACAAGTGTGTGATTTTAACTACTTGATGCTGTTAGGCTTATGGGGTTGGATTAGGTGCGCTCCCTTATTGATATCTCGATAGTATGGCTCTTGACAGTTCTTCCCGTTCACTACCGGTCTTAGCTTGTCCGTGTTTGAGTTTCAGTGTGATTTCAAGGGGAAGATACAAACTATCAACGATTCCTGGAACAATTGCTATTACATGAAGTTAGAGTTTGACAGTCATTGCATGTACACCCCTAACTATGACGTATGGAGACACACAAGAATGAATGACAAGATCATATTACCTACACTTGGATAGGCCAAGTCTTTAGAGGAGCACTTGAAGGTGGTACCTTCTGAAGCTGATATCTAAAAGAAGAGTTAAGAAGAGCCAAGTTGGAAATAGAAGCATTGCAAGAACAGAACCATCGAGACAAGTTCGAATCAAGGCTTGATGTAGAAAAGTACAAAGGGTAGACAAAGTGGATAGTAAAACTGTATCAAGATTTAGAAAAGAAGTATGAGATCCAGAGGGTCAACTTTCTCAAGTTCCACACCATAGTTAGAAATGCTAATTTGAGGAAAAGCCCATAACTGTGGAGGCAAAAAATAAAATAGGTTATGGAAAAAGAGAGAGAGCGTGAAAAATAGGAGATTGAATGATACAGACGAGCACTTGCTAAAGAAAGAAAGAAAGGTAAACAAGTAGTTAAAAGTGGAAAAAGCAAATGAACCCTTGAGAAAGAAAAAGAGAATGCAGTTGTATAGAAAAGGAAAACATACGACAACAAAATCTGCTTGTTGAAGCTGTAGCAGCATATGATGAGACCAGTGAGAAGCTGAATCAAAGCCAATCTTTCATTGCAGAGTTGCAGGACAAAGTGGTTGACTTGAACCATTCTCTGCACAAGTTTCAAAATCATCACGCTTATATTGAACTACAGGCTAGCTTGAGCGAGAATGACACTCTGAAAAAACAAGTAGAAGAAATGGATAATATCATTCAAGAGCATTGAATGAAGATTTTAGTCCTCGAAGACATCATTAATAGAGGTAAGGACTACTGGTTCACTCGACTCAAAGACAATGCTAGAAGATTCCAAGAGCGAGATGAGTTTGATAGAACCGTCATGGCTTTGATTCAAGATGTGTCCAGACATGTGATGATGTTAGCCAAAGAAGCTACAACCCTTCTCCAATACATCAAGCCAGTGGGAGAAGTTAGACCAAGACTTATATGGTTAATCGAAGAAATTAAGGAGTTGGGTGCTCAAGGTGAGATGTACTCGTGAAAGTTTTAAAGTTTTTGTAATAAAGACCTTTAACAATCAATAAAGAGTTGTTCCTAGAGAAAAATTTCATGGAATCAATGACCCTTCACTTGCATTCATGCATCTGCATTGTTTTGTTTGTTTTTGTTGTGTTTTCTTTGCATTAGTTTAATTCATGACATTCATAACATGATAAGAAACTAACTTTAACAAAACATATGACAGAACTGCTAAAATAGCCAAAACAACTCATAAGTACGGTACCCGTTCACAAACTAGAGCAATGGAAGATAGATTGACCACCCTATAGAACAACCACAAAATCACCCAAGATAGGTTGGACAAGATAGAAATTGACTTGAAGCAAGAAATTAAGATAGCTCACCGAAAAATAGTTAGCTCAATAGCGACCATGCTAGGGTTCAAAGACCCAAATGCAATAAAAGTTGATGGAGAAACTAATACATTGCCTGGGTTTCAGGGGATAGCTTTCTTCCATCCGGGAATGCAAAAAGAAGCTACTTCACCCAAAGTCAAAATTTCACCCCACTTTGCTGAATCCTCTACCCGAAATGAGTTGAAAGATAATACTGAAGAGGTTTACAACTACGAGGTACCTGACCTTGATGAAATTTATGACAAAGCCAGAGCCGAGAAGAAGTGAGAAGACCACTATGAGAAGCTGAAGGGAATGATCAAATCTTTTCAGGAGGGAAGTATCCACAGTGGAATAGATGCCAAAGATCTCAGCCTGGTGATTAATCTTGTGGTTCCCCCGAAATTCGAAATTCCATATTTTAAGAAATACAATGGAACCACGTGCCCTTCAGCACATCTGACCATTTATTGTAGAAAAATGTCGATGTACCTGAATAACGAGAAGTTGCTCATTTACTATTTACAAGAAAACTTAGTAGGGTCAGCATCACGCTGGTACACGCAGTTGAGCCGGGCCAACATTCGGTCATAGAAGGATTTATCTCGGGCTTTCAGCGAACAATACAAACACGTTACAGACATGGTTCCAAACCGGTTGGTTCTACAAAGGATGGAACAAAAACATCATGAGAGTTTCCGTCAGTACGCACAAAGGTGGAGGGATATGGCTACCCCAAGTTCAGCTACCATTGTTGGAGAATGAGATCACCTCGATGTTCGTGGAAACCTTGAAAGGCTCTTTCTTTGACCGCGTAATACATCATGCAACTAAGAGCTCCGCAGACATGCTGATGAATGGAGAACTGATCTTGGCAGCTGTCAAGTGGGGGAAGTTAGATAGAGGAGAGCCAAAGAAGCCCTACAAGAAAAGGGAAAATGAAGTTAATGCAACCAACATCTACAAACCCAGTTATTCAAAGGGTGTGGTTTTCAATAAGCCCAACGTCCCAACCACGACGCCTGTTGCAACAAATTCTCCAAAGAAAGAATAGAGATACCAAGGGAGCTCTAAATCTTACTTTCCTCCTATCCCAATGACATAAGCGGAATTTGTTCGATGAATTAGTCAAATTCCAGATGGTGTTACCCTGTCATGTTTTTCCTTTCTCGCCTCCATACCCTACATGGTATGATGAGAAGGCACAATGTGAATACCATGCAGAAATCAGGGGGCACACTATAGAGAACTGCACCGCATTTAAAAGAGTGGTGGATTATTTGTGAAAGTCAGACATGTTATCTTTTGACACATTAGAAGAGAAAGGGAACCCTTTGCCAAACCACCAGAAGGTAGGAGTGAATACAGTCATTGAGGAGGAAGATATGATGATTAAGGAATGTGTTGCAGAGGTTAGGACACCCATGAAATGGGTGTGGGTCCAAATGGTTGCAGCTCGGATGTTGGAAGGGGAAACCCAAAAGATGAAGGTTAAAGATGAACTATATTGTGAGTACCACAGAGCAGAAGGACATGAGATCAAATATTTTTGGAGTTTAAACAGTTGGTCCAAGATAAGATGGATGACAAAGAACTTGTATTATTTGAGAAAAGAAGCATAAAGCTCAAGATGGACGTATGTATGTTAGAGGAGTCTTCCTCTAAAAAAGATTATGCAAGAATGAAGCCTTTAGTGATCAAGGCCAAAGAAAAAAGTGAACCCGCGAGAGGTGTATCCCCGATTAATCATCAAAACATCGACCCCCTTTTCTATACAAGGACAACAAGTAGGTCCCCTGGAATTATGCTTGCATGGTAGCAACCCTAAGAGAACTATCGCCTAGAGATAAGACAAGGGAAGAACTGGTTAATGATGTAAGCCACTTCACAAGAAGTGGAAGATTATATTCCCCACCGACAGCGGAGGATAGAGATGCGACACAGAGAAAGGCTATTGATAAAGAGCCAGAGAAAGAAGATGAAAAAGATTTCTTCCAAGAAAAGTCACAGTATAACATGAGCCCGTAAAGGAGTCGGAGGCTCAGGAGTTTCTAAAGATACTCATACTGGTGAGGCAGCTCCATAAGCTCCCGGCCCATATTTCTATACTGTCTCTATTGCTAAGTTCCGAAGGTCACCGCGATGCCCTGTTGAAGATTCTAAACCAAACATTTGTATCAAAAGAAATCATGACCGACAAGATAGACATGTTAGTCGATAACATTGCTGTTAACAACTTTATTTCTTTTAATGATGAGGAAATACCAGAAGGAGGGAGGGGATCTTACAAAGCTCTACACATTTGAACAAGGTGCAAGGGATATATGTTACCAGGTGTCTTTATCGACAACAGGTCAGCTCTGAACGTCCTCCCGCTAGCAACACTGAAGACGTTACCTGTAGATAGCTCACACATGAGAGCTTATCAAAACACCGTGAGAGCATTTGACGAGACCCAGAGAGACGTGTTAGGAAAGATTGAATTGCCTTTGAAAATTGGACCATCAACTTTTGATGTGGAATTCGTGGTCATGGGTATAAAGCCCAGCTACAACTATTTTTAGGGTGCCCATGGATCCATGTAGCAAGAGCGACCCATTCCGCTCTTCTCCAGAAGTTAAAATTTGTGAATGATGGACAACTAGTAACAATCGTTGCGGAGGAGGAAATCATTGCATCAGTAGCTACTGGTGTGACCTACATCCAGATTGATGAGGGTGCGCTCAAATGTCACTTCAGAACGTTAGAGCTAGTCAATGCCACCTTTGTCACCGAAGGAAGTAAAATACCTGAGCCAGAATTATCTAGCTGCACGAGGATGCAAGTGAAGCAAACCCATAAAAAGGAGCCAAAGTTGGAAAAAGATTCGGGAAAAGACACCAGGGAAGGATGTATCCCATAGTTATCCCACCAAAGAAGGATCAATTTGGGTTGGGCTTCAAACCCAACAAAAATTGGCAAAGAAAAGCATAGATAAGAAAACACCAAGAAAGAACAAGGGCTAGACTAAAAGGGGAAGAGATTGAATGGGAGCCAATGACGTTTTCACCCATGAACCATAATTTCATATCTGAAGGCTTCCTGGATCCAAACGCCCAAATTAATGAGGAGGAGAAAGAAAAGGATGATTTGTGTAAGGCCTTTAAGAAACTGAGCATCAATGCTGTGATGGATAAGGAATGAGAGAACGAGTACTTATCCATGATTCGCCCCTGCACTGAACTTGACAACTGGACTGCCAAAGAAATCCCTGTAGTTTTTAAAGCAGTTACAAAGTAATTCTCAAAACCAACATTTTTTGCCTTTGGGCCCGAAGGTAATTAAGGATCTTATGTAAAGGGCCTATGTCAAACTTATGATTTAAAATTCAATAAAGATGCATTTTTCAATAAACCTTGTGTGGCAAACTCTTCTCGTAAATCTCAAAAACCCAAAGCCAAAATAAAAACCAAAAATTCCATTTATTTGTTTATCTCTTTTCTTTGTACATATTCCTTGCTTTTCTCTTTGCAGGTCTTCAGATATCAGTGACTTAAAATGATCCCGAGTCTAACCCCGAGATTGATTTTGAACCGCCTCTATGCTTAGAAGAATTTGGAAATGTTGTTGATAAGGAAGAATGTGACTTGCCCAATGATCTATTCAGAATGGTAGAAGGATAAAAGGAACAAATTTTACCTCACAAGGAGGAGTTAGAAATTTTGAACCTTGGCACAAAAGAAGAGAAACGCGAAGTGAAGATCGGTACCACCATTACAGCCAGTACCCGATAGAGCCTGATTAAGCTCCTAAAAGAATTCAAGGATATTTATGCCTGGTCATACCAAGACATGCCGAGTCTTGACTCTGACATCGTTGTACATCGGCTTCCTATAAAGGCATGATGCGAGCCTATAAAGCAAAAAACTTAGAAGGATGAAGGGTGAGACACTTCTAAAGATTAGAGATGAAATGAGAAAGTAGTTTGACGCATGATTCCTTGAAGTAGCTAAGTATCCTGAATGGGTGGCCAATATTGTCCCGATCCCACAAAATGATGGAAAGGTACATATGTGCATTGACTACAGGGATCTTAATAGGGAAAGTCCAAAAGATAATTTTCCCTTACCTCATATTGATACTTTAGTGGACAACACAACTAGGCATTCTTTTTTTCTTTCATGGACGGATTCTCTGGATATAACCAGATCAAGATGTGCCCCGAAGATATGGTAAAGACCACTTTTGTAACACTTTTGGGAACTTTTTGCTATAAGGTGATGCACTTTGGTTTGAAGAATGAAGATGTCACTTACCAAAGAACCATGGTTACTTTTTTCTATGATATGATGCACAGGGAGATAGAGGTATACGTAGACGATATGATCGCTAAATCTTAGTCTGAAGAAGAGCATATAATGAACCTAGAAAAGGTTAAGAAAATTTCAACTGAAGCTCAACCCTACTAAACAAGGTCCAAAAATGAGCAAAAAAAGGAATTGAGATCGAACCTAATAAGGTTAAGGCTATACAAGAACTCCCACCACCCCAAACACAGAAAAAGGTCCGGGGTTCTTGGGAAGATTAAATTACATTGCCCGTTTCATCTTCCAATTAACTGATAAGTGCGATCCAATATTGAGGGTACTTCGAAAGAATAACCCCGGGACATGGAATAAAGAATGTCAAGTAACCTTGGAAAAGATCAAGGAACAATTAACCAACCCTCCCATATTGGTACCACCCATCCGGAAAAGCCATTGATTCTTTACTTAACAGTACATGAAAACTCCATGGGTTGTGTATTGAGGCAACATGATGAAACTAGAAGGAAAGAAAGGGTAATATATTACTTGAGCAAGAAATTCACTGACTGTGAAACCATATATTCTTCAATTGAAAAGCTATGTTGCGATTTGGTATGGGCGACTAAAAGGCTCAGGCAGTATATGTTGTACCACACTACATGGCTAATTTCGAATCTAGGCCCACTAAAGTTTATGATGGGATGTGTATCTCAATGGTCAACGAGGCCCCAATAGAATCATGAGCCATGAACTTTGATGGAGCTGCAAATGCTATAGGGCGATGTATTGGGGCAGTCTTGGTTTCACCAGAAGGGAATTATTACGCTTTTCACTAGCCATTTGAATTTTTTTTGCACCAACAATATGGCAGAATATGAGGCTTGCATATTGGGTCTAAGAGAAGCCATTGAGAGTAAAATTCATACCTTAAAGGTTTTAGGGGATTCTGCGTTGGTAATCCATTAGATATGAGGCGGATGGGAGACAAATGATGCAAAATTGATAGAATATCACACGTTAGTCCTTGAATTAACCAATGAATTCAATGAGATCACCTTTAAGTACTTCCCATAGAGGATAACCAGATGGCTGATGCCTTGGCCACTTTAGCCGCCATGATTAAAGCAAGTGAAGGCACTAAGATGATGCCCATCAAATTGCAAATGCTAGATTCCCCATCCCACTATTTTGACGTGGAAGAAGAAATAGATGGCCTACCATGGTACTATGATATTCTAAAATACATAAAATCTTAGTAGTACCCACCTCAAGCGACTGAGAATGAAAGGAAAATGATCAAGAAAATGGCATCGGGATATGTTCTAGATGGAGAAATCTTGTACAAAAGAAGTCGGGATCAAGTGCTTTTGAGATGTGTGGACGTAAAAGAAGCTTAGTTGATTCTGGAGGAGGTTCATGAAGGAGTTTGTGGAACCCACCCTAGTGGTTTCACTATGGCCAGAAGGATCATGCGCTTTGGGTAGTATTGGTCAACCATGGAAAGGGACTGCATCAATTACTCTCGCAAATGCCACAAGTGTCAAATTTATGCTGATAAGGTTTATACACCTCCTCAATCTCTCTGTCATGTCAGCTCCTTGGCCATTTTCTATGTGGGGCATAGATGTTAACGGCCATATTCATCCAAAAGCGTCAAATGGGCATCGGTTTATTTTGGTAGCTATCAACTATTTTACAAATTGGGTGGAAGCTGCCTCATATGCAAATGTCACTAGATCAATAGTCTGCAAATTCTTAAAGAAGGAAATTATTTACCGCTATGGCCTTCCTAAAAGTATCATCACTGATAATGCCTCTAACTTGAACAATAGGATGATAGCTGGGGTCTGTGAGCAGTTCAACATTAAGCACCATAATTTAGTGATTTATCTCCCAAAGATGAATACGGCAGTAGAGGCTGCCATTAAAAATATCAAGAAGATAGTCGCAAAAATGACTGACACTTATAAAGACTGACATGAAAAATTACCATTCGCCCTATATGCTTATCGAACCACATTATGAACATCCACTGGGGCAACACTGTTTTCATTGGTGTATGGAGTAGAGGTTGTATTGCCGATTGAAGTAGAGATTCTGTCGCTTTGTATCTTAATGGAGGCGAAATTGGAAGAGGCAAAATGGGTCCAGGTAAGATATGACCAGTTGAATCTAATTGATGAAAAGAGATTAAAGGCATTGTGTCACGGGGAAATGTACCAAAGAAGGATGATAAGTTCCCACGAGAAGAAAGTTCGCCCGAGGGAATTCCAAGAAGGTGACTTGGTGCTAAGAAAGAAGTTACCAATCCAAAGTGATACTCGAGGAAAGTGGGCACCAAATTGGGAAGGACCTTACATCGTAACAAAGGTTTTCTCTGGAGGGGCATTGGTCTTGGCCGAAATGCATGGAGATGAACTTCAGAGCCCGATAAACTCGGACTCAGTTAAAAAGTATTATTCCTAAAGAAAAAGAATAAGAAAAGAAAAGAAAAAAAGGAATAAAGAAAGAGAAAAAAAGAAAGAAAAGGAATAAAAAAAGAAGAAAAGAAAAAGAAAAAAGAAAAAAAAGAAGAGAAGAAAAAGAAAAGAAGAAGGGGGTTCAAAATGAAAACTCGTAAAGGGCGTTTTGAAACTAAAGGTGGATCTGGGTTGAAAACCTGCAAAGGGCAGCTCAGATAATTGGCAAATTAGACATGTTAAGAGTTGATTTATTTTTAGGCATAAGGAAAGCTTCATATCTTTACGCTTTGTCACTATTTTCAAAGTCTACTAGGCATGGATAACATTCAAGGCATCTCATGGTGTTTCGACAAGAGGAGTTTTAGCCTCTGATATCTGAGTAGTTGTTTCCTTTGTGACTTGTTTTCTGTTTGCCACAGTATTAATAAAATTTTGCCTCATATTTCTTTCCTTTGTTCATATCTTTTCACATACATCATACTTTGAAATGAGAATCAATAAGTTTGACATCATTTAAAACATGCAAAAGATTTTTTAGCATTACTCTGAAAATTGTTTAAAAAGGGTGATGGAGCTATATCTTGAATTCACAAGAAGCTTGAGGATTTTGGACATTATTACATTATGCAAAAATAGACGTCTTGTGGTTAAGATTTGAACTTGGGGCATGAAGTTTAAAAATAAAGCATTGACACATGAAAAGTGGTAATTAGTTTTTATTTATAAAAAAGAAAATCAAAATTAGGGTCTAAATTAAAAGAAAGCAAAATGTGAAGGTTAAAATTGAGAGTAAAATTTGGTGGTCAATTTAGAAGAAAAAGGACGAAATTGAATGAAATGAAAGTTGGAGTGATGCGGTAAAAGATCCACCAAAGAAAGGTGCGGGTTAAAAGCGGGTTCGGGTCGGGTCAACGGGTTTGTATATATGGTCAGAGTTATAAACAAAAATCATTTTATTCCCCCTCCCAAATGGATCAAACTGGCTCCCTGTTAAATTCTCTAAAGTGTTCATCCGTGTTCTTTATGGATTGAAGAACACGACGAAGGTCCTCCGTGCCGACGGAAAAATTTGCAAAAATTTCCTCTAGAATCCGACGAGCCTTAACTCGTATTTTTCCACCTGAGTTTTGATCGCAACCGAAATGTGCGATGGTGCTATACAAAAACAGAGGTAAAAACAATCCCTTTTCTTTATTTAAACTCAAAATATAAACATAAAAAAGAAAAAAAACCAGAAGAACGCTTGTTTATTTCCATTGGAATCTGATTACAACACTTGCTTGCTATCCTTTAGTACGAATGCTATGTATTCTATGTGTGATTCTTGTGTATTGTGTATGAATCGTGTTGTGAGTTACATGAAAATTACAGAGGTATTTATAGGTACAAATTTGCTTTTCAAGCTCAAATCCCTTGATCCTTTCTGAATTGCTTCTGTCTTGGTTTCAATTTTAGCTTGGTTCTCGCCATAGCTTTATTTTTGTGATTATATCTTTTGACTTTGGTGGATTTTGCTTCGGTTTGGGATTTAACCCCCATTTCCTTCCTTTTCATGTTTTTGGTGGCTACAAACAACGCCGGTAAGGTATGATCTGCGGTAGAAATAGATTGAGTGTTTGTCGAAGAAGATGAAATGACCGGTTAGAGTTGAAACGTCACGCGCGTGACTGTCACATGCGAGTGGTGATCTGCGTGCCTTGCTCTGGAGCGGTCTGGGCCGTTAGATCTTATCTAGATCTAACGGCTAGGAACTGTGCCGCTTACTCTCCTTCAGCTGGCGTGATCTGTACCGTTGGATCAAACCCCTAATCCAATGGCTATCATTCAGTTGTGCATAATAAGAAAGAGGATTAGGGTTTTGTTTATTTAGGCCGATCGGGCCTTATTATACATGGATCTGTAAAATAACTATGGACATGTAACTTTTATGGGCTCTTTTGTAATGGATTTATTTTCACTAAATGGGTTTTATACAATGGACTATTTTTTTATATTTTGGGTTTTAAAACTATACAAACTAACTACCCATGACACAATTCTAACACTAACAATGTAAATACTACTAAACCGAAAATGACATAGATATAATACAACAATAAAATAAAGGCAAAAACAAAAAGTTTAGATGAAAATTTAGTGAGAACAACTGCCCCTCTTTGGTCATTCTGGTGAAATAGGAATAGAATAAAGAACAAAAGGACACTGATTTTCACCAATTACCAAACCGTCAATGCCTGAAAAGACAAGCGGGTTCTATTCTCCTTATGCTCGAATAGATAAGCGGGTTCTATTCTCCTTATGCTTGAATAGCTAAACGGGTTCAATTCTCCAAATGCCCGAATGGATAGGCAGGTTTCATTCTCCAAATGCCTGAATAGGTAGGCGGGTTCTATTCTCCAAATGCCCGAACGGATAGGCGAGTTCTATTCTCCTTATGCTCGAATAGATAAGCGGGTTCTATTCTCCTTATGCTCGAATAGATAAGTGGATTCTATTCTCTAATTGTCCGAATGGATATGAGGGTTCTATTCTCCTCATGCTCGAATAGATGAGAAATCTGAAAAAGGCTTCCATCCTCCTGATGCTCAGATAGATAAGCAATGCTCCAGACTTGTAAAAAAATATGAATGGATGCTATTGTGACATGCATGCCCCTAAAGATGCCTATCAAATGAATACATGTTGCTTTTCTTTAGCTTTTAAAATTTTCATCAAGCAAAAGAGTTAACTTGATAGCCCATTTTCCAATCCTAAATGGTTCTAATGATTTCTTGTTCTTCGTCATTCTTATTTTTTGCAGCTCTTTATAGAAATTTTTTGATCTTCTACACGTTTTCTCACTCAATCATGTTATCTTGTATTCATGGTTGGAAGGAGTGACTTTATCCTCATATTCTTCAACACTCTTTTAGCCTTTGTCAAACTATCATTGTAGTTGATACATCAATGTTCAATGACAGGCCTCATTGAATCTTGTTGTTCTCCCAAGGTCTGTAAAATTGCTCTCATTATCTTGGAAGAGAGATTATGCTGTCATCAATATTCAGTGACATGCCTTCTTGAGTGGTTTGAATAAAAGCATCCCACATCCTTAGTTATTTCCTCCAATGTCTATAAAATTGTTCTCACTATTGTAGGAGATAGACTAACTCGTGTAGGCATCTCTGTTTTGTAACATGCTACCTTAAGGTGCATCAGAAGCCTTGAAAATTCTCAGATTCCAAATTGTTCATGGCATTTTTGAATTGCTTGCATAGGAATCTTTGCGGCAATGCTTATTTCCACCTTGAATGTTTTTGTGTGCTACTGGTGTCTTCTTACCTTCCTCTTGCTCCTATTAATGTTGAGGGCCATAAATCTTTGGCAACATAAATTGCTCCAATCTGTAGGCATGGATTGCCCCTTGGGTGTAATGCTATCCCTTTTATGCTTTAGGGTTCTTTCTTAACAACACTGTCCACTTAAAACTCTTCAACACATGTGTTTCTTCATCTTTTCTTTTTACCTTCTCATGCAAGGTGATGCCTCTGTTCAAACCGAGGTTCAATTGTTTCCCGAAGTGATGGAAAATATTCATTCATGGTTCCCTACAGTTGGGATCAATACCAAGAAATCCTTTGTTTTTTCATAAATCTATGTCAGCCTCTTTGTAAGATGCAAGAAAAGGCTAGAGATGATAGGATGAATTCATGGCAGATGCAAGAAAAGACTAAAAAATAGGGATTTTAAGAAAATAGTCATGGCAAACATGGAAATAAGGAAAGTCAAATGCCCCAAAATTCATAGTATGAATGATTCATGAATCCATCAACCGGATAGTGCCCCACTTTTAGGTGGCTCTCTTTAACTCACCCACTCCCGAATTTTAATTTCCCACTTTTCTAATCTCAATAAGACATTAGAAGTTTTGAGGTCCCTGAAGAAAGGTTAACTCAATAAGGCGGAATGTATTCTGAAGATAAACTCATTTTCTCAGATATTCATGTGTGATCCAAATGGTCTTTTAAGGCTTGTAATGTAGGCTAGGCTCAGGTTACCAAGAAAAGGATATATAGGTGCAAATACATGTTTTAAGGGTGATTAAACCAAGGATCAAATTTTCTTTATAAAGTCTTCATTTTCTTCTTTAGATCACTCTAGACTGCCCATTTTGGGTTTTCACCCTAGAGTTCATTTTCCTTTTCTGGCACATGTCTCATTTGAAGGATTTGTTTCAAGTTTTCCTTCGTAATTTAGATTTCATTTCTTCTTTTCCATTTTTCTTCTTGTTTTTCTTTCTTTCTTTTTTTTTTTGTTTTTCTTTTCCTTTTTTTTTTTTGTGTTAGGACATTCAACTCGATTTGAATAGGTTTTCATCCTCTTTGCCCCCAATGTGGGGAGTGATCCTTGGTTAAGGTTAAATAAAAAAAATCAGGCTCAAAGGGGGCAATAATTGATTTTTCTTATTCGTGAAGGGAAATGAAGGAATGCCAAATGTCATTTCAAACACAAACATCATTGAAGAGAAGCAGTCTTTAGTTGGTAGATGTTTTAGAGTTATCACTTTATTCAAGGACCCTAACAACAATGTCTGAGAGGAAAACTCACTCATAATCTGTATATGGGATCTCCCCATTAAACCTGAAAACACTTTTTTGCCCCTCTATCTCAGGATTAGATTCAAAAGTCATTCATACAATTAATAATAAGGGCTTTGCCAGAAAGATGAAGAGAAATGGATGCAAAATGAAAAGAAATGTTTGCCACTTGAGAAAATAAATGGAATGCATCTTTAAACAAGTAAATTAACATAGAATCCCTTACAAAGGATCCCTAATGCTTATGGGCAAAAGCAAAATGGGTGATTTTAGGTATGACCCCAACAATATTCAGGAAAATCCTCTATTATTCAACCCTGATGCATTATTCTAGGAAGGCATAAAGTCTAACCAAGCTCGAGTAGTTCAAATTACAGGTACTCATCATATTCTTCTTCCCTGAGTCTTCCACCATTGATGGCTGCCAATATCAATTCCCCATTCATGACCATGTCTGCAAAACCTTCGGTGACATGGTTTAACATACGTTCGTAGAAGGGACCATTTAAAGTCTCCAAAAACATTAGAGTAACCTCATTTTCCTACAGTGGAGGTTGTACTTAGGCTGCCACATCTCGCCACCTCTAGGCATACTGATAAAAGCTCTCGTCAGGCCTTTGTTCCATATCTTGCAGAACGAGCCGATTGGGGATCATGTCTGTCACATGCTTGTAGTTTTCGAACAAGGCTCTTGACAGATCTCTCCATGTTCATATGTTGACTCGACTCAGTTGAGTATACCATCTAGTAACAGACCCTGATAAACTGTAATACCCTAAAGTTTAATAAGTTGATTAAGGGTCATTTAGTACTAAGATAATAGCTTAAAAGCTAACTTAGTGACTAAAATGACAAAAATGCAAAAGTTAGGATTTCTTTAATTATGGGTTTTGGAAAGGGAATTTCTAAGGTTTAAAGGTATCATGTGATAGATAGTGAATTTAATAAGGTATTCTTAAAGTTTGGTTGAATTTCAAGGAAAATTGGAATGGGATTTTAACTTTAAAATGTTAGTGACCAAAATGTAAATTTTGAAAATTTTATGGCTAAAGTATAAACTTTGGAAAAGTTTCGAGACTAAAGTTGTAATTTACTAAAATTTAAGGGTTTTTATTTCATAAATAAATAGATCACCTAAGGGTGTGGATCGAATGTGAAGATTTTGGTTTGATCTAATATTTCGATTATTGGGAAAATTACAATTAAAGTTTAAGTGGAATTCGGATACCCGGATCCAACTGGAAAATTTTGAAATTTTTCCATATGATAGAGAAAGGTTATAAAATTCATTTCCAAGTGTTGGAAATATTTTTAGTTTGATTCAAGATGAATTCTACCATTTATTTATGAGTAAAGGATTATATATCGGTATATTGGATCGAATGGAAATTTTAGAGACTGATCCAAAAGCTATGGAAAAGTCATAAAATGTTATTTTATGAATATTTTATTATGGTTGGTTATATTCTAACTAGATTTAGTTAGATTTTAATGGAATGGCAATTTGGAAACAAACTAGAAAAAAAGACTAGTTGGAGGGCAAATTTGTCATTTAGCCCCAATGGCAATTTTGAAATATTTAAAAAGTTATAAGGGTGATTTTGGAATGATGAAATGGAATATTAAATCTTGTCCATTGATTGATGATAAAATCAATCTCAACCATTAGATAAAAGGGCAAAATTGTAATTTCAATATTAAATAAATTTAATATTCATTTAATAGATATATGTTTAAAATAATGGTGAAAAGATGAACAAATTTTCATCTTTTCCAGCCTTGAAACATGGAGAAAGAGGGGAAAGAAGAAGAAGAAAATTTTCCAAGCTCGATTTAAGCCCCGAAACTCGATTTTCAGGTAATCTCTTCAATTACAAAGTTGTTCTACTCTTCAAGCTCTATCTTTTGATATCAATAATTCATGGAATACATGCTTGGTTGATGATAATTTTCATGAGAAAGAAATTAGGGTTATGGATAAAATTGGGGCTTTTGAGATTTTATGATTCTATGATTGAATTTAAGTTAGAATTAAGCTAGTATGATGTTAAAATCATGATATTGAGTTGGGATTTAAGTTTTACATGTTTTGATTTTTATGAAGATGATTAGGGTTTATGGATTCAAGTTTAATTTAGGGTTTGTGATGTTGAAATAATAATCTAGTAAGCTTGAATTATTGTTTGGAAGCAAAACCCTAAGTTAAATTGTATAGGGACCATTTCGTCAAATTGAAAAGTTGAAGGATCAAATCTGAATTTTTAGAATTTGGAGTGTATTTATGTTATTAATGATGTTAGAGACAAGAAAATAAAGTTAGAATACTAAATTGATGTTGAATTGAATTAGTGACCATTTTGACAATTTGTCAAAGTTAAGTGATCAAATCGAAATTGAAGCTTTGTATGGGGCTAAATCTGATTTTTAGTTGTAATGATGGAATTAAGGTACTAATTTTGAATTGAGGACTAATTTGCAAAGTTAAGAAGCTTGAATCCTTATCTTTGCATTTTAGTGACTATTTGGATAAAGAAGGAAAATTAAGGAGAATTATTGTGAATAATTATTTGATGAAGAAGGTCATAAGATGGTGGGTTAAAGCAAGTAACTGGACTAAATTAAAAAGTAGATAAGTAAGGAGAAGTTAGTATAAAAGTTGAAGTTGTTTATGGAAGCTGTGTAGAAAAACTGGTTTATGGCAATAACTTTGAAAATTCACTATAAATTCTACAAAAATGGTTAGATAATGAATTTTATACCGATATAAAGATTTTTTCGTCTAGTTTCGTTCCCAACAAACGGAATCTGATTTCCGAGTTCTGAGTCAAAAGATATGAATTTTTAAGTGACGAAAGGTCAAAAAATAGAACACCAGTCTGTTACGAATTTCAGCACTGTAACTAACTTTGAAAATTCGCCATAAATCGTACAAGTTGAATTTGGGCTATTAATTTATATGGTTGGAAATATTATCAAATCTAGTTTCTTTTAGAACAAACAGAGTTGAATTCTGAGTTATAGATTATTTTATAGAAATATTTCTTCGAAGGTATTACAAACTGCCAGAAAATGAGAATTGATACACTTTGTATCTAAGGTTGATTAGTAAGCTTGAAAGGGGTTAATGGAAGTTCAAATTGGCCACTAAGGACCATAATGAATTTTTGAACAATACAAGGAAGAAAGGAAAACGTTTGGAGATTTTTAATTCCAATGATTATTTTGGACAATATGTCCAAGATATTGTTAGATTGGGATCTAACAAATATTTTACTTATTTGAATTATGAAGTTAAGTTCGAATCAAGGGAGGTTCGAGGTACAATGAAGGAAATGATCAAAGAGGACTTAGTGAGGCATACTAATAAATGGCCCAGGTGAGTGCAATGCATACATAATAATATACATGGATGTTTCATACATCACCGGTTGGACTTGCGATGAGTCTACCTGGTTTATATATTGTCATGATATTTATGTCATTGATCATATATTTGACATATTTTAAATATGTCAATGGTTGAAAATAAATGCATTGATCACTAGTTATTGATGATGGTATAATTTGAATGTTATTTCGGCTATGAACTGTTAAATGTTGATATATACTGATATATGTTGCCATTGATGACTTAAATGATGAAATAAAGACCAATGTATGATATAGAGGTTTGATGGTATAGTTGGATATCCATAGGGTCATAAACAGTTGTATAAATATTCTAAGCACTTCAGGTAAAGTGCAAATATTATAAATACTCAATGAGGAGTATACTCATGCATGGTTTGAGTATACGGACTTACTACGGATGCTAAACACTTTGGTGTAATTTCATAAAACTCAATGAGGGATATATCGTATACTAAGTATACAAAAGCACTTCGGTGCTAAGCACTCCCAGTAGAGTGCAAATAATACATATACTCAAGAAAGGTTGGGTATGGGGGGATGACTCGTGTACATAGAATCTCTTAATTCGATACCTTGGGCAAAATAAATTGAAAAGAATAAAAAATAAACAGGAAAATAAGCTTGAAAGCTTGCGGATAGAAATGGGAAAAAGTATTGGTAAGCATTGAAAACTTACGGGTGGAATGGCAACGGTATTGGTGAGATCTAATCTTATCACTTTGATATACATATTTATTTATGTTAATGAGCATATAATGGTAAGGTGATCATATGCATTGTTAATCATTAATATTGATATTATGAAAATTGCACTTGAATTCGAATTGTTGCCTCACTAATTAAATACTTAGCGTGTAATTGTTTTACATGTAGGAAAGAAGAAATAGTTGGAGTAAGGAGCATAAACAAGCATCATCAATCAATAACAGGTACATCAGCATCAGTAAGATATCTTTTGACACTATTTCATATTTACTAGTTGGCATGTATATTAAAATGATATGCCCGCTCTGATAGAATTTGTATTTTATGTGGTTTCTGGATGAATTTTAAGTCAAGCAGTTTTTAGGCAGTTTCATTAATTATATAATGTCAAATTAAATTAATAAGTTGTTGCTTGAAATTAAATTCGATTTGAAGATTAAAATATTATGTTTAAACTATACGTGATTAACTACATTTGTAAATAGAAACTAAATGTATTGTAATATTTTTAAAAGAGTCAAAATTTTTACCGAGTTACAAATGTAGAGGGTTTTACAAATATTTTATGATATCTCTGACTCGTTTTCAACTATGAATATGGGAAAGGGGTATTACATTTATTGGTATAAGAGCTATAGGTTTAGCCGATTCTCGGCCTAAATGGAAGTGGTTTTATGTTAAAAATAGTATACATGCCACTAGGATATCAATATTACTGATCTGATTGATGTCGTTCCTTACTAATGTAAATTGGGAGGAATTATAGGAAAAATTTGAAACAATAAAGCTTGATGAACTGATAAATTGGAAGCTTTGGAAGGAATTAAGAGCATTAACAATAAGGTTAATGATAACCCTTCGGATAAATCGGAACAAGAAATGGGCACTGGTACAACAAGGAGTGCTTGTGCCTTATTAAGGAATTAAAAAGTTCGGAAACACCTGAATTGAAAGGAAAAACAGATTAAGGTCCAGTGATTGTTGATTTATAACTGAATAACCTAAGGATTACACTGGACGGATTCCACTGTTTGGATACTGAGAAATTGGATGGAGTTGTATTGCTACTCCGATGTTAAGTTAAAGCCGGGGAAACATTTGAAATTGCTATGCAACTAGGATTGCATATATCAGTCCAAGTTTATAACATCAGGACTTATAAATTTTGGGAGGATTCGAAAATCATAGAAGGTACATCTTTTTGGATAAACCTGTATTGATGTTGATAGGTCCTAGCTTTACACATTCGTATATAAGTACGGAGTTGAATGGTGAAGGAGATATCCTTTTAGAACCCATTTCAAGTAATATAGCGGTCATAAATTTGTTGGGTTGCAATGTAATGGCGAGCTGAACATTGGAATTGCTCGATAAAATATAAGAAATAGAGTTCCCGATAAATTTAATGGAATTATCTTTCGAGGAGTTTAAGATGATGCCGAGCATGAATTGGTTACCTTCCCATCAAGTCATGATGAATTGTCGCATAAAGTGATTAGTATTAAAAAACACGGAAGGTACAAAAATAGTAGTAGTTGATAAAAGGGTAAATCCCTTTTTCAATGTAATTTCAGTTGTTTTCTTAAAGAAATTTTTGTTATAAGGTTGTTAAGTTTTCTTAGCAAATGTAGTGGATACTCGGGCTGTTAAAGTTAAATTGGAAAATAACCCAACTGTCCAAAAATATATGGATGTATTCCTAGATGGGTTACTCGGAATTACCTCTAAATTGAGAGGTGAAATTCAAAATAAAGATGATACTAGGCATTGATCTTAAATTAATGGCCCCGTATAAAATGGCTTCGACCGAACTTTAGGATTTAAAGGTACAATTACAAGGAATGTTAGGTCGAGGTTTTATAAAGCCTAGTGTGCCACCTTGGGGTGCACTAGCGTATTTGTGAAAAAGAAAGATTGATCTACGTGATTAAGTATAGATTTTTGTCAGCTAAATTAGGTGATAGTAAAGAATAAATATCTTCTTCTGAAGACTGATGATCTTTTGACCAGTTAAAAAAAAGCACATCTATGTTTTCCAAAATAGACCTTTGATCGGAATATTATCAGCTAAAGATCAAGGAAGAATAAACTCTAAAGACAGATTTTTGAACTCGATATAAATACTATGAGTTCGTGATGATGCCTAAGGCATTTATAAGCCTAATTAACCAAGTATTCTAATTTTGCTTGGACCAATGTTTGGTAGAGTTCATTGAGGATATTTTGGTCTATTTGAAGAAAAAGGAAGAACAAGATGCTCATTTTGCATTGTTCTTTAAACCTTTCGAGAAAAGAAGCTATCTGTTAACTTATTAAAGTGTGAACTTGGTTGTCAAAAGCTATTTTATTAGTTATGTGGATTTGGCAGAGGGGATAAGAGTATATCCCAAGAAAGCACAAACTATAGTTGAATGGAAACCTCTGAAGAACGTTTTAGAGGTTCAGATTCTTTTTGATGATTGCCTCCTCATTGACCAAGCTATTGAGGAAAGACATGCCATTTAATTGAAAAGATAAATGAAAAGAAAACTTTGAGACATTAAGGAAGATCTTAATAGAAGCCACGGTACTAGTACAACCAGAATGAAAAGTAATGGTCTATGCTTGAGACAACTTATGATATATGAGAGAAATTATCTTACTTAGGATTTGGACCTAGCAATGGCTATATTTACTTTACATATATGGCATCATTATTTATACAGTGAATGATGCTATATTTATATAGGTTATAAAAGTTTAAAGTATATGCTTACCAAAGAAGAGTTGAACTTGAGGCAAAGAAGCTGGATCGATTTTCTTAAAGATTATGATGTGGTCATTGATTATCATTCAGAAAAAGTTAATGTGGTAGCTAAAGCTCTCAGTCGAAAGACACTTGTTGTCTTAAGAGCTATGAATGCAAAATTTACATTAAAAGAAGATGGTGTTTTGATTGTCAAGTTAAGAATAAAATTTACCATATTGGATTAAATAAGCTATCTTTAAAGAAAGGATGAGAAATGTTGTCAAGGTTCAAGCAAGTGGAAAAGAGTGAAACTGAAAACTTTGTATTATCAAGGAAGAATTTCTATCTCAATGATGGAAACTATATGTTGATCCTGAAAGAAAAGATATTTAATATGAAGTTAAGGATAAAGTATTCCTTAAAAGTTTCACCTTGGAAGAAGGTGTTATGGTTTAGACAAAAAGAAAGTTAAGTTTAAGATTTATTGGGCTATAAGAAATCGGGAAATGAGTTAGTCTGATAGTTAAGCTTAATAGCTATCTTTATCTTTGGAAATGGAAAAGATTCATAATGTATAGATGCTCAAGAAATATTGATTAGACCCCTCACATGTTGTTACTCCAGAGAAAATATAGATTCAGCCGAATTTAAGCTATGAAAAAGAATTGTTAAATATCCTAGCACATGGAGTTAAAGAACTAAGAAAACAAGACAATCCCGTTTCTTAAATTTCTTTGAAAAAAAATCATAAGGTTAAAGAAACATCTTGAGAGAAATAAGAAGAAAATATAAGAAAATATTTCCTCACCTTTTGGAACCAAGTACGTATTAAAAATTCGAGGACGAATTTTCTTAAGGGGGAGAGAATTGTAATATCCTAAAATTTACTAAGTTGATTAAGCGTCATTTAGTACTAAGATAATAGCTTAAAAGCTAACTTAGTGACTAAAATGACAAAAATGCAAAATTTAGGATTTCTTTAATTATGGGTTTTGGAAAGGAAATTTCTAAGGTTTAAAGGTATAATGTGATAGATAGTGAATTGAATAAGGCATTCTTAAAGTTTGGTTGAATTTAAAGGAAAATTGGAATGGGAATTGAAGTTTAAAATGCTAGTCACCAAAATGTAAATTCTAAAAATTTTATGGCTTAAGTATAAACTTTGGAAAAATTTAGGGACTAAAGTTGTAATTTCCTAAAATTTAAGGGTTTTTATTTCATAAATAAATAGATCACCTAAGGGTGTGGATCGAATGTGAAGATTTTGGTTCGATCTAATATTTCGATTATTGGGAAAATCGTAGTTAAAGTTTAAGTGGAATTCGGATACCGGGATCGAACTGGAAAATTTTGAAATTTTTCCATATGATAGAGAAAGGTTATAAAAGTTATTTCCAAGTGTTGGAAATATTTTTAGTTTGATTCAAAATGAATCCTACAGCTTATTTCTGAGTAAAGGATTATATATCGATATATTGGATCGAATACAAATTTTGGAGACTGATCCAAAAGCTATGGAAAAGTCATGAAATGTTATTTTATGAATATTTTATTATGGTTGGTTGAATTCTAACTAGATTTATTTAGATTTTAATGGAATGGCTATTTGGAAACAAACTAGTAAATAAAGATTAGTTGGAGGGCAAATTGGTCATTTGGCCCCAATGGAAATTTTGAAATATTTAAAAAGTTATAAGGGCAATTTTGGAAAGATGAAATGGAAGATTAAATCTTGTCCATTGATTGATGATAAAATCAATCTCAACCATTGGATAAAAGGGCAAAATTGTAATTTCAATATTAAATGAATTTAATATTATTTTAATAGATATATGTTTAAAATAATGGTGAAAAGATGAACAAAATGTTCATATTTTCCAGCCTTGAAACGTGGAGAAAGAGGGGAAAGAAGAAGAAGAAAATTTTCCAAGCTCGATTTAAGCCCCGAAACTCGATTTTCAGGTAATCTTTTCAACTACAAAGTTGTTATACTCTTCAAGATCTATCTTTTGATATCAATAACTCATGGAATACATGCTTGGTTGATGAGAATTTTCATGAGAAAGAAATTAGGGTTATGGATCAAATTGGGGCTTTTGAGATTTTAAAATTCCATGATTGAATTCAAGTTAGAATTAAGATAGTATGATGTTAAAATCATGATATTGAGTTGGGATTTAAGTTTTACATGCTTTGATTTTTATGAAGATGATTAGGGTTTATGGATTCAAGTTTAATTTATGGTTTGTGATGTTGAAATAATGATCTAGTAAACTTGATTGTTGTTTGGAAGCAAAACCCTAAGTTAAATTGTGTAGGGACCATTTTGGCAAATTGAAAAGTTGAAGGATCAAATCTAAATTTTTAGAATTTGGAGTGTATTTATGTTATTAATGATGTTAGAGACAATAAAATAAAGTTAGAATGCTAAATTGATGTTGAATTGAATTAGTGACCATTTTGACAATTTGTCAAAGTTAAGTGACCAAATCGAAATTGAAGTTTTGTATGGGGCTAAATCTGATTTTTAGTTGTAATGATGGAATTAAGGTACTAATGTTGAATTGAGGACTAATTTGCAATGTTAAGAAGCTTGAATCCTTATCTTTGCATTTTAGTGACTATTTCGGTAAAGAAGGAAAATTAAGGAGAATTATTGTGAATAATTATTTGATGAAGAAGGTCATAAGATGATGGGTTAAAGCAATTAATTGGACTAAATTGAAAAGTAGATAAGTAAGGAGAAGTTAGTATAAAAGTTGAAGTTGTTTATGGAAGCTGTGTAGAAAAACTAGTTTGTGGCAATAACTTTGAAAATTCACTATAAATTCTATAAAAATGGTTAGATAGTGAATTTTATACCGATGTAAAGATTTGTTCGTCTAGTTTCGTTCCCAACAAACGAAATCTGATTTCGAGTTCTAAGTTATAAGATATGATTTTTAAGTGACAAAAGGTTAGAAAACAGAACACCAGTCTTATCCAAATTTCAGCACTATAACTGACTTTGAAAATTCAACATAAATCGTACAAGTTGAATTTGGTCTATTAATTTATATGGTTAAAAATATTATCGAATCTAGTTTCTTTCAGAACAAACGGAGACAAATTACAAGTTATAGATTATTTTATAGAAATATTTCTTCGAAGGTACTGCAAACTGCTAGAAAATGAGAATTGATACACTTTGTATCTAAGGTTGATTAGTAAGCTTGAAAGGGGTTAATGGAAGTTCAAAGTGGTCAATAAGGACCATAATGAATTTTTGAACAATACAAGGAAGAAAGGAAAATGTTTGGATATTTTGTATTGCAATGATTATTTTGGACAATATGTCTAAGATATTGTTAGATTGGGATCTAAAAAATATTTTACTTATTTGAATTATGAAGTTAAGTTTGAATCAAGGGAGGCTCGAGGTACAATGAAGGGATCAAAGAGGACTTAGTGAGGCATACTAGTAAATGGCCCAGGTGAGTACAATGCATACATAACAATATACATGGATGTTTCATACATCACCAGTAGGACTTGCGATGAGTCTACCTGGTTTATATATTCTCATGATATTTATGTCATTGATCATATATTTGACATATTTTAAATATGTCAAAGGTTGAAAATAAATGCATTGATCACTAGTTATTGATGATGGTATAATATGAATGTTATTTCGGCTATGAACTGTTAAATGTTGATATATATTGATATATGTTGCCATTGATGACTTAAATGATGAAATAAAGCCCAATGTATGATATAGAGGTTCGATGGTATAGTTGGATATCCATAGGGTCATAAAGAGCTGTATAAATATTCTATGCACTTCAGGTAAAGTGAAAATATTATAAATACTCATTTAGGAGTATACTCATGCATGGTTTGAGTATACGAACTTACTACGGGTGCTAACAACTCCGGTGTAATTTTATAAAAACTCAATGAGGGATATATTGTATACTCCGGTAAGTATACAAAAGCACTTCGGTGCTAAGAACTCCCGGTAGAGTGCAAATAATACACATACTCAAGAAAGGTTGGGTATGAGGGGATGACTCGTGTACATAGAATCTCTTAATTTGTTACCTTGGGCTAAATAAATTGAAAAGAATAAAAAATAAACAGGAAGATAAACTTGAAAGCTTGCAGATAGAAATGGGAAAAAGGTATTGGCAAGCATTGAAAGCTTACGGGTGGAATGGCAACGATATTGGTGAGATCTAATCTTATCACTTTGATATACATATTTATTTATGTTAACGAGCATATTATGGTAAGGTGATCGTATGCATTGTTAATCATTAATATTGATATTATGACAATTGCACTTGAATTCGAATAAAAGCCTCACTAAGTAAATACTTAGCGTGTAACTGTTTTACACGTAGAAAAGAATAAATAGTTGGAGTAAAGAGCATAAACGGACATCATCAATCAATAACAGGTACATCAGTATTAGTAAGATATCTTTTGACATTGTTTCATATTTACTAGTTGGCATGTATATTAAAATGATATTCCCGCTCTGATAGAATTTGTATTTTATGTGGTATCTGGATGAATTTTAAGTTAGACAATTTTTAGGCAGTTTCATTAATTATATAAAGTCAAATTAAATTAATAAGTTGCTGCCTGAAATTACACTCGATTTGAAGATTAAAATATTATGTTTAAACTATACGCTATTAACTACATTTGTAAATAGAAACTAAATATATTGTAATATTTTTAAAAGAATCAAAACTTTTATCGAGTTACAAATGTAGAGGGTTTTACAAATATTTTGTGATATCTCTGATTCGTTTTCAGCTATGAATACGGGAAAGGGGTATTACATAAACTGTCCTAAAAATAGTGGATCAGTAACTTTTCATTTTCCAAGTGTTGTGACATTCTTCGGCAGTACATGGTCAAGTGCGACAAAGGGAAAGTAGTACCGTCATACTTCTCGAAGTTAGGAGCTTTGAATTTTGGAGGAACCACCAAGTCAGACACTAGACTTAGATCCCTTGCATCTATGCCACCATAAATGTTTCCTTCTTGCAAGGCTCTAATGATCTCTTTGAGCCTGCCACATTGATCTTCTACCTTCTTTTCTATTCTAGACCTATTGGCTGCCTTATGGAGATCTTGCACCTCAATGCCATGATTTATCACAAACCTTGCCAAAGTATGAGCTAAGGTTTCTGCTATACGGATCTGGAACCTCTTATTCGGTGGAAATGTATGACTAGTCATCCTGAGCTGGGGGCAACAAAACATCAACGGCTACAACCACCTTTCCTCTTTCTTGGTCTTTGAAACCCAACATAGTCGTTATCTGGCTGACAGTGTTTCTTTGGGCTCGTGCAATTTCTTCCCTCAATTCTTTCCCCATTTTATCAAGCCTATCTTGGGTACCCTTGTGGCTATTCTCCAAAGTTCTCAATCTGTCTTCCATGGCCTTTCCTCTAGACTAAGAACGAGTACCGTATTTGTAGGAAGTTTTTGCATTTTAGAAATTTATATTAGTTTCTTGTTATGTGAATGTATGCAATGATCGTGACATAAATGCAAGCAACAATAAAAAAAAGTTACAAATGCATGAATGTAGGTGAAGGGTCATCGATTCCATTAAGGTACTGCTCTAGAAGTAGCCTTTGAATACGTCTCAGTCTGAGCACCCAGTTCCTCTTTTTCTTTGATAATTCTTTGGGACCTTGGCCCTTCCTCCCCTATTGGTCTGACGTAGGGGGCGAAGAAATGTAGCTTCTTTGGTTATCATCGTCACACGCTTAGCTACATCTTTGATTTAGGCTATGATACTTTTGTTGGACTCATCTCACTCCTGGGTCCTTTTGACATTGCCCCTAAACCGAGTGGACCAATGATCATCTTCAAATTCTTCATTTTGTAATAATCGCTTGGTTGTAGGATTGAAGTAGTCCCATAGCTCTTGCACGATGTTCTGCTTGGCACTGATATGAGCATGCTTTAACGTTTCCTACGCGTGATCACCGTACATCCACATTTTCTTTCTCTTTCATTAAACACCTTCTATCCATGGCAAAAACTTTTTCTAATTGAGCAACATGCTTCAGAATCAACCCCTTCTAAATATGAGATGGAAATGAAAGGAAACAAACAAAACAAAAGCAAAACACACTTAAGACAAGAAAATGATTAGTATTCTTTTTTTAAAAAGGGAATAAAACATAAAAGGTCCAAAATAATTTCATTGTACGAATAATTCTGGGCAGCACATTCCAATACTCCAAGACATGTCTCCACGGATTATCCTTACGAAATAATTTTGACAAGACTAAAAGCCTAAGGTTTTCCACATGGCTCTATTGGGGTGGGCTCTAGATTCTCACATAGTCTTGTTCTAAAAAGGGTACTCGAGTTGTCTTTGTTGTCCCCTACTAAGGGTAGCAAGGCCCTTTGGTTCTCACCCATTATAGGCTTCGAACGAACCAAGTTCAACTAGGATGATTCATTTCCAAGGCCGTTACGAAGGATCGGTATCCTTACAAAGGCATAGGGCATATGAGTCCCGAAGGTACTTGCTAGGCTCATATGGAGAATCAGTATTCTAACATGAGAAAAGCATTTTCCCCCACTTAAACGTACGGAAAGAAGCTCAGGTATAGAGCTTTTTGTAGGAATTTTAAAATGCGAAAAATAGAATTATATTCACTGAACGAAAGAATAAATTGAAAGATTTTTGAACTTGCAAATCTCTTTTCCTTTAAAACGTTCTTTTTGAAAACAATTTGTGGCCTAACCCATTTTTGTGTTTTTTTAAAAAAACACTTGCCCAGCGGAGTCGCCAAGATGTCACAACCCTTTTGAGCTCGACATTTAAAAAAACACGGAGTTGCCACCAATCTTTTTGAAAAAGTGTGATTGGATCACGTTAAAATAAGGTTATTTTAATAAAATGTTTTATTTATTAAAACAATATTTTTGGTCTATGGAAACTAGAAAAAAAGGGTTTGGGGGTCGGTTGCGTGTGGGGAAGGGTTAACACCCCCACAACGCCCAAAAATTGGTACCTAATTGGTTTCAAAAAGTATTTTCAAAACTGGAATTTGCAAGTTCACATATTTTTTATTTATTCATCCATTTTATGAATATAAGTCTATTTTAACGGCCTTACCGCTCGAAAAATGAACTCCAATCACCGCCAACACTCTGACACTAACTTGTCTTTTCCGTTTCGTAAGACACCACATTAGTTAGTTTTCACTTATTTAACAAAACAACAAAGACAATTAAATTTGTTATAGTTTTTAAAATAAAACCTAATTAGTGATTAATCCCTAAAATATCAACATTCATTTTAATTATTAAGGTTTAAGTGAAATTAAGTGTATTTTATTAAATTATGAAGAAAATTTTACAACATAGATGTCTCTATTTTAAGCTTACTAAGAACCTATTCCTAGGGTTTTAATAAACACACATGTACACATAAAAGGCATAAAGAAGTAACTAAATTGCTTAAATTAAATTATATAATTAAATAATTACTTAAATAATCACTAAATTTTAAATAAAGAAAATGGGTAATTAGTTTTTATTTTTTTTAAAAAATAAAATCAGAATTAGGGTCTAAATTAAAAGAAAGCAAATTGTGAAGGTTAAAATTGAAAAAAAAAGTGAAATTCGGTGGTCAATTTAGAAGAAAAGGGACGAAATTGAATGTAATGAAATTTGGAGTATTGTGGTAGATGATCCACCAAAGAAAGGCGCGGGTCAAAAGCATGTTTGGGTCGGGTCAACGGGTCTGTATATATGGTCAGAGTTATAAACAAAAATCATTTTATTCCTCCTCCCAAATGGATCAAACGGATCCCTTTCAAATTCTCTGAAGTGTTCATCCGTGTTCCTTATGGATTGAAGAACACGACGAAGGTTCGCCATGCCGCCGCCATCCATCAGCCGGCGGCAAAATTTCAAGAAATTTCCTCTATTTCTAGAATTTGGCGAGCCTAACTCATATTTTTCCACCAGAGTTTTGATCACAACCAAAATGTGTGGCGATGCTATACAAAAACAAAGGTAAAACAATCACTTTTCTTTACTTAAACTCGAAATATAAACATAAAAAAGAAATCACCAGAAGAATGCTTGTTTTATTTCCGCTGGGAATCTGATTACAACACTTGCTTGCTATCCTTGAGTACGAATGTTATGTATTCTATGTGTGATTCTTGTTTATTGTGTATGAATCGTGTTGCGAGTTATATGAAAATTATAGAGGTATTTATAGGTACAAATTTGCTTGCATTTCAAGCTCAAATCCCTTGATCCTTTCCGAATTGCTTCTGTCTTGGTTTCAATTTTAGCTTGATTCTTGCCATAGCTTTATTTTAGGGATTATATCTTCTTACTTTGATGGATTTTGCTTCGATTTTGGGATTAACCCTATTTTCTTACTTTTCATGTCTCTGGTGGCTACAAACAACGCCGGTGAAGTGTGATACACGGCGGAAATAGACCGGGCATTCGTCGGAGAAGATGAAATGACTGGTCGGAGTTGAAAGGTCTCGTCCGTGACTACCACGCGCGAGTGGTGATCCGTATGCCTTGCTTTGGAGCGATCTAGGCTGTTAGATCTCATCTAGATCTAACGGCTAGGAAACGCGCCGCTTAATCTCCTCCGATGGCGTGATATGCGTCGTTGGATCAAACCCCTGATCCAACAGCTGTCCTTCAACTGCGCATAATAAGAAAAAGTATAAGGTTTTTGTTTAGTTAGGCCAATCAGGCCTTATTATATATAGATCTGTAAAATAACTATGGACATGAAATTTTTATGGGCTCTTTTGTAATGGATTTATTTTCACTAAATGGGTTTTATACAATAGACTATTTTTTATATTTTGGGTTTTAAAACTATACAAACTAACTACCTATGACACAATGCTAACACTAACAATGTAAATACTACTAAACCGAAAATGACATAGATATAATACAACAATAAAATGAAAGCAAAAACAAAAACGTTTAGGTGAAAATTCAGTGACAACAACTGCCTACTTGTTCGCCGGTCATTCTTCCACAACAACGAGATCAATTTTATAGACATTGGAGGAGGCATCCTAAGATGAAAAGATTTCTATTCGAGTTGCTTAAGAAGGCCTTTCACTGAATATTGATGTATCAACTACAATGATAGTTCAACCTAATCTGGTAGTTGGTCTATCTTACTTGTTAGTCAGAATGCTAGAGACCTACGCTTCCTTGACTAGACAAAGGCTAAAAGAGTGTTGAAGAATCTGAGGATAAAAGTTGGTCTTCCCAACCAAGAGTACAAGATAACTAGATTGAGTGAACAAATATGCAAGGATCAAAGGAACCAAGGAAATACGAAGAAAAAGTACAACCATTTATCCAAGCTGTGCAAATGAGTATCAGAGACTTAAAAAGGTCAATAAATGAAGATAAAAAGAAAAAGAAACATGCATACATTTTATAGGCATTCTTAGGGGCATGCACATCATAATTATAGCATCTGATCATTTTTGACAGGTTTAGAACCCACTTATCCATCCAGGCATAAAGAGGATGGAGCTTTTTTTTTAACCTACCTATCTAATCAAGCTAAAGGATAATAGAACCCGCTTATCCATCCAAGCATAAGAAGGATGAAGCTTTTTTTTCAACCTGCCTATCTATTCGGGCATAAGGAGAATAGAACCCGCTTATCCATCCAAGCATAAGGAGTATGGAGCCACTTTTTTCAACCTGCCTATCTATTCGGGCTTGAGGAGAATAGAACCCTCTTATCGATCCAAGCATAAGGAGGATGAAGCCTTTTTGAAGTCTGCTTATCTATTCGAGCATGAGGAGAATAGAACTTGCCTATCTATTCGGGCTTGAGGAGAGTAGAACCCACTTATTCGTTCAAGCGTAAGGAGGAAAAAACCTATCAGCCTATTCAGGAAAAGAGTTTTGACAAGTTTGTTAATTGGAGAAAAATCGGTGTCCTTTATTCTTTGTTCTATTCCTATTTCACCGGAATGACCAAAGAGGGGCAAAGCTGTTGTCATTAATTTTTTACCTCGGTTTTTGTATACATTGTTCTTTTATCGTTATTGTTTTGTATATTACTTTTTAATTGAATTGTTATCATAAAACCAAAAAAGAAAATGTGTTGAGAAATAGATCCGTTTGTATTAAAATGAACTAGTTACAAAAAAGTCCATAAAAAGAGTTACATGCCCATTAAACTAAAATACATATCCATAGGCATTAAGGGCCTATTCGGCCTAGTCTTAATTAAGCTACGCCCTAATCTCGTTTCTTTGTTTATACACAACCATTGGAGGGCCGCTAGATCACAAACCGATCCAACGACGTAGATGAGGACGTGGAAAACCCTAGCTGGAAGGTTTGGCACCACATCAACTCACAACTATTAGATATAAGCACGATCCAACGGCACAGATTGAGCGCGAAAACCCTAGTGAGAGGCGATTTAGCGTCGTTTTCTCCCAACTTTTAGATCAATGAGTGATCTAGCGGTATAGATCGCTCCAGAGTATGGCACTTGGATCGCTACTCGTGCGTGGCAGCCACGCGCTTGTCGTTTCACCTTCCAACAATCGGTTCACCTTCCCTGATGAACGACTAGGTTGATTTCATCACCGATTGCTCCTAGCTGGCTTCTACTTTGTTGTTTGCAGCCATCGGAAACATGAAAAGGAAAAAAATAGAGGAAAATCCCTAAATTAAAGCTGATCAAGACATGTGTTAATTCTTAAAATGAAGCTCGATAATAATCAAGCTAGAGTCAACACGAAATCCGTCCGAATTCAAATCAAAGGGGAAGAAATTCGGGATTCATACTTGTAACTCAAGCACATTTGTAACTATAAAAGGAGATTGTAATTTCATGTAACAATACATAGAATGATACACACAAAAGTATACACAAAGATAGCTTTTCATATTCAAGAAGTAGCAAACAATTGTATTCAGAGCTCTAGTGGAATAAAGCAAGATTTTTCTCTGGTAATTTCCTCTCTTTGTCATTATAATTTGAATTTAAATAAGAAAAAGGATTTTGTTACCTCATTTTTTGGTGGCCGCCTCCGTGCATGGCGTCCGAGGATGTGTCTCTGATGACAAACACTCAATTTAGAACTTGTCGGATTCTGGAAAAGGGGAATTTCTGGGAATTTTCCGCTACGGCACCGGTGGATGGCGGCAAACATGGTAGTTGTTCATCATGTTCTTTAGTTCATGAAGAATATGAAAAACACTTTAGAAAATCAAAGAGGATGGTTTTTGATTGGTTTGGAAAAATGAAACAAAATGAATCATGTTTTTATTTTTGGCCATATATATCGACCCGCTAAACTGACCCTAACTAGTTTTCAACCCGCACCTTTCTTTGGTGGATACTCTATCGTGGCTCTTCAACTTGTAATCTTCACAATTTCGTCTCTTTTTTCAATCTAGCCTTCACATTTTGTTTTTCTTTCAATTTGGTCCCCAATTCAGTTTATTGTTTTTTATTAAAAATAAGGTTTATTTTTATTCCTTTTTCTTCAATTAATTCATGTATTCGATTATTTACTTTAGTAATATAATAGCTATCCTTATTTTATATGTGCTTAATAATGTGTTTTGCTTTTTATGTATAATTGTTTAGTAAAAACTTTAGGAATAGGTTCTTGGAAAGCTTAGTTAGAGCCTCCGTTGATAAAATTTTCTTCATATATTAAATAAGATACACTTAATCACACTTAAATCCCAATAGGTAAAATTGATGTAGACATTTTTTAGGTTAACAATCATTTAACTTAGATTTAATAAAAGATTTCAACTTATCTAATTGTTTCTTGTTGACTTGTTTAAAAGAGAAAATGTAAATAATGCGAAGTCTTACTAAACAGAAATGACGGGTTAGCGCCAGGAGTGTTGGCGGTAATTAGAGTTCATCTTCTGGGCGATAAGACCGTCAAAATAGATTCATATTCATAAAATGGACTAATAAATCAATTTTTTTGTGAACTTGCAAATTTCAGTTTTAAAACGTTCTTTGTAATCGATTAGGTACTAATTTTTGGGCATTGTGGGGATGTTAACCCTTCCCCACACGTTACCGACTCCCGAACCTAATTTCTTGTTTTCGCATACCTAAACTATTGTTTTAATAAATAAATCGTTTTATTAAAACATTCATATTTTAAAAGTGACCCGATCACACTTTTTTTTTTAAAAATATTGGTGGCGACTTCGTTGATTTATTTTTCTAAAAATGTCGAGCTCGAAAGGGTTGCGACACTTGTTTCATGCCCAACCAGCAGTAGAGTTCTCGAAGGTCCTTTTACATCTTTACTGAATGCGGGTGAACAGAAAAAGAACTTGAATAAGCTTCTTTAAGAATATCAGTGCGAAGAGATTCATCATTGGGCACACAAACCCGATCACGAAAACACATGGGTCCTTCATAGCTAATTCCGTAGTTAGGATTATCTTCCAACTTAGAAACAATAAGTTGGAATTCAGGGTCTTGATCTTCCAATGCTTTGATTCTTGAAACAATAGTAGATTGAACCTAAAGCTCATCTAAAAGACAATGATGCTTTTGGAGTCACAAATGAGCATTAATAGCTCAAGGAGCTACAATACAATGACTTTACAATGAGTCGGTGTACTAAACGATGCATAAGATTTCAATGTTCATTAACAATACTTACTAGGAAGAGGTTTGCGGCTGAGTGCATCAACAACAATGTTGGCATTTCCCGGTTGATAGTCAATGACAAGATCATAATCTTAAATGAGTTCGATCCATCTCCGTTATCGAAGATTCAACTCCTTTTGAGTCAATAGATATTTGAGCTTTTGTAATCAGTGAAGAGGTAGCATTTCTCTCCGTAGAGATAGTGTCTCCAAATTTTCAAAGCAAAGACAACTGCAGCCAACTCTAAATCATGAGTGGGGTAATTCATCTCATGTTGCTATTGTCTTGAAGCATAAACTATAACTTTGCCTTTTTGCATCAATACACATCCTAATCCGAGATGCGAAGCATCACTATAGACTGTATAGTCCTTTTCGGACTCAGGTTGGGTTAAGACTTGTTTCAATTGGTCAAATTTATTGTTCCTTGGTCCAAACAAATGGGGCTTCTTTTCTCAATAATTTAGTCAATGGACCTGCTATCATAGAAAATCCCTTGACAAATCTTCTATAATAACCAACAAGACCAAGGAAGATTCTCACTTCACCAATATTCTTTGGTGGATGCCAATCAAGAATGGCTTGGATTTTCTTTGGATCTACTTGGATGCCCAAAGCTGATACAATGTGCCCAAGGAAGGCAACTACAGTGAGCCAGAACTCACACTTAGTGAACTTGGCAAACAACTGCTTCTCTCTAAGGGTTTGAAGCACAATGCGAAAATGATCACAATGCTCAAAATCATTCTTAGAATAGATCAAAATATCATTAATGAATACCATTATAAACTTGTCAAGATAAGGCCTAAAAACCCGATTCATTAAATCCATAAAAGTTATCGGTGTATTGGTTAGCCTGAAGGGCATTACCAAGAATTTATAGTGACTGTATCTTGTATGAAAAGCAGTTTTGGGTACATCACATCTTTGACCCTCATCCAATAATACCCAGACCTTAAATCGATCTTGGAAAAAATAGAGGAATCCTTAAGCTGATCCAATAGGTCATCTATCCTTGGAAATGGATATTTATTCTTGATGGTCACCTTCTTCAATTGTCGGTAATCGATGCATAGCCTTATGGAGACATTTTTCTTCTTTACAAAGAGGACCAGAGCTCCCTAAGGTGAAGAACTTAGTTGAATAAAGCCTTTATCAAGCAATTCTTGAATATGGGCTTTTAATTCTTTCAGCTCAATGGCTGCCATTCGATAAGGCGCAATAGAAACTAGAGCAGTTCTTGGTTGCACTTTGATGCCAAATTCCACTTCATGGGTTAGAGGTAAACACAGAAGTTCATCAGAAAAAACATCAGGGAATTTACACGATGTCAATGTCTGATAAACGAGGTTCATCCTTGGCTTTCAATGTCAAAGCATACAAGGAAGGGTTTCTTGAATTCATCAAAACAATGATCTCCTTGCCATGACCTCGAAGGTACAACTTTCTCTTACTATAATCTACCCAAGCTTGGTGTTTACTGAGCCAATCTAAACCTAGTATAACATCAAACTCGTGGATCGGTAATGTCAATAAATTGGACAAAAATGGAATCTCTTGGATCATTAAGGGACAATTCTTACATACAAGTTTCATAGTGACACAATCACCCAATGGATTGGTTACAAAAATTCTCGATACTATAGGTTTAGAGGACAATCTATACTTTTTAACTAACATGGTGCTTATAAAGGAATGAGTAGAACCAGGGTCAATCAATGCATATAAGGAATATGAGTACAACTCAATGGTACTTGTAATGACATCTGGTTCATCCTCCTCCTCTTTGCTCCTCACATGGAACATTTGGGCAGGGTCCTTTGGTTCTTATCTATTTGATGTCTTTCCAAAGCCATTGGGTCTCCCCGCGGCTCTTGATGATCCTTGTCTTGATCCTTTGCCTCGAAAGGATTGAGCAGGGGATGCAACATTAGTCGATGTAGTTGTAGACTTAGTAGCATTGAGAGTACAATCTCGAATAAAATGGCCTTGCTCCCTACAGTAAAAACAAGCTCCTGATTGTTTGTGACATTGTCCTACTGGATGCCGATTATGAAAATAATTGCAAATAGGATACTGAGAGCTCCAATTCAGCCTTCTAGTGCAATCAAATAAAGCCGCTTTAGCCAAAGACTGAGTCATAGTCTGTGGCTTTTTTATATTCCCATAATGGAAAGGTTGTGGGTATACACTCTATTTAGGGCCTTGATACTTTCCCTTCTTATTCCACTTAGGAGGTCAAGAATCATCTCTAAATTTTTTTTTCTGATTTGCTCGACCCACCGGTCCTCTATGCTTTTTGTGCTACTTTAGTGGCTTTGACTCGGTTCATGAGATCTTGGAAATGGTAATGCCCAATACAGTGAACATAGGGTGCAGCTCGTCAGTGAGCCCATCAATGAACATTCTACATTTCTCTGCCTCTTTCTTGATGTATTTGACACCATACCTATAGTACTTGCAGAAGTCATGGATGTACTGCTCAACAGGTCGTCCATCTTGCTTGAGATAGAGGAAGATATTGCACCTTTTTGTGAGATAGAACTCACTGATGTACTTCTTTTAGAATTCTCGAAGAAAGAAGTCCCAAGTTATTGTGTCTTCAAGAGACTGTGAAGGTAGTAGTCTCCCACCAGTGAAGTGCCACATTAGCAAGCAACGCAAGGGCACATTCCAGCTTATGTTCATCCGAACATTGCAGCTGCTTGTTCAATATTCTCAACATGTTATCCAACCAGTATTCGGGAATCTCAGGATTGTCATCATTTTGACCGGTAAAGGTATAAGCTCGGTGTTGCAATAGCTTGTCGATAGGGCCCTAGCATATTGGATAACAGGTGCGGTGGGTTGCACAACTTTCTCATCTCTCATTGAGGTCATGAACTATTTGAACATGTTGGCCATGTTTCGATAGCATTCCACTTGAGTAGTTTTTGCTTCTGGTTCAATATTTTGAGGTGGGGGATTTGGTGGATTTAGAGGATGTCCCCCTTATCTCCTCGCCATGTGTCAAGGAGACAATAGCAAGCTAATTAATATGAGTTTCGTTAGTCTCATACATATATATAATATTAATAGATTGAATTAGCCATCAAGTCACTGTATACACAATAAATAACGCCTAGGTGGAAAAGTAATACAGTAACAATACAATAGACTCTAGTTTAGTCCTAGTATCTAGATGAATTTTAAGTCAGGCAGTTTTTAGGCAGTTTCATTAATTATATAAAGTCAAATTAAATTAATAAGTTGATGCTTGAAATTGAACTCGATTTAAAGATTAAAAATTATGTTTAAACTATATGCAATTAACTACATTTGTAAATAGAAACTAAATATATTGTAATATTTTTAAAAGAATCAAAATTTTTACCGAGTTACAAATGTAGAGGGTTTTACAAATATTTTGTGATATCTCTGACTCGCTTTTAGCTATGAATACGGCATGTATTGGTATAAGAGCTATAGGTTTAGCTGATTCTCGGCCTAAATGGAAGTGGTTTTATGTTAAAAATAGTATACATGCCACTAGGATATCAATATTACTGGTCTAATTGATGTCGCTCCTTACTAATGTAAATTGGGAGGAATTATAAGAAAAATTTGAGTCAAGAAAGCGTGATGAACTGATAAATTAGAAGCTTTGGAAGGAATTAAGAGTATTAAAAATAAGGTTAATGATAACCCTTCAGATAAATCGAAACAAGAAATAGGCATTGGTACAACAAGGAGTGCTTGTGTCTTATTAAGGAATTAAAAAGTTCAGAAACACTTGAATTGAAAGGAAAAACAGATTAAGGTCTAGTGATTGTTGATTTATAACTGAATAACCTAAGGATTACACTGGACGGATTCCACTGTTTGGATACTGAGAAATTGGATGGAGTTGTATTGCTACTCCGATGTTAAGTTAAAGTTGGGGAAACATTTGAAATTGCTACGCAGCTAGGATTGCACATATCAATCCAAGTTTATAACATCAGGACTGATAAATATTGGGAGGATTCGAAAATCATAGAAGGTACATCTCATCTTTTTCGATAAACCTGTATTGATGTTGATGGGTCCTAGCTTTACACATTCGTATATAAGTACAGAGTTGAATGGTGAATGAGATATCCTTTTAGAACCCATTTCAAGTAATATAGCGGTAATAAATTTGTTGGGTTGTAATGTAAGGGCGAGCTGAACATTGGAATTGCTCGATAAAATATAAGAAATAGAGTTCCCGATAAATTTAATGGAATTATCTTTTGAGGAGTTTAAGATGATGCTGGGCATGAATTGGTTACCTTCCTATCAAGTCATGATGAACTATCGCATAAAGTGATTAGTATTAAAAAAACACGGAAGGTAAAAAAATAGTAGTAGTTGATAAAAGGGTAAATCCCTTTTCCAATGTAATGTCAGTTGTTTTATTAAAGAAATTGTTGTTATAAGGTTGTTAAGTTTTCTTAGCAAATGTAGTGGATACTTGGGCTGTTGAAGTTAAATTGGAAAATAACCCGACTGTCCAAAAATATCTGGATGTATTCCTAGATGGGTTACTCGGAATTACCTATAAATTGAGAGGTGAAATTCAAAATAAAGATAATACGAGGCATTGATCCTAAATTAATGGCCCCGTATAAAATGGCTTCGACCGAACTTCAGGATTTAAAGGTACAATTACAAGGAATGTTAGGTCGAGGTTTTATAAAGCCTAGTGTGCCACCTTGGGGTGCACTAGCGTATTTGTGAAAAAGAAAGATTGATCTATGTGATTAAGTATAGATTTTTGTCAGCTAAATAAGGTGACGGTAAAGAATAAATATCTTCTTCTGAAAGTTGATGATATTTTGATCAATTAAAAAAAGCACAGTTATGGTTTCCAAAATAGACCTTCCATCGGAATATTATCAGCTAAAGATCAAGGAAGAATAAACTCTAAAGACAGATTTTCGAACTCGATATAAATACTATAAGTTCGTGATGATGCCTACGACATTTATAAATTAACCAAGTATTCTAATTTTTCTTAGACCAATTTTTGGTAGAGTTCATTGAGGATATTTTGGTCTACTTGAAGAAAAAGGAAGAACAAGATGCTCATTTTGCATTGTTCTTTAGACCTTTCGAGAAAAGAAGCTATATGCTAATTTATTAAAGTGTGAACTTGGTTGTCAAAAGTTGTTTTATTAGTTATGTGGATTTGGCAGAGGGGATAAGAGTATATCCCAAGAAAGCACAAATTATAGTTGAATGGAAACCTCTGAAGAATGTTTATAGGTTAAGATTCTTTTTGATAATTGCCTCCTCATTGACCAAGCTATTGACAAACTATGCAATTTTTAAAACCAAATTCTAGTGTTGTCTTTTCATACCGATACGCAAAAGTTTGTATCGATACACCTATTGACCAGCGTTGACTTGGTCCAATTATGTAATATCGTATTGATACACCATCATCTGTATCGATACACCATGTACTATAATGACATATTTGATCTGGTTTTTATCTAATTTGACCTATTAAACAATGTTCAAATGCAATGAAATTTTACCAGCAAATTTAAAACACTATAATTTACTAACATGCCAAATTTCATGATTATATGACTCCGTTTAGTAGGTTCTTACCTTTATGAGCCAAATATGCAAGTTTCACTACTTTTAGCCATTACTAAATTCACTTTTAGTACACTTAAGACATATACAAAACATAGGCAACATATTCCCAACAAAAAGGCTAAAATTAACTAGTTTAACTACTTTGCTACCATACTAGGAGTTCATGAGGATAATATACATTACTTTAGCCTTGTAATGACTTGCCAAAAACCTTCAACTTCTCCGATCTCACAACGAAGAATCCTTCAACCTGAAATGCATGAGATGAAATGCACTAGGCTTATTTTTCCTAGTGAGGTAGTCTTAACCAATAACAAATACAATGAAATGCATTCCAGATCATGTAATATCAATGGAAATAGTATAACAATGCACAATGACAATAATAATCATATTTCATTATTATCCCTTGGATCAAATCAAGATAATAGATACACGAATTCCTATGCCTCACCAAATCAATGAATGGTCTAGTCCATCCGCCTCGCCAATTGACCAATATCTAAGTCATCCCTCCACCTCACCACAATAAAGGTCGTAGCCATGGACTGTAGTCCACCCGTACTAATGAGCTCATGAATTCTATGGCATGGCAATTGTATCCAATGTTCTTTCAATTCCAAGGTTCAATTACAATATCAATGTCAATGTTTCAATAGCAATGTCGATGACCAGTATTTTGAATATCATTATTAGTGTCTATGTTCCAATAACAATGTCAATAATCAATGTTTCAATATCAATGCTCCGATGAAAATAACAATACTAATTTCAATGGTCAATGGAAATTGCTATGACGATGACTATAACAATAGCAATATCAATATCCAATGAACAATGTTCTACATTTCTATAGGTCGATGAAAACAATATCAACGATAACAATGTTATGTTCGATGCTCAATACAATAGCTTACCGATGCTTACCAATGATGCCTCCAAAGAGGTTTGATGCAATATCCTTTGGCAAAGAGTTAGCTATGCAAAAATTCAATGTCAATGAACCGGGAAAGGCACCTAGCATAAACCAAGACTCCGAATACACTCACTGAGATTTTTCGAGGCCTTCAAGGCTCTCGGATGGAAATTCCCTTATTCTTTCGATTGATTGGTTTCAATGGATTTCTTAATTCCTCTATTTGTTTCTCTTGAGCTAACAAACATGGAGGAATAGAGATTACAATAGATTTCAATGATACTAGCCAATTCCATAGCACAAATTAGCTATGAAAACAATAAGAATTAAGCTAGGAAATCTCATGGACAAACTTATAGGATTCGAAATCCTTGAACATAGAATTAACCATGATTTAGCTATGGAATCAACTAGCTAATGGAGGGTTATTGCATAACTTATCAATAGCTATAGATTATAATCAAGATCTTTAAGGAAACAAAGCTTTGATTGTTCCCCAATGGAGGTGTGTGCTTAGGAATTTGAGGAAGAAGATAAAAGCTAAGGTGTTAGCTTCTTTTCTAATCGGGTAATACCAAAAGTGACTATGAAACTAGACCAACAAAAGCTGAGCACAACCGATGAACCTCCCCTCGTTGCTTCTTCTACAAGCACTGAGAGACCTGAAAGTTTCGGCTAGGATTGCTGGAATAGGGGTAATTCCTTTGTTAAGGTGATCAAACATTTCCATAACAACATTATCAATATATCTCAATGATTTAGGAAAGATAACCAAATCGTAGATGGCTAGGGAAAATATTTTGATCTATTTTTCTCGCTTGGATTGAACTTGGATTAGGTCTCGTATGGATCTCCAGGAGATGCACGTGGTTTCCCCTTTTTCTTTAATCATGGCTTTAGCCCATTGTTCACCCATGCCGGTCATTTTTAACGGCTTTTTTTGAAACGCTGGAGAATTAGGAGACTTGAAGTAGGCTTTATCTACCTGGATTTTTAAACAACAAATCAAAGCAGTGTATTCTTCAATGGTTGGTACCAAATCGACACCTCCTAAAGTGAAGCAACTGTAGGTGGATTCCAGAACTGAATAAGGGTTCGAAACAAAACTTTTTCGATATTAACATCTAGCAGATAAGGTAAATCACCATAGTTGCTGTGGAACAACTGCTTGTTTTCTTCATCCCATTGGTCCTAGATTTCTTTTAACTCCCGTAGTTGGTTCTGATTCGATCTAATACTAGTGAGATCCCAAAGCTCTAACTTTTCACCTTCTAGCAAACTGTCCCCTTTCTGGTGCTGAGTCTCTTCTGACCACCTCCTCATGCCTATGTTTCCTTCCACCCTATCAAGAAACCGATTCTCCATAGCAGATCATTTATAACGGTTGGACTTGCCTCAACACCCTTTTTAAATAATAAAAAATGCAATCCAAGGGCAAAGAAAATCAAAGAAAAACAAAATAAGTTAGTCTCAGTATAAATAATATCAAAATAATAAGGAGTTGAATTAAAATATTCCTAGAACATGCTTTTCTACCCAACATGCTTTCAAAAAAAATAATCCTACCCCATCATGCTATCTACCCACATTCTTGTTTTTCATAAGAGGAGACATGATACTAAATTTTTACGAAACAAATAAATAAATGATAAATAAACAATACCAAAATTAAAGGGCATAATTGAAAAGAAATTAAAACCTCTTACCATTTTCTATAATGTGCTTATAGGGCGACTTTCTAAACGGGCAGAGGTTCGGTATGGCTCTAGACAAGGTAGGATGCTATGGTTCATTACATGAGGTTTAGGTTCTAAAGTAACAGTACTTGAACTGTCGCTAGGACATCAATTCGGGATGATACATTCCCCTAGGTCTGCACGAAGATAGAAATCTCACGAAGACAAAGGGAGATATATCCTGGAAGCGATCCACTATCATGTACGGAGGAAATACCTCACAAAGGAGTAGTTTCTCACTTCCACTTAAAAGGGACGAGAGCGAGTGCATAGCTCATGATATGAAAAACGAGGGAAATAAAATTTTAGGAAACCTTTTTGTAAATAATTTAAAATAAAAAGGGATCACAAAATAAATTAAACTAAATTTATAGTTTCCACTCATTAGGACAAAAAGTAATCAACCGATGACTCGACTCTCAAGAATAAAAAGGTAGTCCCCAACAGAGTTGCCAAAGCTATAACAACGGGAGTTGCCACCAATCTTTTTTAGTTTAGGTGAGATTGGATCACCTAAAAACTCGGCTATTTTAATAAAACTTGTTTTTGTGTCATTTTATTAAAACGACGAGTTTTGGTTTCGAAACCAAAAAATGGGTTCCGGGAGTCAGTTACGTGGGGAGAATGGAAATTAAGAATTCGAATTTGGTTTAAAAGTTTTAAAAGAATATTTATTTGTATGAAAGGAATTTACACCCCTACACCCGGGGCATAATTTCCGTCAGATTCCTGAATAAAGGGATTCTATTTTGAAAATCATAATTTATAATCAAAAGATGGTATTTTATAATAGGGACTAACGAAAAGTGGCACCTCTTACGTACGAGGTACATTTTCTCACGATAATCCCTAAAAATATTTTGTCTAAAATTAAAAGAAACATATAAAGTATATACGAATATATATATATATTTAAACATTACATAAATAATAACAGTAGTAATAATAATATATAACATATAATTGTAATAATAATAATTTAATATGATAATAAGAATAGTATATAATATACTTATATATATTCATGTACAAAATAAAGATAATTAAAATAATGATAATAATTATAAATTAAATAAAATAATAATAGTAATAAAATAATAAAGAAGAATAGAAATTGGAAACAATGACCAGAATAAAACAAAACACAAATTAAAGGCTAGAAATGTGAAGGATACGAAGCAGAGGGATCGCGACATAATTTTCCCATTCATCAGAAATGTGCGGATCCTTCCTCCGGGTTGAGTCGATGCGCGGGTTGGAGAGGGTCAAAACGACATCGTTTTGATTGGAATATAAATACCCTTTATGGCCCAAAAAATCATTTTTGTATCAGATTAAGGAAAAAAACTCAAGCCTCTCTCTCAAATCCTCTCCTTCTCTGGTTGTTCTCGTGCCAGTCGCGGTGTCAGCCATCGCGTGCCACCGCGACTGGCGACAGCGACCACCGCCTATGGTGGCTGGAATCGACACAAAAGAGGTCAAAAGGTTCGTTCTTTCCCCCTAAACACTAATTTGCCCTTATTTTTTTTCTAAAAATCTATATTTTTTTGTAGATTTATAAAAAACCTTTCGATTTTTCTTGTCTCACATATATATATTTTACCTTTTTTGCTTCGATGTTCTCTTTTTTTGTATTCATTCGAATCTGCTCTCCCCTTGTTTGATATTTTTTGGTTCAATTGAAAAATGCTGATTTAGAGAACTTCTCTTTTTTCTATTCGTTTTGCTTACAAGTGATGGGTTTTTATACCCATCTTTATTACATTAAAAAGAAAATATAAAAACCCATATTTGGGTTGATTTGGCCAATTTAATGATGATATTTGGGATAATAATCCCTTCTTTTTGTAGATCTGGGCGGTGGAGCAGGAATGGAAGGGCGGTGGCCGGCCATGATGGCGCGTGTGTAAGCCACGACAGCCGAAGAGCCGGCGCGTGGCATGCACGTGCCCGGGGGAGATGAAGGGGCATGGGCGGCGGCTGTTGGGGATAATCCTCTTAGGTTTAGTTTAATTTTTAAGGTTAGGGGTGTTTTAGGTATTTAGGTTATTTTGGGTTATCAGATTTAGGTATTGGGCTATGGGTTTTTTTATTTGGGTTGTATGTGTAATGGGTTACTAAACATATTAATCATTTAGTTTTTTATTGTTCAAAAAAACATTAAAAAGGAAATAAGGGTTTATAAATCAACGTGATAGGCATAAGAAGTAAAAAATACTTTAAACTCTAATTAATGAAGATAATATTCATATTGATCAAGTAAATCAAATATCCTTGAGAAAGTTCTTATCATGATAGACATCCATGTAGATAAATATTCATAAAAATACAGAAAGTTGATAATTCTTCTTCCAAGTAATCTTAAATTCATCCAACAAAACAATGCAATCTTATGTTCCTACCAAATAAACCAAATAAGAGTTGCGACATTTATGGTCGTACACATAAAGTTCTCCAGCCGCAACAAACATTAGTATTTTTACTAGCAAAATCTTTAAAATACTATGTTTGTTGTTGCGCCATAGCCTTTTCAAATACCATTGTTTATCGACACGAAAAACCTAAAAACAACACTCATCCCGTTTCAATAGAATGAGGTCTATGAAAAGTAGTTGTCGCCACCAGTACGCCTGATATATAGAATAAAAGGAAGAAAGCTACAAAGGAAATAATATAAATTACTCCCTTCGCCTAATCAGTGTATGAAACTTGGGAAACTAGGTGCTCCTATGTATAATAGAAAAAAGATGCCCGGCGTGTATAATTGTAACACCCTAAAATTGGCCTAGTAATGTTACCACAATATAAACTATAGGCTAATTGAATATATGTGGTATTCAAATTAAAAGAAGAATGAACATTGGCCATCCTTAAAATCAAATAAGTGAAATTGCACCAAACTGAATTGAAATTAAAACTAGAAGGCATAAATGAAAGGATGAAAATGTGAACATGGAAAATTTTATAGATTGTATGTAAAATAGAAATTAGATCAAGGCCTTGACACATGTCCTCATTGGAGGAGAACATGTGCCAATTTGGACGATGACTCATGCTAGGGAGGAAAAATAACCAAAAATATTGTCATCTTCCTCCCCATTATCATCTACCTTGGCCGAAACTTGAGAGATAAAAGAGAGAAAATTGCATGCAAACAGCTTCAATTCAAGCTTCTTGATTCATCCATTGATCAAATTTAGCTTGGAGAAGGTATAATACTTGATTCTAACTTGTTGTAGATTGTTGAACTTGAATTGATGATGTCTTTATTGTATGAATTGAATTGGATGAATGTTATGCATGTTAGGGTCATGCTAGCTTCAATTAGAGCTTGGAAATTGAATGCTAGAAACTAAATTGCTAATGAGATATATGTGTAGTTGCTGGAAATTTGAGGAATATGAACATGATTGAAAACAGTCTTGATTAGGGACTGTTTTGATGGAGAAATTGTGTAAATATGTTAAATGAACATAGAACCCTATTTTGATCATGTTGCTAGGTAAAAAGAAGATTGAATTGAATAGATATGTTGCTGGAAAATGACTACACCTAATTGAACTAGTTAAATTAAGCAAAGGACTGCCTAGTTGATGAATTGGATGTGTAAATGTGATCAAATAGATCAAACAAGGTTCAACATGATTATGCCATGTTTTAAGCTCATTTCTAGGTGAATATTGATGGCCTAGACATGTATGAACATGAACATGAACATGAATGTTAGGACCTTGCTAAAATGAGTTTAGGACCTAGTGTAATCTGTCCAGAATGTCTTGATTGAAAAATCACTATAAATTGTGTATAATGAATTTAAGGCTTAATTTTTTATGAACAACACCTTGGTATGTCTAAATTCATTAGGAGAAAACAGAACTGAACTCTGGGTTGTATACTGAAATGTAGAGAAGAAACACTAGGGACAATGCAAACTGTCCAATATAGCAAGATGCCCTGTCTTTAAGTTAAAAACTGTATTAATTGGCAAAGAACTAAAATTCAAGCCTTATATGGTCATAAATACAATTTTGTCAGCTTTACATTGGTGTAAACCAATTGAAATTCTGACATACGAAAAGAAAGTTATGCATGATTTAGTGACTAGAGTGCAAGCTGCCTGGCAGCAGCTGTATAGGCAAATGCACATTGTTTTGTGGAAATTTGCAAACTGTCTTGTAAACAGTTTTAGGCCTTTGATTATGCCTTGTTTTACATGAACTAGAATGTAGAAAAGTGTAATGGAAAATATATATGAGCATGCTGCCAAATTTGTGTATGTTATATGCTTGTGACATTGTCTTGATTTAATGAGTATGTGAACTTGTTTTGATATGTACTTGTGTAATGTGATAGAACCAAGAGTAAACTTGGTGGAAGAGGATAGAGTGGATCATCCTAAAGCCAAGAAAAAAGGAGTGTGGATCCAAGACTAGCTAGCTTGGAGTATTGTGAGTGTAGTTATCTCTAGGGTTATGACTAGGTCCTAACCAATGCATACTTGTTTACATTCTTGAAATGTTAAATGAACCTAATAAGGGAAGAATGACTAGTAATGCATGAAATTTGATCACATCTTGAATACATGTTTTATTTGAATGCTAATCATGTTTAAATGGTACATTGGTGCTTGTATGTGTCATGATGCATGTGATCGAATGCTAAAGACTTGCTTGAGATATCATCTCATCTTGATGAAATGAAACATAAAAATTACATGAAATGTGAGCTATGGCTAAAATGGCCTAAGAGCCTAATATGAAATGAACTTGCTTGACATGATCTTGAAACACTTGAATAAATGGTAAATCGAACAACCTTAGTAGCTAGTTGGACTAGGTAGAAGGGCATGCCTTAGAGTCTAGAACTCATTGTGTAAGGGTGGACTACGGTCTAGGGCTAAGGCCCCTATTTGGTGACAGACGGAGGGAATGTATGTGGTCTTTGGCGACAGTAGGAGGGTTGACCAGCACTACGGTGCATCTTGTGACAGTTGGTTGGAGACTCGATTACCTATACAAACTAAGTACCAAGGGGGTTGTTTAATGAATAACAATTGAAATAAAAATCCTACATCATATACTTCTTGTCTTGAATGCCATGAACTTGTATGTTCCTTGATTTGAAAGCATGACTCCTTGATTTCTTGTTTTGCAAGCATGTTGTGCTTGATTCATGAAGTATGAATTCTTGTTGCTTGTACCTTGTTGGCCAAATGTATGATATCCTTAGCTAGGATAATCTTGATGCTTAAAAGCCTAGCTAAGATCACTCTAATGCTTGAAAACCTTAGCTAAGATCACTCTAATGCTTGGAAGCCTTAGCTAGGTCTATACTTGATTAAATGACACATGAAACTTGAAATAACAAATGGTTAGATTTAGAACTACCTCACTAAGTACATTCTTGTACTTATCACTCTCACTTTTATTCTTTCCAACTACAGGATAAAGGATTTGAGTTTTCTTGATCTTGAAGCCTGTTACCTTAAGTAAGAAGCAAGTCACACAAGTTTGCCTAAGTATGATTTCATACTTGTTTTGTATTTCTCCTAGAATGGTGGCACTAGATTGTATATAGTTAGTTGAACATGCATTTTGGTACTTGTATATGATGTCTTGATGGGTCTATTATGTTATAAGCCTATGGTTAAGTATGTAATGAACTTAAGTTTCATGTAATTGAATGGTGATGGTTGCGCATATGATGATGGAATGAATGATCTAATGTTTGATTTAAAGTACCTTGAATCCATTCGAAAGTCTTGCTTAGTGTACATGTCTTGCTTGAAATGAACATTGTTTATGATGAACCATGTTGCTTGCCTTTCATTCGAATGCATTAGAGACTATATGGTCACTTGTGTGTGTTTTTATACCACGATGAATGTGTTTGGTATTTGTATAGGTGATTGCCGAATGTATAGGCATAAAGAATGACTTGATTGAAAGCTAGTTACATGCAATTAGAATGCCCAAGAAACATGTTAGTAATTTAGGGATAAGATGTACATGTATAAGACTAAGAAACAAAAAATAAAATGGAATTAGGTTGTTTGTTAGTTCATTCGAATGATAGGTATAACATGAAGTAAATTGTATTGACAATGTAGTAACCTATAATGTAAGTATAATAGGAAACAACTATATGCCATATTCGAATGGTTAGATTGAAGTAAGAATCAATGGTGAGGTTACTTGATTGCTAAGTAAGTAGGGAGACTTGATTGCTTGTTCTTGGTTGTTTGTATTGTCCTAGTTCAAATACCTTAGGATGATTTGTAATCAAATATGAAGATTGCTGGTATGATAAGTAAGTTGCTTGATTGTTCTTGTATTGCTTGCCATGTCCTTGCTTGCTTGTTAAGTAACGCCCCCGAGTTGGGTTCCTACTAGCCCGGGTAGAGGGTGTTACATTTTAATTGGTATCAGAGCTTTAGGTTTAGTCGATTCTAGGACTAAACTGGGCTATCATGCATCATATAGGATACTTGTGCCACCTAGGAGACTTGTATTTAATAGCTTGTGTCTTACTTATTAAACTAAATCCCTAATTGTTCTATTTAAACGTAGAATGTCTGAAACAAGACTTGGATGGGATAATGAAAGTCCTAAAGGCTCTTGAATAAAGGAGATAGTGTGAGGATGGAGCAGAATCCTCCAGAACAACAAACTCAAACCTGAGCCCAAGCCGCTGCTCAACATGAAGCTCTTGCTATCAATCTTGTGCAGCAAGAATGTCTTCTAAGTATGAAGGAGATGTTCAATCATCTAGTAACTGCCTTAAAACAAGATCATCCTATTGCTCCTCCTATTGCTTTGCCAAACCGAGCTCCTTTTGACAAGTTGGCTCAACTTCGGGCCTATATTTCATTAACACCGATGAAGCTAATCTTGAAGTAGCTGAGAACTGGTTAGAGGCTACTACTCAAATTTTAACTAAGCAACTACCTTGTCTCGATGAGCACAAACTCGAATGTGCTATAGCTTTGTTGGCTGATGAAGCTTTAAGCTGGTGGGAAACCACTATCCTAACTGCTCTTGCTAAAGCCGTAACCTAGAAATTCTTCCTCGAGGAATTCAGGAAGAAATACATCAGTGAACAATACCGGTCGAGCACCGAAAACATTTCTCGTATCTTAAGTAAGGTGGCCAACCCATTGAACAATACGTGAGTGACTTCTGCAAGTATTGCTAGTATGGGTCGGAATACATCAAGACTGAAGCTGATAAATGTTGAATGTTCATCGATGGACTGAATGATGAACTAAGTCTTATTTTCACTGCCCTAGGTATCACCGACTTCCAGAATTTAGTGAACCGGTTATTTCAATTGAAGCAAAGATGAAGGCCTCTGAGAAACGTAAGAGTGGTAATTCTGGAATGACAAACGATCCAGAAATGATGACAAGCCTCATTGGCAGTCAAAGAAAGCTAAACACTCCAAAGATCACTCCTCGAATTACACTCATGTTCAGAAGAGCAATTACTTATCAAACCTCAATCGATAACCATGCCTTCAACCCCGATCATCTCTATTGATAGTATGGGGAATTCTGGCAAAGCTACTCAATATCCTACTTGCAAGTTCTATCAGAAGCACCACACTGGGCAATGCAGAACTCAACAGAATTTGTGTTTCTTATGTAGAGCCTTCGATCATTATATCCGGGATTGTTCTTAGAATCCTAACAAGATTCCAACTCGAACATCTGCAAATGCTAGCTCAGATCCATCTAATCGAAAAAAGGGCCTGAGACAAGCTCAGTCCGAGAATCAAATCAAAGGTAGAGGCCAACATTCGGCACCTACACACCAAGAATCCTGAGCCCCTGCTCGAATCTACCACATTCGTGGGAAAGAGGAAGAAGAAGCACACGATGTTATCGTAGGTACTGTTGAATTAAATTAAAGTCTTGCATATGCTTTGATTTGATTCGGGATCTACCCACTCCTTTATAGGTTCTTCCTTGATTGCTAAGTTAAACTTAAAACCCGAACTTGTTAAAACTAGCCTTGTAGTTTCGAACTCTATAGGAGGAAATATGCATATTAACTTGTTTTGCAAGCAATGTCCTATAAGCATTCAAAATGTACCTTTTCCCATAGACCTTTATGTCTTCCCTTCTTGTGAGTTCGATCTAGTATTAGGACTAGATTGGTTAAGCAAACATGAAGCCTGGATAGATTACCAAAATAGGAGACAATATCTCTGGGGTTTAGGAAAGGAATCAATCCTCCTAATTGATAGAAAACCAACCTCAATATTTGCTACCATGACTATGAAAGATGAATTTGAATTCAGCTTACCTAGTATACCAATTGTGTCTAAATTCATTGATGTTTTTCCCGAGGAACTCCCTGGTCTCCCTCTAACCAGAGAAGTAGAGTTCGAGATTGAAGTTTAACCTGGAACAACTCGGTGTCCATCACACACTATCGAATGGCACATGTTGAATTGAAAGAACTCAAGAAGCAACTCCAAGAGCTACAAGATAAAGGCTTTATTCGGCCTAGCTCATCTCCTTGGGGTGCTCCAGTCTTGTTTGTGAAGAAGAAATATGGGACTCTGTATTGATTACAGAAAATTGAACAAGCTTACTATCAAGAATCAGTATCCTCTCCCAAGGATAGAAGATCTCTTCAATTAACTCAAGGTTGCTTCGTTGTTCTTAAAAGATCGATCTTCGATCGAGATGCTATCAAATGAGGGTAAATAAAGAAGATATACCCAAGACAGCCTTTCATACTCGATATGGCCACTTTGAATTCCTTGTAATGCCATTCGGATTAACGAATGCTCCGACTATTTTCATGGACCTCATGAACTGTGTATTCAAGCCCTATCTTGACAAGTTTGTGGTCATCTTCATCGATGACATCCTAGTGTATTCTTGGAATAAGGAAGAACACTCTGAACATCTTCGAATTGTATTACAAACTCTCCTTGAATGTCAATTGTTTGCAAAGTTCTCTAAGTGTGAATTTTGGCTATTGGAAGTCACGTTCCTTGGCCATGTCATCTCGGCAGAAGGGATTAAAGTAGACCTAAGAAAAATTCGATCCATCATGGATTGGAGACCTCGAGGAATGTTGGTGAAGTTAGAAGCTTTCTCGGTTTAGTTGGGTATTATCGGCATTTTGTCAAAGGATTCTCATCCATTGCCGTAAGCTTGACTAAGTTAACTCACAAAGATACACCTTTTGTTTAGTCAGAGAACCAACAACAAAGCTTCGATCAACTTAAACAAGCCCTGACTCATGCATTGGTTCTTATCCAACCAGGATCGGGTAAAGAATTCAATGTCTATAGTGATGCATCTCATTTAGGACTAGGATGTGTCCTAATGCAAGATGGAAAAGTGGTAGCTTACGCTTTAAGGCATCTAAAACCACACGAGTCAAACTACCCTACACACGATATAGAATTGGCAGCTATCGTGTTTGCTCTCAAAATATGGAGGCATTACTTGTACAGGAAAAAATGTAACCTGTTCACAGACCACAAGAGTCTCAAATACCTCTTGACTCTAAAAGATTTGAATCTGAGACAAAGAAGATGGCTAGAGTTCCTTAAAGATTACGATTTGGTTATCGACTATCATCCGGGAAAGAAAACGTGGTTGATGATGCCCTTAGTCTCAAACCATACTCAAGTAAACCTCTAAATCTAAATTCTATAATATTTTTATTCGAATTTGAACTTACTTGGATCACAAGTAAGCCATTTCAATACCTTACTTGTATTGCAAGTAACTACTAGAAAATCTTCCTTAATGATCTTGTTCTTTCATTTGTACCTTCCTTGGCTATCAATGCTCATTTATGTTTATCCAAAGGATGGAAATTCTTGTCTAAACTTCAAGTTCAATCTAGCTTAATCTCGAGAATCAAAGAACTCTAGCAAATTGATCCAGATCTTCAGAAAATTATACCCAAGCTAGACTCTGAGTCTAATTCTGACTTCTTCCTCAAGTCAAATGGACTCCTCTATTTCAAGGATAGAGTATGTGTTCCTAACAATGAGGAACTAAAACAAGAAATGCTACAAGAAGCTCACCAAAGCTCATTCTTGATTCACTCGGGATCGGTTAAGATGTATAAGGATCTTATGCCACTATACTAGTGGCCGGGTATGAAATCAGCTATCACAGACTTCGTATCGAAGTGCCTAACTTGTCAAAGGGTTAAATTTGAGCATCAAGTCCCTACTAGATTGCTCCAACATATCGAATTCCCTCAGTGGAAATAGGATCAGATTACAATGGATTTCATTACTGGTCTTCCTTCCACTCCAAGAAAGAATGATGATGTATGGGTGATTATTGATAGATTCACAAAGTCTACTCATTTCATCCTTGTTCGAATGAACATGAGCTTGGAAACCTTAGCCTAGCTATACATCCGTGAAGTGATTCGATTACACAGAGTACCTACAACTATAATCTCTGATCGTGATCCTAGATTTGCTTCTTGATTATGGAATTCCTTGCAGAAGGCTCTAGGAGCTAAAGTGCATCTTAGTACGACCTTCCATCCTCAATCAGATGGACAATCTAAAAGAATCATCCAAGTACTTGAAGACATGCTACGTGCTTGTGTTATAGACTTCAAAAAGAATTGGGAGAAATCTCTACCCCTAGTAGAGTTTGCCTACAACAATAGCTATCAGGCATCTATTCAGATGGCTCCCTTCGAAGCTCTATATGGAAGAAGATGTATAACTCCCTTGTGCTGGTCTGAATTGGGAGAAAGCAAGGTTTTAAGACCTCAATTTCTCAGAGAAAGTGAAGAACAAGTGAAGATCATACATGATCGATTAAAGGCAGCTTTCGATAAGCAAAAAGCTTATGCTGTCTTAAAAAGGAGAGACATCCAATACAATATTGGAGACAAGGTTTTCCTCAAAGTATCTCCTTGGAAGAAAGTCTTCAGATTTGGAAGAAAAGGAATGCTCAGCCCTTGGTTTATCGGACCATTTGAAATCATTGAAAGGATTGGTCCAGTGGCTTATCGATTGGCACTTCCTAGTGAATTCGATAATATTCACAATGTATTCCATGTTTCCATGCTCTGAAGATATAGGTCTGATCCATCTCATGTTCTTGAACCCGAAGAGGTGGAATTGAATCCCGATCTATCTTATGAAGAATAACCTATTCAGATACTAGACAAGGAAGTCAGAAGACTTCGAAACAAGAATGTTCCTCTTATCAAAGTCTTGTGGAGAAATCACAAGGTTGAAGAGGCAACATGGGAATTTGAAGAAAACATGAAGAAGCAATATCCTCACCTATTCGATTCAGGTAAATTCAAGGACGAATTTATTTTAAGGGGAGGAGAATTGTAACACCCTAAAATTGGCCTAGTAATGTTACCACAATATAAACTATAGGCTAATTGAATATATGTGGTAATCAAATTAAAAGAAGAATGAACATTGGCCATCCTTAAAATCAAATAAGTGAAATTGAACCAAATTGAATTGAAATTAAAACTAGAAGGCATAAATGAAAGGATGAAAATGTAAACATGCAAAATTCTATAGATTGCATGTAAAATATAAATTAGATTAAGGCCTTGACACATATCCTCATTGGAGGAGAACATGTGCCAATTTGGATGATGACTCATTCTAGGGAGGAAAAATAACCAAAAATTTTGTCATCTTCCTCCCCATTATCATCTACCTTGGCCGAAACTTGAGAGAGAAAAGGGGAGAGAAAATTGCATGCAAACACCTTCAATTCAAGCTTCTTGATTCATCCATTGATCAAATTTAGCTTGGAGAAGGTTATAATACTTGATTCTAACTTGTTGTAGATTGTTGAACCTTGAATTGATGATGTTTTATTGTATGAATTGAATTGGATGAATTTTATGCATGTTAGGGTCATGCTAGCTTCAATTAGAGCTTGGAAATTGAATGTTAGAAACTAAATTGCTAATGAGATATATGTGTAATTGCTGGAAATTTGAGGAATATGAAAATGAATGAAAATAGTCTTGATTAGGGACTGTTTTGATGGAGAAATAGTGTAAATATGTTAAATGAACATAGAACCCTGTTTTGAACATGTTGCTTAGTAAAAATAAGATTGAATTGAATAGATATGTTGCTGGAAAATGATTACAGCTAATTGAACTAGTTAAATTAAGCAATGGACTGCCTAGTTGATGAATTGGATGTGTAAATGTGATCAAATAGATCAAACTAGGTTCAACATGATTATGCCATGTTTTAAGCTCATTTCTAGGTGAATATTGATGGCCTAGACAGGTATGAACATGAACATGAATGGAATTGCCATGTTAGGACCTTGCTAAAATGAGTTAGGCAACTAGAAATTCAACCCAGTGTAATCTGCCCAGAATGCTCTGTTCTGGGCAGTAACTTTGAAAAATCACTATAAATTGTGTATAATGAATTTAAGGCTGAATTTTTTATGGACAACACCTTTGTATGTCGAAATTCATTATGAGAAAACAGAACCGAACTATGGGTTGTATACTGAAATGTAGAGAAGAAACACTAGGGACAGTGCAAACTGTCCAGTATACCAAGATGCCTTGTCTTTAAGTTAAAAACTGTATTAATTGGCAAAGAACTAAAATGCACGCCTTATATGTTCATAAATACAATTTTGTTAGCTTTCCAACAGTGTAAACCAATTGAAATTCCGACGTATGGAATGAAAGTTATGCATGATTTAGTGACTAGAGTGCAAGCTGCCTGGCAGCAGTTGTATAGGAAAATGCACATTGTTTTTTGGCAATTTGCAAATTGTCTTGTAAACAGTTTTAGGCCTTTGATTATGCCTTGTTTTACATGAACTAGAATGTAGAAAAGTGTAGTTAAGTGTAATGGAAAATATATATGAGCATGCTGCCAAATTTGTGTATGTTATATGCTTGTGACATTGTCTTGATTTAATGAGTATGTGAACTTGTTTTGATATGTACATGTTGTGTAATGTGATAGAACCATGAGTAAACTTGGTGGAAGAGGATAGAGTGGATCATTCTAAAGCCAAGAACAAAGGAGTGTGGATCTGAGACTAGCTAGCTTGGAGTATTGTGAGTGTAGTTATCTCTAGGGTTATGACTAGGTCCTAACCAATGCATACTTGTTTACATTCTTGAAATGTTAAATGAACCTAATAAGGGAAGAATGACTAGTAATGCATGAAATTTGATCACATCTTGAATACATGTTTTATTTGAATGCTAAGCATGTTTAAATGGTACATTGGTGCTTGTATGTGTCATGATGCATTTGATCGAATGCTAAAGACTTGCTTGAGATATCATCCCATCTTGATGAAATGAAACATGAAAATTACATTAAACGTGAGCTATGGCTCAAATGGCCTAAGAGCCTAATATGAAATGAACTTGCTTGATATGATCTTGATCTTGAAACACTTGAATAAATGGTAAATCGAACAACCTTGGTAGCTAGTTGGACTAGGTAGAAGGGCATGCCTTAGAGTCTAGAGCTCATTGTGTAAGGGTGGACTACGGTCCAGGGCTAAGGCCCCTATTTGGGGACAGACGGAGAGTACGTATGTGGTCTTTGGCAACAGTAGGAGGGTTGACCAGCACTACAGTGCATCTTGTGGCGACAGTTGGTTGGAGACTCGATTACCTATACAAACTAAGTACCAAGGGGGTTGTTTAGTGAATAAAAATTGAAATAACAATCCTACATCATATGCTACTTGTCTTGAATGCCATGAACTTGTATGTTCCTTGACTTGAAAGCATGACTCCTTGATTTCTTGTTTTGCAAGCATGTTGTGCTTGATTCATGGAATATGAATTCTTGTTGCTTGTACCTTGTTGGCCGAATGTATGATATCCTTAGCTAGGATAATCTTGATGCTTGAAAACCTTAGCTAAGATCACTCTAATGCTTGGAAGCCTTAGGTCTATACTTGATTAAATGACACATGAAACTTGAAATAACAAATGGTTAGATTTAATACTACCTCACTAAGTACATTCTTGTACTTATCACTCTCATTTTCATTCTTCCTAACTACATGATAAAGGCTTCGAGTTTGCTTGATCTTGAAGCTTGTTACCTTGAGCACGAAGCAAGTCACACAAGTTTGCCTAAGTATGATTTCATACTTTTTTTGTATATCTCTAGAATGGTGGCACTAGATTATATATAATTAGTTGAACATGAATTTTGGTACTAGTATATGATGTCTTGATGGGCCTATTATGTTATAAACCTATGGTTAAGTATGTAATGAACTTAAGTTTCATGTAATTGAATGGTGATGGCTGCGCATATGATGATGGAATGAATGATCTAATGTTTGATTTAAAGTACCTTGAATCCATTCGAAGGTCTTGCTTAGTGTACATGTCTTGCTTGAAATGAAAATTGTTTTTGATGAACCATGTTGCTTGCCTTTCATTCGAATGCATCAGAGACTATATGGTCACTCATGTGTGTGTTTATACCATGATGAGTGTGATTGTCGAATGTATAGGTGATTGTCAAATGTATAGGCATAAAGAATGACTTGATTGGAAGCTAGTTACATGCAATTAGAATGCTCAAGAAACATGTTAGTAATTTAGGGATAAGATGTACATGTATAAGACTAAGAAACAAAGAAATGAAATGGAATTAGGTTGTTTGTTAGTTCATTCGAATGATAGGTATAACATGAAGTAAATTGTATTGATAATGTAGTAACTTATAATGTAAGTATAATAGGAAACAACTATATGCCCTATTCGAATGGTTAGATTGAAGTAAGAATCAATGGTGAGGTTACTTGATTGCTAAATAAGTAGGGAAACTTGATTGCTTGTTCTTGGTTGTTTGTATTGTCCTAGTTAGAATACCTTATGATGATTTGTAATCAAATATGAAGATTGATGGTATGATAAGTAAGTTGCTTGATTGTTCTTGTATTTTTCTTGTATTGCTTGCCATGTCCTTGCTTTCTTGTTAAGTAACGCTCCCGAGCTGGGTTCCTACTAGCACGAGTAGGGGTTTTACAATAATTGTATTTATATTACAAAAAAGATTTTGTATAAATTATTTTAAACCGGAAAATTTGATTGGACACTTTAAATTTGTGGGTTGGTTGAGTGGGTTTTAGAATTTTCATCTAGTTTTGGAACTTCCATTTCATACTTATTAGAAAACTCTTGTATCCAATGCAACATTGAAAAGTCTTAATTATTGATGATGTATTGGAACGAGTTATAGAGATTCGAGACTGATAGGGAAATGACGCATATATATTAGGAACATGTGCCTTTTGAAATGTGAGTAAAGGAGTTGAGAACATCGGTTTCTAAGCTCTTTAATAGATGGTTGGTACTTGTAGAATTAAATTCCAACTGAAAATATGAAAATAAGTGGTACATTGTAGGTTTGGAGCTCTTTAAGAAGGTAACATCGGCTTGATACATTTTATAGAGTTTTGATACTGAAACAAAAAGATGCTTCTTTTGAAATTTAAAATCTATCCAACCCGACAAAGTAAAAAATGTAAGTAAAGGAGTTCTTATTCTCGGTTTCAGAACTACGAAGTCCAGATTTGGTATTCATGTTATTTTAGACCAACTAAAAAGGTAAGAATATCTAGTAACATTACAGGATACTTCCAGATGAAAGAATAGCTTATTGATTGGTAATCTTTTCAACCGCTAGGGTTGATATATGAACAACCACATTTTCCTTATAAATCGTTTATGAGGTTTCTGCATACAATAAGGAATGGGGAAAAAATAACAAAGAACAAAAGAATACACTTATGAGAGAAAGAGGGACATTTATAGATATTCTCAATATAGAAATGTGTGCAATGCCTTCATCAAATCATCTATTTATAGGCTTAAGAACTGCATAATACATTAAACTTAAATTAATGAAAACAATATTCATAATGATAAAGTTCATATCATGATAGACATCCATATAGATAAAACTTCATACAACATATAGAGAAGTTGGTCATTTTTCCTCCAATTAATATTATATTTCTCCAACCAAACACTACAATCTTATGTTCCTACCAAATAAATTGATGTGCAATCAGGCAAACGAATAGGAAATTTAAACAAACAAGAACACATGATTTTAATGAGGTTTAGCAATGTGCTTACGTCCTTGGGGAGCAATGAGCAGTTGTTCTTTTTCTTATTAACTTGATAATACAATTAGGTTACAACATAATGAATATATAAGAGTAACCCCGGTACAATATCAGTATATGAGCCATACTTAACAAATCTCCACCTTGACGAATATCATGCCCCTTAAAAGATAAACCTAGGAGTTTCTCACACATCAAAGTGGGTTGGGGTACCATGCTTCTCTAGTAATTGCAAACATTCAACAAGTCCAAGCAATGCATGAACTTGTCAGTAGTAACTGGTTTGGTCAACATATCAGCTGCATTGTCTATGGTATGCACCTTCTGTAACAATATCTCACCAGATGTAATCAACTCTCTAATCTTGTGAAACCTCACATCAATATGCTTTGCACTAGCATGATACACCTGGTTCTTAGCTAAATTAATAGCACTTTGGCTATCACAATGCAACTGAACTCCACCTTGCTGAATACCCAATTCTTTCATTAGCCCAATAAGCCATAAGGCTTATTTTACAACTTCAGCTACTGTCATGTACTCAGCTTCAGTTGTAGATAATGCCACAATAGACTGAACAGTTGACTTCCAACATATAGGCCCTCCACCAAGAGTAAAAAATACCTAGTTGTAGAGCTTCTATCATCCAAATCACCTGCATAGTCCGAATCCACATATCCTACAACCAAAGGATCATGTTGCTAACTACCAAATACAATTCCATGTCCTACAGTACCCTTCAAATACCTAGTTTAGACATGTATTCATAGACATGACCAATGGCATGAGCTAAATTAGGGTGAGTACATACCATTGCATACATTAAGCAGCTAACAACACTAGCATATGGAACCTTTGTCATCTTTTCAATTTCCTTATCTGTCTTCGGGCATTGTTTAGAAGAAAGCTTAAAATGATTCACCAATGGAGTGCTCACGGGCTTTGCATTGCTCATCCCAAACCTATCTAACACTTTTTCAACATAGCCTTGCTGAGATAATCACGGTTCCTTGAGCCTCTATCTCTGTGAATCTCCATTCCAAGAATTTTCTTTGTAGCTACTAAGTCTTTCATATCAAATTCCTACTCAATAAAACTTTAAAACCAACAACATCATGCATATTCTTCACAGCAATCAACATATCATCAACATACAGTAGCAGAAAAATAAAAGAACCATCATCAAGGCTCTTAACATAAACACAACAATCATACTCACATCGCTTGTAGCCAATCTGAATCATGTAGGAGTCAAATCGTTTGTACCACTGTTTTGGAGACTGTTTCAACCTATACAATGATTTCTTTAACCTGCAAACTAGATGCTCATTTCCAGATTGAGTGAACCCTTCTGGCTGCTGCATATAAATATGCTCCTCTAGATCACCATGCAAAAAAAGCAGTTTAACATCCATCTACTCTAAATGCAAATCCGAACAAGCTACTAGTGCAAGTACTGCCCTGATTGAAGTATGCCTAACCATAGGAGAAAAGATTTCATTATAATCAACTCCCTTCTATCGTGAAAAAACCCTTTGCTACCAATTGAGCATTGAATTTTCCCCCATCTTTTTTCACAGAGACTTCCATCTCCTCAACCATTGCAGCCATCCACTTCCCTTTCTTCTAGATAGTAATAGCTCCTTGAAAAGTAGTTGGATCATCACTGCTAATGTGAAGTGCAAAAGACACCATGTGTTCAAAACCCAATCTGCTTGGAGCTTTTACATTGGTGTATTAGAACCTCCAAATGTTGAATTAGAACTTTCACATTTCTCAGTTCTTACACCTCTCTCTATCTCTGGCTAGACTATAATTCTGCAAATCAACTATATTAGAACCTCCAAATGTTGAATTAGAACATTCACATTTCTCAGCTCTTACACCTCTCTCAACTGTTACTGGATATTGTTCTAAATCCACCAGCACATTGTCTTGGTTCTGCTGCAACATGAACTGCTCATCAAAAATTGCATCTCTATTAATCACTATTTTCATTGCAATCGGATCCCAAAACTTGTATCCTTTGATACCTTTCTTGTAGCCTAGGAAGATGCACTTCTTTGACTTTGCATCAAGTTTTGATCTTTCATCACCAGGTACATACACATAAGTAAGACAACCAAAAATCCATAAGTGTGAAAAATCAACTACATTGCTTGTCCATACCTCTTCTGCAACTTTGCCACCCAAATATGCCCATGGTGACCTATTAATGAGGTAGCATGTCATACTCACAGCCTCTACCCAGAAGCTTTTAGGAAGCCCTGCATTCAGTCTCAAGCATCAAGCCTCTTTCAATTAATGACCTATTCATCATTTCAACAGAACACCATTTTGTTGTGGTGTCTTGCATACTAAAAAATGTCTCTGAATTCTATTCTCCTCATAGAATTTTTGAAACTGTGCATCTGTGTACTCTGTTCCATTATGAGACCTTAAGTACTTGATCTTTCTACCAGTTTGATTCTCCACCTCAACTTTCCACATCTTGAACTTGGAAAATACTTCAGATTTCTGTTTCAAGAAATACACCCAAATTTTCTTAGAAAAATCGTCAATAAAAGTAACATAGTACATAGATCCACCCAATGATGTTTCCCTAGTAGGCCTCAATACATCAGAATGCACATAATCAAGAATCCCTTCAGTTTTGTGCTTCTTAGTCGTAAAACTAACTTTAGACTGTTTACCAAGAACACAAAACTTACAAAAATCGAGCTTGCAGCTTTTAACACCATGCAACAAATTTCTTTTATACAATTCAGCCATTCCACGTTCACTAAGATGACCAAGATGCATGTGCTATAGTTTCGTATTATCATCATATGACTCAACAGAATGAGCTCCACCTACAACTGTACTCCCCAACAGTTTATAGATATTCCCTGTAGTTATCTTTCCTTTCATCACAGTCAATGCACCTTTAACAATTCTAATAGTTTCCCTATCCTCATCTATTTTAGGAATAAAACCATTCTTATGCAAAGTGCCCAAAGAAATTAGATTCTTTTTCAAATATGGTATATACCTAACATCACATAATGTTCTAATAGTACCATCATACATCTTAATTCTGACTTAACCAATACCAACAATAGTGCAACATCAATCATCACCTAAATAGACAGAACCAGAATTAACTAACATGTATGTCAAAAACCACTCCATATTAGGCGTTATATGATAAGAGCATCCTGAATCAAGAATCCATGCATCCGTGAACTGAGTCATTGAAATAAAAAGCATATCACCATAACTGCAATCCGAATTATCATTCTGCACCACATTCACAGTCTTGGATGATGCATCATGTTTATCATTTGTCTGCCGTTTGAACTTTGGACAGTCTTGCTTCATATTTCTTGGCTCCTTGCACTTGTAGCAATGAATCGTCTTTTTTCCTCTAGACTTTGATCTAGAATTTCGTGTTCCATAACCCTCATTCTCTGACTTCCTTCCACATCCTTGATTACCCTTAATATATAAACCATTAGAATGAAAGCTTTCCCTGCATTGCTGGTTGTGTGCCAATAAAGTTGCAGTAATCTCTTCAACTTTGATAGTTTCTTTCCCATAAGTAAGAGTAGTCACCATGTTGTTAAGAGGAAGGCAATGAACACAACATAATCATTGCTCTATCTTCATCCTCAATCTTCACATCAAGTTGAGCCAAATCAGTGATTATTTGATTGAAGACATTCACGTGTTGTGCCAAATCATGACCTTCTTGCATCTTCACCCCATACAACCTCTTATTTAGATACAATTTATTTGTTAGAGATTTGGACATAAATTGACTTTCCAATTTCTTCCATATTTTTCTGGAGACGACTGATCCATTACGTGATACATAATCTCATCGGCCAAACATAACCGTATGGTTCTAGTTGCTCGCTGCTGCAGTTTTTCTCAATCTTCATCCTCTATCGATGCTAGTTTTTCAGATCGCAAAGCCTTTAAAATCCATTGCTGCGCTAACAGATCCTTTACCCTCGTCTATCACAATCCGAGGTTACCCTTACAATTGAATTTTACCAGTTCAAATTTTGCACTGGACATAGCCATCTCAACCTGAAATATAATGCCACTTGTTGTGCAATTAGGCAAACGAACAAGAAATTTAAACAAACAAGAACATAGAATTTTAACGAGGTTCAGCAATATTCTTACATCCTCGGGGAGCAATGAGCGGTTGTTCTTTTTCTTATTAACTTGATAATACAATTAGGTAATAACATAATGAATATATAAGAGTAACCCCAATAAAATTACCAAAATACCCCATACCGTACAGCTCCGCTCCAGCATCTATCCTTTATTAGTATATGAGCCATACTTAACATAAACCAACTAAAAGTTGCGACATTTTACATTTTATGTTAAACAAGGAAAACAGCCAAAGAGCAACGCACATCAACTACTTAAAGAATCCGCTCTGCTTTTCCAAGTAGAACCAAAGCAACAAACAGTAGTATTTTGGGTAATCTTTTTTGAAATTCTTTGAAAATACTCTATCTACTATTGTGCATTACAAAAATAACGGCTAATCATAACCTTTCAAATACCAATGTTTGTCGACACAAGAAACCTAAAAACAACACTTCTCCCGGATCTATAAAATGAAGTCTTTGTATTTTAGTCATCGCCACCAATACTCCTAATATAATATTGTAGAGAATCAAACTGAAAGGGAAAAAAATACACCACTCGCATAATCAGGATATGAAACTACGGACCATGGATACTCCTATTTATAATAGAAAAAAAGATGCCCGATGTTTATAATACCATACTATTAGAAAAATGATTTTCAAAAAATGGTATTAAACTCACAATCTTAAATGTACAAATTTAATTTATGGGTTGGTAGAGTTAGTTTCGAAACTTCCATTTCATACTTATCTGAAAAATGGTACCCAATGCAACAATTGAAAAGATTTATCCACTGTTGACATATTAGAACGAGTTACAGAGATTATAGGCTGATAGAGAAAATATGCATATATATTGGGAACATGCGCCTTCAGTACACCAATTTCGGAGCTTTGTAATAGTTGTTCGGCACTAGTAGAATTAGATTCCAACTGAAATAATGAAAAATTATGCAACATTCTAAGTTGGGATCTCTTTGATGACATAACATCAGTTTGGAACAGTTTATAAAGTTTCGGTACTAACACTAAAAAATGTGTCTTTTAAATTTTGAAATCCTTCTAACCTGGCAAAGTCATATAGGTAAGCAAAAGAGTTCTTTATATCGGTTTTGGAACTACTAAGTGAGGTTTTGATATTGATATTATTTAAGACCAATTGAAAATGTAAGAATATTTAGTAACATTATATGTTTTATACTTCTAGACGAAACATGAGCTTATTGGTTGGCAATCTTGTCAACCGCTAGGGTTTAAATATGAACAACCACATTTTCCCTATAAATATCGCCACTATATGTTTTGCATCGTCTACCCCATATTAAACTGATATCCCGCATAGACATGTCTGTACGGGTGCTTTTTGTTATTCAAAGACAAATGTGTAATGATGCTTGGCAGGTTCATCAAGTAGCCCCTTATCTTCTTTCTGATAAACATCTCTATCATAGGTTACATAGTTCTTTAATTGTAAGCTTTGCTTTTCATAAATATTTTAATTATCATTATTATTCTTTAGTAATGGCAGAAGTTGATGGATCTCCATATCATTATCAAGTTCGAATGGCTGCACCTGCTGGCAGCCTTTATGAAGGCCATGAATTTGACATTTCCATTATCTTCCCACTTGACTACCCTCACTCTCCTCTTAGGGTAATTAACCTGCCAAGATTGTTGTTTTATCTTGGTCATTTTTTTACACTGCAGCAATTAATGGATAACGATTTTATGTCTTTGTAGATTGTTGTTAAATTTGAAGGCGATTTATTCCACCCAAACATTATTGAGTCTGGCGCCATTATGTTGGCCATCCTACATGAAAGTTGGAGCCCTTGTATTAGAGTTGTGGACATTTTTGAGGCTATAATGGATTTGTTGTGTACTTCAAACATAGACGTTCCTCACCCTAATTGTGAGGGTGTTGTTTTAATTTACAAGAGGAATCCCCGGCGCTTTGCAAAGTATGCAAGGAAGATTATGAGTTGAAATGTTTATGTGTTGGCCATATCTTATTACGTTCAATTTTAATATATGGATGCGTCTGGTAAATTTTTGATACTATAATTTTTTTATTTACAACCGCTAATGTCACAATTTTTAAACAATGGATGTCTATTTCTAAAAATTTTCAACCAAATCATCAATTGAAAACATTAGGATAACAGGTACTAATTTTAGTTTAGCATGATAAGGTCGAAATTGTATACACAAACGTTTGCTACTCGTCCTAGGTTTCACGTGCTTCGAAAGACCCATGATATAATAATTCCTCGTTGACAAGCAGTTTGCAAATTAATAATATGAAGAATAAATTTGTAAATATGAAAATTATATATAAAGATTTTGTTTACTTTGTTATATGTTGTGTTCTAAAATTTGAAAATATTAATATAAAACAATTTGAAGTATGTTTAAGGGAATAAATAATTTTTATAAATATGTTGTTCTTATGAAGGAATATTAATTAGGAATAAGAATTTCTATTTTTACAAAAATTAGGGTATAAGGAAATTTGAAGTGAAAACATGTCAAATTACTTTAAGTAACACTACTTTATTCACTTTATAAACTAACCAATCGAATCTTACAAACAAGGAATTGGTATATCTGAATTATCATGGTTTTCTTAAAAGGGTTTAGGTTAAGGTTAAGGTTTATGATTTAGGATGTAAGTGCTTCTAGGGTTTAGGTTTTCAAAAATATGCCAGTGTTCGGTTAGCATTGGTCACCTCAAATACTCTGTTTGGTGAGTTAATAGTTTATGAGATTAAATTTAATAGCTTTAAGGTTTTCTTGGTTTAAGATTTTGGTATTCTTTGCTATTGGTTTAGGGTTTATGGTGTTGTCTACGGATATAGTCTATGCAAAGAAATATTTTGTGTATGCAAACTATGGCACATTTGTAACATTTATGGCACATTTAATTTTTTTCCTTATCAAATGGAAGTTTCAGCCAGTAACCAAAAACATATGACACTATTGGGAACATTCTCCTTTTGAAATGTGAGTAAATGAGTTAAGAACATTGGTTTTTGAGATCTTTAATAGATGATCAGTACTAGTACAATTAAATTCCAAGTGAAAATTTGAAAGAAGTGGTACATTGTAGGTTGGGGGCTCTACAATAACATGAAATCGGTTTCATACGGTTTATAGAGTTTCTCTACTGACATTGAAAAGACTCGTCTTTTGAAAATTTGAATCCCTTCCAACCCAGAAAAGTAAAAAATGTAAGTAAAGAAATGTTTGTTCTTAGTTTTGAAACTACTATTTTAAGATTTGGTACTGCTATTAGCTAAGACCAATTGAAAACTTAAGAGTATCCAGTAGCATTATGGGTTTTATAATTCCAGACGAAACAATAGCTTATTGGTTGGTAATCTTTTCAACCGATAGGGTTGATATATGAACAACCACATTTTCCCTGTAGTTTATGTTGTTGTGAATAAAATAAAGAATGAGACAAATAATAACAAATAAAAAGAACAAATGAACATAGTGATGAGAGAAAGAGGGAGATTTATATTTATTCTCAATATAGACTTTAATGCAATGCCTTCATCAAAGCATCTATTTATAGTCATAAGAAGTACACAATACATTAAACTAAAATTAATGAACATAATATTCATAATGATAAAGTAAATCAAATCTCCTTGATAAAGTTCATAACATGATAGACTTCTATATAGATAAATATTCATAAAACATACAGAGAAGTTGGTAACCTTTTCCTCCAATTAATATTATATTTCTCCAACCAAACACTGCAATCTTATGTTCTACCAAATAAACCAAATAAGAGTTGCGACATTTATGATCGTAGTATGCAAACTATGACACTTTTATAAAAGTTACGGTATGTTTAATTTTTTTTACTGATGCGGGTTTCGCTACATGTAAAGGAAAACTTAAACCAAAATCATTACAAATACATGTTACATTTTATGTTAATAGGGAAAATGACCAAAGTACATCACACATCAACATCTTTAAGAATCCGTTCTACATTGGTCGCCTTCCCAAGTAGAACCAACAGCAACAAACAACAATAGTTTGGGAAATCTTTTTCGAAATTCTTTGAAAATACTTTATCTGTTGTTGTGCATGACCAAACTAATGACTAATCATAACCTTTCAAATACAATTGTTTGTCAAAATGAGAAACCTAAAAACAACACTTTTCCCGGATCTATTAATTATGACTAAGAAATTCTATTTTGACAACATCTAAGGTATAAGAAAATCTGAAGTGAAAAACTTCTCTAGTTACAATACTTGATTCACTTTTTCCACTAAGCAATCAAATTAAAAAATAGGTTTTGCTATATATGTGAAGTGTTTGGACGAAATAAGCCTTGATTTGTTTGAATCCTTTTTACAAAATAATTTTAAAAGGGGAAAATTCTTCATGATATATATATGTATATGTATGTATGTATGTATATGTATGTATGTATGTATATGGGGGGACGGTCAGTTTCCAACACAGATCAATAGTTTCGCCAGTGCGACCTGCGTTCGCCTTCGTCTTATGATTGCGCAATCTTCGCAACTCCGACTTGCATTATCCGCCTCCCTATGTAATTCCAAAACAACAAACAATAGTATTTGAAAAATCTTGAGACAAAGGTTTTTCAAATACTATGTCTATTGTTGTTCATCCCTAGAAATGGCTAATCATAGCCTTTCAAATACCATTTTTTGCCGATAAGAAAAACCAAAAAATGATCAACACTCCTCTAGGATCTATAAAATGAAGTCCATGCACAGTAGTCATTGCTAGCAGAGAAAAAACATAAACCACACATAATTCTATAGAGACGAAAACTAGGAAGAAAAGAATTGTTGATTAGGATATGAAACTATGACCTATTTATAATAGAACAAGGAATATCACACCCAGGTTTTAGGATTTGTTTATAATCACGGGCATATGGTCCTACTTTTACAGTTCCTATATGTAAACCTATTTCGGTACTCTAAAAAATATTTTGAACCAATGTTCATGATATTTAAATCATGAATCCATAAAGTATAGTTCAAATTTTTGGGTTGGTATGCTTGGTTTCGAACTTCCTGATCTCGTTTAGAAACCTCTTACTCAAAATTATAAGCACATTATTCTTCCCAATGCAACATGTGAAAAGACCTATCTTCTGATAACGTATCGGAATGGATTACAGTTATTCCAAACTGACAGTGGAAAGACCCTTTTATATTGGGAAAATGCATCTTCTAAAATTTGTAATCCATTGAAAAACCAATATTAATTAGACACGCCCATTTTCAAACACGCCAAAACACTTTATGGCACATTTAATATTACTACGAAAAAATAGTTCCGAGCAGTAAGCACAAATTGTAACTAGTTTCGAACCTATAAACATGGCGAAACATAAACTAAAATTGTTAGTAAAACATATAATATTTTAGATTTCATGTGATAACGTTAGATACTCATCATATTATTATACTCTATTTATATCCCAATTATTCCTTTAGCACACGTTTTACTTGTTCATTCTCACAAACATTACAATTGTTAACATATTATTTACTTCATAAGATTTTATATTTACCCCAATAATTTTTATATGGTGATATTTGTGTTCATTTTAGTTCATATTGTAAGAGTAACTACTATGTTGTAATTTAGGGGTTTTGCTGTTTATGAGATTAATTTCCAAATTCTTTAATGTTTTTGTTCTTTAGGATTAAGTTCTTATTGTTAGTGGTTTAGGGTATAGGAAATAGGGTGTAGTTTATGTTAATTACTTTATTAGATGAATTTTTATGCCTTAATGTTAGTTCTAAGGTCTTTAAAGTTGATTTTGATGCATTTTCACTAGATTTCGTGCCTTCGATATCGGTACCGCCCATATCGTACTGATACGGCCTTCAACTAGTACCGATACAGCTTACACCCTGATGGTACGTACAGTCAAAAAGTGATTGTTTTGTCTCCTTTTTGCATGTCTTGTATGCTTATGATTCATATTTCATAAATGGCATGTTTAAATTGAATTTCTTGGTTTATTTGCTTTATTTATTTAAAATTCAATGTTTTTTCTCTTGAATTGTTGGACTAATAATTTATTTGATGCTTAAGTAAGAGGGAGTCATTTTAAATTTCTTTTCATGTTAATTTTTTTGGTCTCTTTTCTCCATATGTTATTTTACACCAACAATTGATAGGAAATATCAATTGATACTAATTTTTCCAACAATTGGTGTTTTGAACTTAATGTGATTTCAATCTTAGTTTTGAAATATTTTTATATAACAAAAGGGGAGAGATGGTTGAAAAATTCAATTTTAAAAAGAAAAGGGGGAGTTTTAAATATTTTCAAAATATACAAAATATATTATCTTTTTTTTAATATTTTCCTAAGGGGGAGTTTTCACAAAAATAAGTTTTCAAGTAGTTTCGTTATATCAAAAAGGGGAGATTGATAAACCTATTTGATTTTGATATAACTTATAGAAAAATGTTTTTGAACTTAAACTAATTTGCAAAAATATCTCAAAGTCCATAAACTTGGAAAATATGTTTGAAATGTTTGCAAAGGGGTTTGACATGTTTTGAATGTTTTTAAATAGCCAAAGTGTCAACAACAGATCTTGTGTATCGATATGGTTTTACCCGTTCTGATACCTATAGTGCTCGTACCGATATGGTTTTTAAGAGTACCGATACAATTTTCAACCCCATGTTTTCCAAATTCCAGTAGCCAATTTTTGTACTGATACAGGCCTAGCCGTACTGATACGAAAGGGTTCTTACTAATACCATGTATTACGTATTGATACCCCTATCTAATAAATGCTCCAACAACTGTTTCTGTTTAAGGCAGGTACCGATACCGAAGCCTCATGTACCGATACACCCTGTTCTAGAACTACATTTATGGTTGGAATTTATGTCCCAATGGCTCTTAACAAACCTCAATGGCTAGTAACGGCCATGAAGTTGTTAGAGGGTTTAAAAGACCACTCCAAGCATCTATGGAAGAACAACGACATATTGCCAACATTCATGTATTGAGAAATTGTTTTTGAGCTTAAATTGTCATATTCCTTATAGAAAACACTAGTGAGCCAAATTGTCACATTTGCTCAAGTGTTTAGGATTTGGTGAGTGAGCTTAATTATGCAAACATTGTACCTTAGAGGGTTTTCTAGTTTGCTATTATTGTTCTCTTTTAAAAGGAGGGTTTGCTCAAAGCTTTGGGATATAAGCTTTGAGTGTGTAAAGGTTTCCTCTTGAGCCTAGAAAAGGGAAGAAATTCTTAGTGAATTTGGGAAAATCCTTAGTGGGAAACTAAGGTAGTGGATATAGATCTTAGTTAGAAGCTTGAACCACTATAAATCCTTGTGTCCAATTTTTAATTTCTATTGCTTCCACCTCAATCACCTTAAAACCAATTCACCCCCTCTTGGCTACTTGGTTAATCGTGTGAGCCTTCCAATAATTGGTATCAGAGCTTTATCTCCACGACGGATTAACATCCTAGAGTCGATCCTTGAGGTTCTTTACATTTCTACACTAACCAGAGTTAATGGCGCAATCCACCGATAGGCCATCTTTCTTTGACAGGACCAACTATGCCTATTGGAAGAATAGAATGATATACTTCATGAAAGCCAAAGATTATCATCTTTTAGACATTCTTCAAAAAAGCAAGGCATAATGGAGTGTGGATGATCGTAAGAAGATGGATCTAAGCGTGAAGGTATTGCACATTATCTTTTGTGTACTTGGCCCGGATGAATATACCAAAGTATCTTCTTGTAAGAGTGCCAAGGAGATTTGGGACAAGCTTGAAGTTACTCATGAAGGAACCAATAAAATGAAGGAGACCAAAATTGGTTTTCTCAACCTTGAGTATGAGAAATTCAAAATGGAACAGGATGAAAACATCACCAAGATATTCGATAGATACTCCGTCATCGTCAATAAACTTAAAGGTTATAGAGAAATCATTCTAGAAGACAAGGTTGTTAGAAAGCTTATCTATTCTCTTCCTAAGTCATGGGACTCAAAGAAGACTTCCATCATCGAAGCCAAGGATCTCAAGACATTGAATTTTGATGCTCTTTTGGGGTCTTTTCTCACTCATGAAATCATGAAGAAAAGAAGAGAAGAGGAAAAGAAGAAGGGGAAGAAAAAGATAACCGAGCAAGGCATTGACGTGAATGTTGTTGCTCTTAAATCCTCCTCAAGCCAACAATAAGAATATAGTGAAGAGAATAGTGTAGATGAAGAAGAAGAGATGGTCAAGCTCATCAAGAAATTTGTCTAATTCATGAAATAACATAAGGAAGAATTAAGTCATGAATCGAGGATGAAAAGGAATAATCCCATCATATGGTTTGACTACAAAAAGCCGACGTACACCAAGTATGATTTCCCTCATTTCAACAAGAAAATAATAAAGGAAAAAGGCATATGTGGCTACATGGAGTGATGAAGAGGACTCCACGGGTAATGAAGTAGCTCACCTATGCTTCATGGCTATCCAAGATGAAGAGGTAACTTCTAACTCGTCAAATTTAAATTCCTATACCTTTGATGAGTTATAAGATGTCTACGACGATTTAGTTTTGGAGTTTAAAGCTTCATTTTTGAAAAATAATAAATTGATTTCAAAATTAAAAATAAAAAATAATTTGCTTTCCAAAACTAATTTATAACTTGAAGTAAGATGTGAAAACTTTGCGAAAAAGATTTTTATTTGCAAAACTTGATTTCAAAAGTTCAAAAAGAAAAAGATTTGATTTACAAAAGCCTTGAAAAGAAAAATGGAGAATGCTCCAATTTTTTTTTGTAAAATCAAACTTTTATCAAAAACAATCTAGTTCCCCTAGAATTTTCAAAGGTAAAATTGTTAAGGACATTTGGGTCCCTAAGGGACTAATTTGTTCAAAGAAAAAGGATGAAATTGAAAAATGGATTCCAAAGGGACTAAAGTATTTGGGACTAATGCCATTGGATCCAAAGCAATTTGGATACAAAAAATCACTTGATTGTCTTTTGTAGGTGTACTTTAGCAATTGATGGTCAAAGTCAAATCTTGGAAGCTCTTAACACACAAAGGAGGAAGGACACTTGGAGAAGGAAGGCTTAACATCCTACCTTGGTTCAAGTGGTAAAAATTTATTTTCATGCAATTGCTTAATCATGGTATCCTTGTCTAATTTTGATGTTGATCTAAGCATGATTGTATGACTCCATGTTGTGCATAATTACATATGTTTGGGGAGTCTCAAATTGCATGAGTTACATGTTTTTGGCCTCTATGCTTGATTTTTATGTTTTTGGCCTTAAACTTGTAATGCTTGACTGAATTTGGTGAAATTCATGCTCTTTTATGCTTAAATGTGTCATCTTGAGAAGCATGTTGTTGTTTTGTGGCAAAAATGATCAAAATGCATATCTAAGACTTTGTATGAACTTTTAGTTAATTTGTAAGGTCTTTAAAGTAGATTTTGCTTTATTTTCACCAGATTTTGTGTCTTCGATACCAGTACCACCCACATCATCTTGATCTGACTTACACCACCATAGTGCACTTTAAAAATAAAAAAAGGGATTGTTTTGTCTCCTTTTTGCATATCTTGTATGCTTATGATTCATATTTCATAAATGGCATGTTTAAATTGAATTTCTTGGTTTATTTGTTTTATTTATTTTAAATTCAATATTTTTTCTCTTGAATTGTTTGACTAACAATTTATTTGATGCTTGAGTAAGAGGAAGACATTTTAAAATTCTTTTCATGTTAAATTTTGTTTTGGTCTCTTTTCTCCATATGTTATTCTACACCAACAATTAATAGGAAATATCAATTGGTACTAATTTTTCCAGCAATTAGTATTTTGAACTTAATGTGATTTTAAACTTAGTTTTGAAATATTTTTGATATAACAAGAAAGGGGAGAGGGTTGAAAAATTCAATTTCAAAAAGAAAAATAGGGAGTTTTAAATATTTTCAAAATATACAAAATATATTATCTTTTTAAAAAAGTATTTTCCTAAGAGGGAGTTTTCACAAAAATAATTTTTTAAGTGGTTTCGTTATATCAAAAAAGGGAGATTGATAAACCTATTTGATTTTGATATAACTTATAGAAAAATATTTATGGACTTAAACTAATTTACAAAAATATCTTAAAGTCCATAAACTTAAAAAATATGTTTAAAATGTTTTCAAAAGGGTTTTTGAAATGTTTTAAATGTTTTAAATAGCCACAGTGTCAAAAATAGGCCTTGTGTATCGGTACAGTTTGACCCATATCCATACAGTTTTTAAGAGTACCGATACATTTTTTTCATCCCCAAGTTTTCCAAATTCTAGTAGCCAATTTTCGTATCAATAGAGGCCTAGCCGTATCATTACGATAGGTTTCATACATATATCATGTATCGCGTACCAATACCCTTGTGTAATAAATGCTCCAACGACTCTTTTTGTTTAAGGCAAGTACCGAAACCGAAGCCTCGTGTGTCAATACGCTCTGCTCTAGAATTGCATTTATGGTTGGAATTTATGTCTCCAATGGCTCTTAACAAACCCCAACGGCTAGTAACGACCATGAAGTTGTTAGAGGGTTTAAAAGATCACTTCAAGCATCCATGGAAGAACAAGAAACATATTCCTAACATTCATGTATTGAGAAATTGTTTTTGAGCTTAAATTGTCATATTCCTTGTAGACAACACTAGTGAGTCAAATTGTCACATTTGCTCAAGTGTTTAGGATTTGGGTGAGTGAGCTTAATTGTACAAACATTGTACCTTTGAGGGTTTTCTAGATTGCAATTATTTGTTCTCTTGTAAAAAAAGGGTTTTCTCAAAGCTTTGGGGTATAAACTTTGAGTGTGCAAAGATTTCCTCTTGATCCTAGAAAAAGGGAAGAAATTCTTAGTGAATTTGGGAAAATACTTAGTGGGAAGCTAATTAGTGGATGTAGAGCTTAGTTAGAAGCTTGAACCATTATAAATCCTTGTGACTAACTTTTAGTTTCTATTGCTTCCACCTCTATCACCTTAAAACCAATTCACTCCCCTCTTGGCTACTCGGTTGATCGTACGAGCCTCCAAACATTTATGGTTATTGGTTTACAAGATTAATTTGTATGGTTTAAGGTTTAGTGTTTAGCTTATTGTATGAGATTAATTTCAAGCATTATATATTTTATATTCTACAATCTTTATATTCTACAATCTATATATAATATACCATACATTATGATATTATTATTAATATAGTCTATGCTATATGTCTCCAATGGTCTTTACTCTATTATACTGATATCATGATACGTGAATAAGTCATGTGTAACATGATGATATTTTCTTAGGGTTATAGAATTATAGCCTATAGGTTTGGGAGTTTAGTGATTAAATTGAATCACATGTATTTTTCATTTATGCAGTTAGGTCTAATAAAGTAAAGATGGTGTAATTGTTGTTGACCCAGATGATCCTCACCCGGATTGTGAGGTTGTTGCTCTGATTTACAGGATGAATTTGCAAAGTATGTGAGGAAGATTATGGGTTGAAATATCTATGTATTGGTCATATCTTCTTATGTTCAATTTTTAATATATGAATGTGTCTGCTAAAATTTCGATACTATAACTTAGAATTTGAAGCCGTTAATGTCACAATTTCCTTTCATATGTTTAGGATATAACCTACCATTTGCGAGCTGAATGACATTTTCATATATTATAATTCAAAAGATGCAAGATGGGAGCAATAACTATGGCCTATTTATGGCATGTTCACAAAATTTCCCTTAATTAGTGTTCTTATGAATGACTATTAATTATGAATAAGAAATTCTTTTTTGCCGAATCCTCATGGTTTTCCTGATTTAGGATTTAGGATGTAGGTGGTTATAGGGTTTAGGTTTCATGATAAATAAATTGAAAATTGTTAAAGTATAGTTCACTTTTTCAGGTTGGTAGGCTTCATTTCGGACTTTCTAAACACGTTTCAGAACTGCTTACTCATAATTCTCTACACACTGTTCTGCCCAATGCAACAATTGAAAAGACTTGTCTTTTATAACATTTAGGCCACATTTACTTTTTTACGGTGATATGGTCCTACTTTTACAGTTCATACATTTAAACATGTTTCGGTAATCCTTAAAATATTTTGGAACAATGTTCATGATAAATAAATTGAATATTGTTAAAGTATAGTGTAAATTGTCGGTTGGTAGTCTAGTATCGAAATTTAATAACTGGTTTTGGAACTATTTATTAAGACTTATCCGATAACTGTTTTGCCCAATACAACAATTGAAAAGACATATCTGGAGCTGTCGTATCTGAACGGGTTACAGAGATTCAAAACCGACAGTGAAAAGACTCTTTCATATTGGGAACATGCGTCTGAAGATAAATTCAATTTTTTTCCAACACGCGAAAATACTTTTTAACGTGTTCTTTTAGTACCAGTTGGTAATGTAATGGATTACATTTATGGCTAATTTAATATTATAACAGAAAAGACAATTCTGCGTGGGAACCACAAATTGTAACTAGTTTCTAACCAATGAAAATGGGTTTCAATCTGTATCTTGTGAAACAAAAATTGAAATATTTAGTAAAACATGTAATATTTTAGATTTCACGTGAAACGTGCAACACTGTATATGCAAACATTCAATACTCAACTTATTATATTACTCTATTTAAAACCCAATTATTCCTTAAGTAGACGTTTTACTTGTTCATTTTCACAAATATTACCATTCTTTACATATTATTTACTTCCTACGATTTAATATTTACCCTAATGATTTTAATATGGTGATATTTGTGTTCATTTTAGTTCATAAACTTGTAATAGTTTAGGTTTTTTGGTTTATGACAATAATTGTTTTCTGTTTAATATTTTGTGGTTTAGGATGTATCTCTTATTGTTAGAGGTTTAGGGTTTTTTGTGTAGTTTACGTTAATTTCTTTATGAGATGTATTTTATGGGTTTAGGGTTTATGATTTATGATTTATGGCTTAATATTATCATATTTAGGGTTTATGGTGTAATTTATGGTTAGTGCTTTATGAGAATAATTTGTGTGGTTTAAGGTTTAGTGTTTAACTAAGTGTATAAGATTAATTTCAAGCATTATATAGTCTATATTCTACAATCTATATATAATATACCATACGTTATGATATTATTATTAGTTTAGTCTATGGTATATGTCTCTAATGGTCTTTACTCTATTATACTAATACCGTGATACATGAATAAGTCGTGTGTTACGTGCTGCTATTTTTTAGGGGTTATAGGGCCTATAGGTTTATGTCACTAGTAAGGTGTACGAATTTAGGGATGAAATTGAATCACATGTATTTTTCATTTATATAATTAGGTCTAATAAAGTAAATATGGTGTAATTTTTGTTCATTATAGTCCATAAAATTATAATTTTATCCAAAATTGACTCATATTTATTTATAACTTTTGTAATTTAGTCCAAAGCCTTCAATTTCATTAATTTAGTTCAAACAATACAAATTATAAGTCCATATAATTATTCTAAAACTATAGCTCCAATTTCAATAGTAACATAAATTTGGAATCTATAGATGTAATACCTGAAAGTTTGGTTAGTGACCAAAATGAATAAAATAAAAATTTGGTGGCTAAAGTGAAAATTTTTGAAAAGTTTGAGCACTAAAATAGTAATTTTCCCAGAAATAATTTTTATCTCATAAATGGATAGTTCACCTACAAGAAGTGGGTTGGAAACGAGGTCTTTAAATTAATGTGGGATTTTGATTTTCAGGAAATTATATGACAAAGTTTCTAGAATTTTTTGGATAAATGGATCTAATATAAATTCAACAAGAAAGTGATATTAGCCATTGGATGGAAGGCTAAAAATGTCAATACAAATGGTTATAATGTTAAAATTAATATTGACCATATGATTAAGATATTTTTTCCATGTTAAATCCTAGCCATTGGATTAAAGGGACAAGATGGAAATTTGAGTTTGATTCAAGGGAAAAACTGGAAATTGATATAGTTCAAGGGCAAATTAGTAAACTACCAACTCAAGATTAAATATAGGCCATTGGATGAAGGATGATGACATGTGGCAAACTATGGATTCATTGGATTTGAGGCCAAAATAGTCATTTGACTATTTGGAAGATATTTTACTAATTATAGATATTAAAAATGACAAATGGCATAAAGGAAAAGAAAAGAAAATACAAGATTGTTCATCTTTCTTCTCCAAAATGTGATCTACCAAGGAACAAAGGTAAGAATTCTAATTTTTGATTTTTCATCCCTAAATACTTGGATTTAGGGTTATAGAATGAAATACAATTTTGTTCTCCATTGAATTCTCTTTCATTTGGAATAAGAAATTCATAGAATAGTTGAAGATAACTCTTGAATTTTGAAGAGAGATAATTTAAGGTTTAGGGATCCAAATGAATTAGGATTGTTATGTGATGTTATATCATTTGCATACTTGATTGAAATTGAAATTGATGTATTTTGGATGGAATATCATTTGGTTAATTAGGTTTTAATTTGTTTAAGGATTCAAGTTGAATTTGGAGTTTTCATGAAAGGAAAATGTTGGAATAATGTAATTAAAGGTCAATTTGAGGAGTTAGAATGGTTAAAGGATTCTAAAGATGTGAATTATGAAATCTGCCCAGAATTTTAGTCTTTGGCGGTGAGTTTAGAAATCCACCAAAAAATTCATAAAAATTATTAGAAACTAAGACAAATACCATTGTATTCTTGGTTTAGTCTAGTTTTGTTTAAAACAAACAGTGACTGATTTCAATTTGTATATCAAAAGATATGAATTTTTAAGTGATGAAAGGTCAAAAAACAATGTAGCAGTCTGCTCCCAAATTCAGCACTGGAATTCGACTTCAAATATTTGTCATAAATTGTACTAGTTGAATTTGAACTATTCGTTTATATGGTTGAAAAGCTTATCGAATCTAGCTTTTGTCAAGACAAATGGAATTGAATACCGAGATATATATTATTTTATATAAATATTTCTTTGAAGGTAGCGCAGGCTGATAGATTATAAAATGAATGTCTTATTGGTATTATTAATTGTGCATGTAAGGGATGAATGTGAAGCACTACAGTAAACACGAGAAATAGAAAATTCAGTAGATAAAGAAAATGAACAAACTCGAATTTCTCTTAAGTTATTCAATTTTTTGGATAAGAAGTGTTAAGGTGAGTGCAATTGTATACATATCATAATATATTGATGTTTTATACATCATTGGGGTGGATTGCGACAAGCTTACCTGAATTTTTATTGTCATTGAGCATATGATTGACATATTATAAACATCTCAAGATTGAACTTTAAAATTCATTGATAATTTAATTACTTACATACGTAAGTTAGAAATGTTATTTTGGGTATGAACTGCCTAATGTTATTATATGTTGCTATACATTGGCATGGATAAAATATTTATTAATATAAAGTCCAAGTATTTTATAGAGATTTGAAAGTATAGTTGGCTAGCCATAGAGTCATAAACATCTGTATAAATATTCTAAGCACTACGGTGCAACATTTATGTACACAAGGAAGGTTGGGTATACGAGAGTACTTTGGTACATATTAAAGCAATTTGGTGCAACTTTTATATATACTCAAGGAAGGTTGGGTATACGGGGATGATTCATGTACTTAGATTCTCTTATTTAAATACTTTGGGCTATGATAAAAAAGGAAATGACTAAGGTGCAGATAATTATGCATTAGTTTAATATATTGATGTTGCAATGGCAACAAATGGTAAGTAAGTTAAGCTTGAAAGCTTAATATTAATGGTAAGTCTTGATATAATTTTAAAGGAATTGAACAAACATATTCTATAACACCCCGATTTTGGGCTTAGAAGTTAGTCGGGTTGGCTAAACGGTTCCGTTGAACCGGGTTCAAGCGGTTTAGACTCATTTCGAGAATAATTTGGAATAAAAGGTTTTTGAGTGAGATAAAATATGGGAAAATGTTTTAAAATCCTAAAGTGATGTTTTTAAGGTTTTGGTGGGTTCAATTTGACAAAATGGATTTGTTTTAAATGACATTTTGAGAAAGGTGACTAAATTGTAAAGATTGTAAAATGTATTTTGATGACTAAATTAAAAGGAGTCAAGTCTTAGAATCTTTAGGGAGCTATTACACCAAGATGTTTTAGCCTTTTCCCTTATTTTGGTATTTTAAAGGTTTATTAAAATGATTTATTAAATGCTTTAGTAAAAGGAATTTCCAAAAAGGCTTAAACATTTCTTACGTATCTTCCTATTTTCTCATCTCTTTTCTCTCTACTTTCTCACTTGCCTAACTAAACTTCTTTCACTAAAATGATGAGAAATCAATTTATTTGATTTCCTTCTTGGTTTCTTAAATTGATCCTTACATTTCTACACCAACTAGCATTGGATTTCTTGAAGGTTTTTTCATCTAAATCTTTGCCAAACAAGGGAAAAGCTTGTGTTAAAGGTGATCTTCTAAATTATCCTCTAAACAATGGTTCTTTATTGAAATTCTCAAGTTCTTGATTCTTGTAATTTGTTTTTTAAATTGATTTGAGTTAAAGAGGGTGATATCTTGCTTTGCTTTGATTTAGGTTTAATTGATGAAAATGGTTGAGATTCGTTTTGGATTATTATTGCTGCATTTTGAATTAATTTTAATCATAAATTGATGATTAATAATGTGGTAAAGTGGGTTTTAACGTTGTAATCACGAAACTAGGTGAATTGCTAGATTTCTAGGTTGAAATCTTTGAGATTATGGCTTGTTTGTGTTGTTTAATGGTTTCTGGTGGTAAAAAGATATTGAGGGGATGTTTTTAGATGTGTTTTGATGTTGTTTAAAGGTTAATCTCATTGAAAAATGGCTGGAGATTGTTTAGAAAGGATTCACTGATGTTTTCGGTTGATTTCGGATGCCGCTTGTTGGGTTTTTATTAGAGTGAGTTGTGGAGTTAAGTTGATTGAGGTTTTGATGCAAGAATGTGCATTAATCCTCTTTTTTATTTTGGTTAGAAGCAGGGGAGGTTGATCCGGCAATGTTGGAAGAAGTCTCGGTTGATTTGGAGGCTTGAGATCACTTCAGCAAAGCAAGCAGAGCATTGTCGGTTAGCGGAATTGGTTTTAAAACTTTTGAAGGTTTGAAAGCAAGGTTTGGGGGTTTAGATTGAGCTTGAAACGCTAATCTAAGCTTGAAAGTAAGTATGAAAGATTTCACTCTCGGTATTTCAGTTTTCCTATTGTTTTTGTTAATCATGCTCATGTTTTGGAAAGAGATTTGTTACCTACTGTTTATGCATGTTTTATGAATTGTGAGATGATTCATGTGATCCCATGAGATTGATTTATGATTTTAAAGAGATTATATCTTGTTGAGAAAATGCTATGCATTGTCCATGCTTTTGAAATGGGACGAGAAATGGTTTATGTTTATGCATTGAAAAATAGTAAGGTAACATGGTTTTAAAGTGTATATTGGCAAGTGTTGAGATTTAATTAATGTCCGATATAATTGATTGACCAATAAGATTAAAGTACACTTTAAAATACAAAATTCGTACGTGAGACAAATTCTTTGGTTACACAATAGGGGTAGTGCTATCACATATGGGCAATGAGGGTAGTGCCATCCCGATCGAAGTGAGATTATGGTGAGGGTAGTTTCACCATGAGACTTGTGGGGGTAGTGCCATCAAGGAATTTGCATATCCAAACATGAATGGATAGAGGTAGTGCTATCCAAGGATGGGATAGTTCCATCCAGGTCACTTGAATGCCAATATATGAGATTACATGTATCATGATTTGTAAATGGTTTTGTATAGTGAGATTTATACATGAGATTATATTTTGTGATATGCTTTATGAGAAACAAGCATGAGAAGCTTTGGCTTGAGATTTGCATTATGGTTAATGCATGAGATTTATGATACATGTTTTAAATGATTGATGATTTTGCTTTAAAAGGGTTTTAAAGCATGAGATATATTTGAGCATGATGAAAGATGGTTTACACTTGAGAAATGGTTTTAAAAAGCATTGTTTTTGGTTTTTAATCAAGCAACCCTCACTAGGCATTTATGCTTACGCTCTCTTTTCCAACAATGCAGAGAAATAGCTTGAGTGAGGCAGCGAGAAAGCAAGGGGAAATACCAAGTGGCGTATATGGTTTTACGTTTACTAAATAGTAATAACTGGCAATGGGAGAGTGCCTATATGTTTTGGGATTATGTGTTTGAACTCCCCGGTTATGTAGCAAGTTTATATTGCCTATTTGGACTCGTAAATGGTTTTAATGTTAGATTATGCTTTGATTTGGGGGCTTTTGGGGAAATGTAAGTATGTTGGGTAGAAATCATGCCTATAGGTCTTTGGTTGTTATGATGCTTGTATGATGTTGTGGTATTGATGCTTGAGTCTTATATGATGTTTGGGGTTATTTTGGATGTGTTTAGAAAGGTTTTAAAGTGTTTCGATCGTGCGGATTTTGTGAACCTGCAGACTGGTTTTGAAATCAGGCCCTAGGTTTCGAAACCAAGGGCCAAATTTTGGTTATAGGAGCCCAAGTTTCAAAACCACATAGAGAGGTTTTGATACATTTTGGGACTCATCCGTTATGTTGAAAAATAGTTTCTAAAGTTATACTTTGGTCCCTAGTTGTTAGGTATGCAATTGGATGGATTTGGATGATCATTTTAAGCTAAAATTTAATATGTATGCTTGGAAGATGAATAATTGAGGATTGGTAAATCAAATCTTAATTAATTCCTTATAGTTTTACAATTTTACATTTTGGTCCCTAAAAATTAGAAATGTTTAATTGATGATGCAAATGAGCTTGGTTTAAGACGAAATTTCACATTTATGTTTTAAATGGACATAATTAAATATTGATAAACTCAAAATGGTAGAAGTCCCTCTAATTTTCCAAAATTGAAATTTGGTCCCTAAATTGCATTTGAGTGCAATTGGATATCGACGCGATGCCCAATTGAGTTGAGTTTTCACCCGCTACTTTATCACTCACCATAGGTTATAATATTGCATCTAGATAATATAAAAGAAAAAATGGTCATTTATCGAGGTGAACCTTTCTAGGTTTTCTTCGGTAAACCAATGTAGCTCGCTCGGTTCAGTCTTGCGGCTAGACCATGTCAAGGGGGTTACATTTGTTGGTATTAGAGCCAGGTTTACAAAAAATTGGGAGGTAATATGTTTGTAATGATATTGATTGGGTGTTATGCACGGTGATTGATAACATGTTGTTGTGGTTTATATGTAATGTTTTGGGGGAGAGAATTGGGGTACCCATTGCCATATTACTATTAGTAAAAAGAAATTTTGTTTTAAAACTTGAGTGTATTGGATTTTTCTTCTGGCTAGCCTAACTATTTTTATTGTTGCATTTATATGCTAGAGATTCATATTATTTTCATAACGAGACCGAGACGAGAGCTTAGAATCAATACCCGTAATGTTGAGGAGAATGTTACATCTCCTAGGGGAGGAATTGCCACCCTGAAGTAAGTACCACATGTGCTAGTTGGGCCAGTGTTGGGTGACATGGCCCTTTGATATAGGCGATATTATGAACTTTTTAAGCTGATGTTGCTAAAGCGCATGTGTCTACTCCAACTATTGGGCAAACGGGATTGTCGTTGGAACGTCTTCGTGAGAGGAGTTGAGTGCAGTGGGTTGGTACCTAAGGCATCTGAGGTGTGGATGGCCTATGTTGTATGTATTTTTTTGATCCAATAGGGTGTAGTGACGCTCGCAAGTTGTATGTGTTGTATCCCTATTGCAAGATGATACTTATAGTTGGTGGAAAACTGTGGTTGCGGGCGTAGAATCTGATGTTGTGACCTGGAAGTTCTTTTGAACTGTCTTAAAGAAGAAGAATCTAGAAGTTGGATACCCAGAAGAAAAGAAACGTGATTTTGTGGCCTAGGTTCAAGGTAGTATGTTTGTAGCTAAGTGTGAGGTACAATTTGTTTAGTTGAGCCAGTATGCTCCTAAACTGTTGCTGGATGAGAGGCATCGTTGTGACCGATTTTGTTACGGATTGGTACATGATGTTAAGATATACATGTCGCTTTTAACTATGTTGTTTTTAACGTGTTGGTTACACGGGTGAAGGACATTGAGCAGAACCTAGGTTTATCAGTTCATGTGGAAGGTTTTGGCTTTGGCAAGAGAGTTGCAGACTTTGGTTTCGATGATATTTAGTTTAAGAAATCATTAAAAAAGGCATGCCCTAAGTTGAGGCGAGGTGGTGGTAGTGCTGGGCAAGGACCTTAGGGTCAGAGTATCCAAGCTAGAGCAACATTTAATACATGTTGGGTATGTAGATCATGTGAACACATGAAGCGGAGATGTCCACATTTGATTTGTGAGGTATAGACTTCTGCACCTATTGTTGATAACGCTTTTGGGGGTTATGGTTTGAACGATCATCTCAGAAGGGTTAGATGTGGGAATACATGTAGCTAGTTCCTCCGGTGAGACAGTTGTTGTGAGAAGGTTGTTTAAGAAATATCCTATGATGATTTAAGGGTTGGATATTTTCAGTTGAAGGTAAAGGATGTGGTGGTGTCTAGAATTGTCTTTCGTGCGAAGTATGGGCATTGTGAGTTCTTGGTGATGCCATTTGGTTTGACCAATGTGCCAATTGTGTTCATAGATATGATGAATTGGGTGTTTCATAAGTTTTTGGATCAGTTTGTTGTTGTGTTTATAGATGAAATTCTCGTTTACAAAAGTAACGAGAAGGATTTTGATTGACAAGTATGAATGGTTTAGTAGGTTTTTTCGCAAGAGCGAATGTTTGCTCTTTATTCGGGAGTGCAAGTTTTAGGGTATGTTGGAAGGAATTTTGGTTATGAGAAAGTTATTAGTAAGTGTGAATAGTTTAACATGCATAGTGCAAAAAAAATATATATATATATAAATATGTCATTACATGCATGCATTTGGGAATGACATTAGAGGTTTTACATACATACACATAAACATCTATGAGGGCATATAAGTTATCATGCATACATATGTTCACACTTACAGATGACTATTCGAAAGTCGATGGAGTGATGGTGTAAGCAAGGTAGCTTCTATGAGTAGCTTTAGTAATGTGGTTCTTTGGAATTTTTAAGGGTGTTGAAGATTGGTTGAGATAGTTTGAAGCAACCAAGGTTGGAGCTAAAGGTTCATGGGTTTTCTAGATTCAGTTGTTTAATATTGAGGTTTGTTGAGGAATAATCTAAGATTGCTGCGTTGCTAGTGAAGTTGTGGCTTGTGCATCTAGACAGTTGAGGATGCACGAGCGCAATGGTCCTACGTACGATGTTCAGTTTGCCGCAGTTGTGTTTGCTTAAAGTTTTTAGAGACTACCCCTTTGGTGAGAAGTGTGTTGTGTAAACAGTTCATAAGAGTTTGAAATATTTGATGACCCACAAGGATTTGAATCTCTAGCAACTTAGATGGTTGGAGTTGCTTAAGGATTATGTTTTGGTGATTAAGTATCATCTGATGAAGGCTAATGTTGTAGTCGATGCTTTGAGTAGGAAGATTGTGGTGAAGTTGAGGGTGATGTTTACGCGGTTGAGTGTAACGCATGATGAAGGCATGATGGTCGAGTTGCAAGTAAAGCCATCATTTTCGTAGTTGATAAAAGAAAAGTGACCTTATGATGATGCATTGGTACCACATGTTAATGGCATCATGGATGGAAATCGTCATATTTTTATTTTAAAAATGATGGAGTGTTGTGTTTTAAGGATTTGATAGTTGTGCCTAGTGATATGCATGTTTTTGATCGAGGCTCATGCTAGTCCTTTTGCTTTGTATCCCAGTAGTACTACGATGTATCAAGGGTTGAAGGGTGAGTACTATTGGGTTGGTTTAAAGAAATATGAGGCTAAATTTTGTTGCTAGATGTATGGTTTGTTAGTGTGTTAAGGATGAGCATCAGTTTCCTTCCAGGTTGTTGCAACCGTTGAGGATACCAGAATGGAAATGGAAGACAATCACCATGGATTTAGTGACGAGGTTGCCTTTGACACCGTCAAAGAAAAACTCTATTTGGGTGATTATGGAACGTTTTACAAAGTGTACGTATTTCCTACCTATGCATACTATGTATACGTTGGATAAGTTGGCGGATTTGTATATCACTAGATTGTGAGGTTGCATGGGGTGCCTAAATCCATTGTGTCAAATCGAGATCCGCGTTTTACAGCGAGGTTTTAGGAATGTTTACATCGAGCGTTGGGTACGCGGTTGAATTTTAGTACTTCATATCATCCTCAGACGGATGGTCAATCTGAGCGTGTTATCCAAGGGTTAAAGGATATGTTGAGATATTGTATCATTGAGTTCCAAGGAACTTGAGAGTGATAGTTGGCCTTGATGGAGTTTGCCTATAATAATAGTTATCAAGCCGATATACAGATGGCACCGTATGAAGCCTTGTATGGTAGGAAGTGTTGTACGCCTTTGTGTTAGGCTGAGGCGAGGGAAAGTATGTTTCATTTCCGGATGTGTAAAAGGATACGAATGGGAAGGTGAAGCTCATTTGTGATCGCTTGAAAGCGACTTCGGATCGCTAGAAATCTTATGCGGATTTGAAGCGTGGAGAAATTGAGTGTGGTTTATGAGTATGTGTTCTTGAAGTGTCACCTTGGAAGAAGGTGATGTAGTTCGGACGTAAGGGTAAGCTTATTCCAAGGTTTATTGAACCATATGAGGTTTTAGAGTGAGTTGGTCTTGTGGCTTATCCTTAAGGTTGCCACCTGAGTTAGAGAAGATACATGATGTTTTCCATGTATCCATGCTTCAGAAGTACAGATCGGATCCATCACATATTATGCATGTTGAAGAGATTGAGTTGAATCCAGATTTGTCTTATGATGAGGAACCGGTTGAGATCTTGGATTTAGACAGTAAAGTTCTTCATGGTATGACCATTGAGTTGGTCAAGGTGATGTGGTGACATCGAGGTTGTCAAGCCACATGGGAGAGAAAGGATGACATGAAGAAGAAGTTTCCTTATCTTTTTCCACCAGGTAAATTTCGGGGATGAAATTTCTTAAGTGGGGGAGAGTTGTAATGCCCCAATTTTGGGCTTAGAAGTTAGCCGAGTTGGCTAAATGGTTCTAGTGAACCGGGTTCAAGCGATTTAGACTAGTTTTGGGAATAATTTAAAATAAAAGGTCTTTTAGTGGGATAAAATATGGGAAAATGTTTTAAAATCCTAAAGTGATGTTTTTAAGGTTTTGATGGGTTCAATTTGACAAAATGGATTTGTTTTAAATGACATTTTCAGAAAGGTTACTAAATCGTAAAGATTGTAAAATTTATTTTGATGACTAAATTAAAAGGAGTCAAGGATTAGAATCTTTAGGGAGCTATTACACCAAGGTGTTTTCATCCTTTTCCCTTATTTTGGTATTTTTAAAGGTTTATTAAAATGATTTATTAAATGCTTTAACAAAAGGAATTTCCAAAAAGGCTTAAACATTTCTTACGTAACTTCCTATTTTCTCATCTCTTTTCTCTCTACTTTCTCACTTGCCAAACTGAACTTCTTTCACTAAAAAGATGAGAAATCAATTGATTTGATTTCCTTTTTGGTTTTTTAAATTGATCCTTACATTTCAACATCAACTAGCATTGGATTTCTTGAAGGTTTCCATCTAAATCTTTGCCAAAACAAGGGGAAAACTTGTGTTAGATGTGATCTTCTAAATTCTCCTCTAAACAAAGGTTCTTTAATGAAATTACCAAGTTCTTGACTCTTGTAATTTGTTTTCTAAATTGATTTGAGTTAAAGAGGGTGATGTCTTGCTTTAATTAAGCTTTGATTAAGGTTTAATTGATGAAAATGGTAGAAATTCGTTTTGGATTAATATTGCTGTATTTTGAATTAATTTTAATCATAATCTTGATGATTAATAATGTGGTAAAGTGGGTTTTAACATTGTAATCCCGAAACTAGGTGAATTGCAAGATTTCTAGGTTGAAATCTTTGAGATTATGGCTTGTTTGTGTTGTTTAATGGTTTATGGTGGTAAAAAGATGTTGAGGGGATGTTTTAGATGTGTTTTAATGTTGTTTAAAGGTTAATCTCGTGGGCAATGGCTGGAGATTGTTTAGAAAGGATTCGTTGATGTTTTCGGTTGATTTCGGATGCCGTTTGTTGGGTTTTTATTAGAGTGAGTTGTGGAGTTAAGTTGATGGAGGTTTTGATGCAAGAATGTGCATTAATCCTCTATTTTATTTTGGTTAGAAGCAGGGGAGGTTGATTCAGCAATGTTGGAAGAAGTCTCGGTTGATTTAGAGGCTTGAAATCGCTTCGGCAAAGCAAGCGAAGCATTGTTGGTGAGAGGAATTGGTTTTAAAAGCTTTTCAAAGGTTTGAAAGCAAGGTTTGTGGGTTTAGATTGAGCTTGAAATGCTAATCTAAGCTCAGAAGTAAGTATGAAAGATTTCACTCTCGGTATTTCAATTTTCCCATTGTTTTTGTTAATCATGCTCATGTTTTGGAAAGAGATTTGTTACCTACTATTTATGCATGTTTTATGAATTGTGATATGATTCATGTGATCCCATAAAATGGTTTATGATTTTAAAGGGATTATATCTTGTTGAAAAAATGTTATACATTGTTCATGCTTTTGAAATGGGACGTGAAACGGTTTATGTTTATGCATTGAAAAATAGTAAGGTAACATGGTTTTAAAGTGTATATTGGCATGTGATGAGATTTAATTAATGTAGGATCTAATTGGTCGACCAATTGGATAAAAGTGTACTCTAAAACACAAAATTCGTATGTGAGACAAATTCTTTGGTTACACAATAGGAGTAGTGCTATTGTGAAGTGATAGGGGTAGTGCTATCAAATACGGGCAATGGGGGTTGTGCCATCCCGACCGAAGTGAGATTATGGTGAGGGTAGTTTCACCATGAGACTTGATGGGGGTAGTGCCATCAAGGAATCTGTATATCCGAACATGAATGGATAGGGGTAGTGCTATCCAAGGATGGGGGTAGTTCCATCCTGGTCACTTGAATGTCAATATATGAGATTACATGTATCATGATTTGTAAATGGTTTTGTATAATGAGATTTATACATGAGATTCTATTTTGTGATATGCTTTATGAGAAACAAGCATGGGAAGCTTTGGCTTGAGATTTGCATTATGGTTAATGCATGAGATTTAAGATACATGTTTTAAATGATTGATGATTTTGCTTTAAAAGGATTTTAAAGCATGAGATATATTTGGGCATGATGAAAGATGGTTTACACTTGAGAAATGGTTTTAAAATGCATAGTTGTTGGTTTTTATTCGAGTGCCCTCACTAGGCATTTATGCTTATGCTCTCTTTTCCAACAATGTGGAGAAATAGCTTGAGTGAGGCAGCGAGAAAGCGAGAGGAAATTCCAAGAGGCGTATCATCACTCAAGTATTGTTTTACGTTTACTAAATAGTAATAAGTGGCAATGGGAAAGTACCTATATGTTTTGGGAGTATGTGTTTGAACTCCCTTGTTATGTAGCAAGTTTATATTGCCTATTTGGACTCGTAAATGGTTTTGATGTTAGACTATGCTTTGATTTGGGGGCTTTTGGGGAAATGTAAGGTGTTGGGTAGAAATCATGCCTATAGGTCTTTGGTTGTTATGATGTTTGATGATGTTTTGAACCTACAGACCGGTTTTGAAATTAGGCCCTAGGTTTCAAAACTAGGGGCCAAATTTTGGCTACTGGAGCCCAGGTTTCGAAGCCACTTAGAGAGGTTTTGATACCTTTCGCAAGGATTCCTCCGTTATGTTGAAAAATAGTTTCTAAAGTTATATTTTGGTCCCTAGATGTTAGGTATACAATTGAATGGATTCATAAAATCATTTTAAGCTAAAATTTGATATGTATGATAGGAAGCTGACTAATTGAGGATTGATAAATCAAATCTTTAGTAAGTCCTTATAGTTTTACAGATTTACTTTTTGGTCCCTAAAAATTGGCAATGCTTAATTGATGATGCAAATGAGCTTGGTTTGAGATTAAATTTCACATATATGTTTTAAATGGACCTAATTAAATATTGGTTAACTCAAAATAGTAAAATTACCTCTAATTTTCTAGAATTGTAATTTGGTCCCTAAATTGCAATTGAGTGCAATTAGATGTCGACCCTACGCCCAATTGAGTTGAGTTCTCACCCGCTGCCTTATCACTTACCATAGGTTATAATGTTGCATCTAGATAATATAAAAGAAAAAAATGGTCATTTATCGAGGTGAACCTTTCCAGGTTTTCTTCGGTAAACCCAATTTAGCTACCTTGGTTCGGTCTTGCGACTAGACCGGGTCAAGAGGGTTACATATTCATTAGCTTGTATCATGGTATATATATTCATGCTTTGATGCTTAGATGACATATTATGACAAATGGACAAGCATTAAAGTCTGATGACATTGGCATATAGTAAATTATTACGTTATATAAACATAGCCATGAAGTTGAATAATTTTAAATTATTTTTATTAACTTTGTTTATTGCCTCACTAAGTTCCTACTTAGCATGTGTTTTTTCTGTGCACACGTAGGTGGTTCGAGTTATTGGACTAAACAAAGAGTTGCATCAAGTTCAGAAAATTTCATCATGCTACCACAGTAATGACATCCTACTTGAGGTTATTAATTAATTTTAGTGGCATGTATAAATGAGATAATTATGTCTATTTGGTGCAAAGTCTGTTACTTATTTAATATTCAATTTATTTTTACAAAAGTAAAAGAGCTCTCGATTTTGTGTATTAGTCGATATAAATATTCTCAAAGGTTTTAAATTTATAGTATTTTTTTAATAAAAATCATGTTATTGTTTTGTGACATCTCTGACTCATATTCGGTAATCAAATACAGAAAATGAGTGTTACATTTAGTGGTATCAGAGCTAGGTTTAGCCAGTTCTGGATCCAAACCAAGCTTGTTATCAATCAGTAATAGTATACATGCCACTCGGATGTTATAATTATTGTATTGATGCTTGAGTGACTTGATGTAACATCTTATTGAATTGATTGTATAAAGTTATAAATTTCTAAAGTTGAGAGATTGCGTCGAGAAATCGAACAGTTGGGTAAGAATGAGGCCAATAAAAGTAGTAACAAGGTTAATCATTAATCATTTTCCACTCAATATGATGTTAATGTGCTGGTGTAGTTGGAAATGCCTAGCTAAACCAAGGTTTATTATTTCAAACCTTGGATATGATTTTAGATGAAATTCATCCCCAAGTTCCTTAGACTTTTATTGCTAGAGGTGTAGTTGGAAATGCCTAGCTAAACCAAGGTTTATTATTTCAAACCTTGGATATGATTTTAGATGAAATTCATCCCCAAGTTCCTTAGACTTTTATTGCTAAAGAGTTGGGAAGTTTTGAAGTGTTGGACTTCATCTGGGGTATTGATGGAAAACCAATGTTGATAGACTATTGGTTTATAAATATAAAAATGATACTAGAAGGGCTTCATTGTTATGATTAGGAAAATCTCGATGTGATAGTAACTTATCTCTTGGGACATAGCACAAGGGTAAGTCAAATTTGTAAGAATTATTCGATAGTAATTCAAAGAAAGCAAATTTTTAGTGAGCTTAATGGAGTTTCCTTTTATGAATTGTGATTATGTTGGGCATGGAATGGTTATCCGCCTATTATGTCATTATGAATTTTCGCTCAAAACGAATAATTCTAAAATGAATCAAAAAGTTTAGAGATTGTAATGATGAGAAAAAAATCAGATTTTTCTGATCAATGTAATTCAGTAGTATTTTGTTGGAAAATGTTATCACAAGTATGTAAGAACTTTCTAGCTTATGTTGTGAACATACAAGTATTCAAAGATGAACTTGGAAAGTATCCCAACTGTCAATGAATAGCAGGATGTGTTCCCTCAAGAACTGCCAGGGTTACCATCTAATCCTGAAAGGGAAATTCAGGATTTAGGTTTTCTCTAGCAGTGAACTTATATCAAAGGTATTGTACAAAAATGTTTCTTACAAAGATAAGAGAGTTAAAGGTTTAGTTACATTAAATATTGGATTGAGGTTTTATACGACTTAATATATTACCTTGGGGAATTACAATATTGTTTGTAAAAAAGAAAAACGATTCGATGAGATTATGTATTGATTATTGTCAATTAAATAAAGTATTAGTAAAGAATAGATAATTGTTGTTGTAGATTGATGACCCCTTCAATCAATTGAATAGAGCAGAAGTGTTCTCCAAAATTAATCTTCAATCAAGGTATATCAATTGAAGGTCAAGGAGGAGAATATTCCTAAAACTGTTTTCAAGACATGGTTTGGGCACTATGAATTCATAGTGGTGCCTTTTTGGCCATGCTAATGCTCCAATAACATTCATGGATTTGATAAATAGAGTGTTCTAATCGTACTCAGATTGGTTTTTCATGGTATTCAATAATGATATTTTGGGTACCCAAATACTAGGGAAGATTATGATTTATAGTTTCAGGTGGTACTAGGGATTTTACAAGAAAATAAATTGTATGCCAAGTTGTCTAAGTATGGATTCTAGATATTTGAGGTTGTCTAAGTGTGAATTTTAGATATCTAAAGTTGTATTTTTAGGCTATAATCCTGAGATCGATGGAATTTGATTGGATTTAAAAAAGGATTCTAATAGAAGCTCAAGTGTTAGTACATAAAGACTTTACACTCTGCGGTGATGTTTCCTATAATAGATTGAGATACGTATGGATAAAAAAGGGGCAAATTAGTGGCATGTGCATCACAAAAATCAAGACTCATAAGAGAAATTATTCAACTCATGATCTAGAGTTAGACACAATAGTATGTGCCTTGAAAAAAATTTGGTGTCTTCATTTATATGGTGAGCGATGTTATGTCTTTAGGATTATAAAAGCTTAAAAATGCTTGATGAACCAAAAAGGATTGGAACCTAAGGTAGAGGAGTGGATAGAACTCCTCAAGGATTATGATGTTGTGATTGGCTACTATCTTGGAAAGGCTAATGTAGTAGCCAATGCATTTAGTTGTAAAACGTTCTCTACTTTAAGAGCATTGAATGTGCAACTATTTTTGAAAAATGATGGTATATTAATTACAGAACTTTAGCTTTGACCTATTCATCTAGGTCGGATTAAATATTTTTAGTTGAAATCAGGTTTAGAACCAATTGAAAATAGTGAAAATAAAAACTTCAAAGTTATGTATGTCGGATGTTTGAGGAAAATATTATGTTCTTGATGATAATAAGTGGAAACTAGAATGTCTTACTTAAGAACATTATAGTCCTTTGACGATGCATCCAGAAAGGAATAGGATGTATCTAGATCTGAAGAGCAAATATTGATGGCCAGATATAAAAGGACAGTAACTGAATTTATGGCTACATGCTTGACAAGCTAGCAACTAGAAGCAAAACATCAAGTGCCTTCAGAAATGTGGTAACATATTTCCATTTCCCTGGTGGAAGTGGAAAAGAGTTATGATGGATTTCGTAACTAGGTTACCAATAATACCAAGTAAAAATGATTCGATTTGGGTAATTGTGGACAAATTGAATAATTCTGTAAAAAAATATGTTGAGCTATAAATCTGAAATATTGTAAAGTTACGTGATGTACCTATTTTCATTGTGTGTGATTAAGATCCAAGGTTATCTCTAGATTTTGGAGTTCCTTGCATAAGGTATTAGGGACTCGACATAATTTAACACTGCCTTGCATACATAGAATGATGAACAATCTAAAAGGTTAATTAAGATTCTGAGTGATATGTATAGTTTCTATTTGATTGATTTGAAGGCTCATGGGAAAAGCATGTGCCACTAGATGAAATTTCTTACAATAACAGTATCAATCGAGTATAAAGATGGCTTCATCAAAAGTAAAGTATGAAAGAAGATTATGATAAACATTTGTGAATAGTGCTACAAGTCTTGTGGGAAAGGTAGTTGTATGCAAAGTTACCCAAATGTGAATTTGATTAATTCAAGTTGCATTTCCAGGTCATATTGTCTCAACAAAGGGGATCTGAGTAGATCCTAAGAAAGTTATGATGGTAGCACTAGTATTAGTATTGTTTGAAGTTAATAAGGATTCTATGTTATTTAATGATAAGTCCCAAAATATGTTAGGATGTGTATTGATGTAATAAATCTAAAGTAGTGGTTGATGTATTTAGCCGAAAGTCATTCTTTACCTTATAAGCATTAAATGCCCAATTATCTTTGGAAGAGTATAGTGTATCAATTACACAGCTTCAGCTCAATTCTACTTTGACAAATCGTATCAAAGATAAGATATGCTTAGAAAGAATTCATTAGGGAAAAATTAAAGACTTCGATGTTAAGTCTAAAGGATGTTTATATTATCAAGGGATAATTCATATCCTCGATGATAATGAGTTAAAAGGAGAACTAAAAGGTGATTTGACCTGATTCAATTCAAGATACAAAGAGTAAAGTAAGAATGGATCGAAACAATCTTAGAATTGCTTTAGAATGATGGAAATTATATGATGATCTTGAAAGAAAAGATGTTTAATATGAAGTTAAGGATAAAGTATTCTTTAAAAGTTTCACCTTGGAAGAAGGTGTTATGGTTTGAACGAAAAGTAAAGCTTAGCCTAAGATTTGTTTACCTATATTAGGTTCTGAAGAAGAATCAAAATCCATGATGTCTTCTATATGTCGATACTTCTAAAGTATCGATCTGATTCTCCACATGTCGTAAAAGAAAAGAAAGAGAAAAAAGTTTGAGATTCAATTTATTTGACATATGAAGAGGAACCGATAAAGATCTTGGCTTATGGAGTCAAAGAATTAAAGAGAGAGAGATTTCACTAGTAAAAGTTCTTGAAAGAATCATTTTGTGGAGGAAGCTACATGGGAGATTGAGTTGAGAAAGGAACCAAGATCATGCTAAAATTTGAGGATGAATTTTCTTAAGGGGGAGAATTGTAATACCCCAAAGTTTGGTTAGCGACCAAAATGAATAAAATGATAGTTTGGTGGCTAAACAGAAAATTTCTGAAAAGTCTGAGCACTAAAATGGTAATTTTCCTGGAAATAATTGTTATCCTGTAAATGGATACTTCACCTACAAGAAGTGGGTTGGAAACGAGGTTTTTAAATTAATCCTTGATTTCAATTTTAAAGAAATTATCCGAAAAAGTTTCTAGAATTTTTTGGATAAATGGATCGAATATAAATTCAAGAAAGTAATATTATTCGTTGGATGGAAGGGTAAAAATTCAATACACATGGTTATAATGTTAAAATTAATATGGACCATATGATTAAGATAATTTTTCCATGTTAAATCCTACCCAATGGATTAAAGGAATAAGATGGAAATTTAAGTTTGATTCAAGGGCGAAATTGGAAATTGATATAGTTCAAGTGCAAATTGGTAAACTACTAGCTCAAGATTAAATCTAAGCCATTGGATGAAGGATGATGACATGTGACACATTATAGATTCATTGGATTTGAGGGCAAAATAGTCATTTGACTATTTGGAAGATATTTTACTAACTATGGATATTAAAAATGACAAAGGGCATAAAGGAAAAGAAAAGAGAATTACAAGATTGTTCATCTTTCTTCTCCAAAACGTGAGCTACCAAGGAACAAAGGTAAGAATTTTAATTTTTTGATTTTTTATCCCTAAATACTTGGATTTAGGGTTATGGCATGAAATACAATTTTATTTCTCCATTGAATTCTCTTTCATTTGGAATAAGAAATCCATGGAATAGTTAAAATAACTCTTGAATTTTGAGCAGATTTAATTTATGGTTTAAGGATCCAAATGAATTAGGATTGTTATGTGATGTTCTATCATTTTCATGCTTGATTGAAGTTTAAATTGATGTATTCTGGATGGAATACCATTTGGTTAATTAGGGTTTAATTTGGGGTTTAAGGATTCAAGTTGAATTTGGAGTTTTCATGAAAGGAAAATGTTGGAATAATATAATTAAAGGTTAATTTGAGGTGTTGGAAGGGTTAAAGGATGCTAAAGATGTGAATTATGAAATCTGCCCAGAATTTTAGACTTTGGCAGAGAGTTTAGAAATCCACCAAAAATTCCCTAAACATTATTAGAAAGTGAGACAAATACCATTGTATTCCTGGTTCAGTCTAGTTTCGTTTAAAACAAACGAAGACTGATTTCAATTTGTATATCAAAAGATATGAATTTTTAAGTGATGAAAGATCAAAAAATAAAGTAGCAGTCTGCACCAAAATTCAGCACTGGAATTTGACTTCGAAAATTTGTCAAAAATTTTACGAGTTGAATTTACACTATTCATTTATATGGTTGAAAAACTTATCGAATCTAGTTTTTGTCAGAACAAACAGAACCAAATTCCAAGTTATAGATTATTTTATAGAAATATTTCTTTGAAGGTAGCTCAGGCTGAAAGATTATAAAGGAATGTCTTATTGGTATTATTAATTGTGCATGTAAGGGACGAATGCGAAGTACTCCAGTAAACACGAGAAATCAAAAATTCAGTAGATAAAGCAAATTACCAAACTCAAAGTTCTCTTAAGTTATTCAATTTAATTTTGGATAAGTGTCAAGGTGATTGTAATTGCATACATATCATAATACATTGATGATTTATACATCATTGGTATGGCTTGCGATGAGCCTACCTGAATTTTTATTGTCATTGAGCATATGATTGACATATTATAAATATCTCAAGATTAACCTTTAAAATGCATTGATAATTTAATTACGTACATACGTAAGTTAGAAATGTTATTTTGGGTATGAACTGCCTAAAGTTATTATATGTTGCTATACATTGGCATTGATGAAATATTTAATAATATAAAGTCCAAGTATTTTGTAGAGATTTAAAAGTATAGTTGGCTAGCCATAGAGTCATAAACATCTGTATAAATATTCTAAGCACTATTGTGCAACATTTATGTATACTCAAGGAAGGTTGGGTATATGTATACTCAATGAAGGTTGGGTATACGAGGATGATTCGTGTGCTTAGATTCTCTTATTTAAATTTTTTGGGCTATGATAAAAAGGAAAATGACTAAATTACAAATAATTAAGCATTAGCTTAATATATTGATGTTGTCATAGCAACAAATGGTAAGTAAGTTAAGCTTTAAAGCTTAATATTAATGGTAAGTATTGATATAATTTTAAAGGAATTGAACAAGCATATTTGTTAGCTTGTATCATGGTATATGTATATTCATGCATTGATGCATAGATGACATATTATGACAAATGGACAAGAATAAAAGTCTGATGACATTGGCATATAGTAAATTATTACTAATGCAATGTAAAAGTTGATGGCATATATTATGTTATATAAACATAACCATGATGTCGAATAATTTTAACTTATTGTTATTAACTTCGTTTATGGCCTCACTAAGTTCGTACTTAGCGTGTGTTTTGCCTATACACACGTAGGTGGTCCGAGTCATTGGACTAAACAAAGAGTTGCATGAAGTTCAGAAAATTTTATCAAGCTATCGCAGTAATGACATCCTACTTGAGGTTTTTAATTAATTTTAGTGGCATGTATAAATGAGATAATTTTGTCTATTTTGGTTCAAAGTCTGTTACTTATTGAATAATCAATTTATTTTTACAAAAGTAAATGAGCTCCAATTTTGTGTATTAGTCGATATAAATATTCTCAAACGTTTTAAATTTATAGTATTTTTGAATAAAATCATGTTATTGTTCTGTGACATCTCTTACTCATATTCGGTAATCGAATACGGGAAAAGGGTGTTACAATTGAATTAAATAAAATTCTAAAAGTTTCTTCCATGGTATGACCCGACTTGAAGTTCAACCAAACCTGAATTAACATGTTAAATACCTTATTCATACTCAGAGCATTTTGGCCTAAAGATAAAGTGGAACATAAACAATACGGATACATGTTAATTACATGAACATAAAGTGGAACATGAACATTACGGATACATGTTACACTTTAGGTTTAAAGTTGTATAATATCATTTTAGATAATGAATTACATAATTAATACACATAAAGTGGAACATGAAAAGTTTAAGGTATAATTTGTACGATTATATACAAGTCAAGGAAAACGTCAACTAAAATCATTAGGCAAAGATGTAACATCTTATAATAGACTAGTCTCTTATTTACTGGGAAATGCATCTTTTGAAATTATTTAAATGAACCACCAATTAAAAAGTTTTATTTCACCAACAAAATTAAATTCATACCCATTCATTCAATAACAATTGGTGATAATATTGGGTTACATTTATGGCCAATCACATTAGAAATGAAAAGATAGTTTGGGGCGAGAACCATAAATTAGAAAATGTTTCGAACCAATGACAGTGGGTTTCGAGACTAGCAATTTGCACCTTAAAGGGAAATTGTTAATAAAACATGTAATATTTTAGGTTTCACATGACAAGACGGAAACTGTATATGCCAACGTTCGATACTCGTCGCATTATAGAAAAAACACTTTCTACTAGCAGTTAAATGACAAATTTATGTTGACGTTTACTATTTAATTGTCTTATATATACAAAGACATCCATGTCAAGAAGCACATAAATCATGTACAGAATTGGTCTACTATCACTTTTTTAAAGATTAATTACATCATTAATGAACATCAAGTAAAACATGCATGTTGAAGGTCCAATTTGTAAGCCTATAACAAAATGTGTAACGCATGCTTCATCGTGTTGTACAAATAGGATCAAGTTAACAAGAATAAATCATAATATCTTTTATCAATAGTATCCATATGGCCATGCTCAAATCAACCCAATTACCGATTAATATACAAATCATTAGAAGATATTACTTATCCATAAATTATGGACCTATTCGCAAGTCGACTATGTTTATAAGACATGACTTCCTTTCAAATGTTTTAGCTCAATTCCATAATATATAATACTTATAGATTCCTCTAATCAAAATATTCATAACCAAAGATCTGAATTGAATCGAGACAATATGAGCATATCAGAATACTTATAAGTCAAAATACGAATTAGGATATAAAACTACAAAGTAAAGGTTCGGTACTAGGAGAATTAATGACCAACTAAATATGTAGAACAAGCACCAATATTATAGGTTTGTTATTTTGAGTTTCGAACCAACTACTTCAAGTTTTGAAACTATACGTCTAAATGTCCCACAACGATTGTCACAATTTTATTAAATAATCTAAGTTGAGGACCTATTCATTCATAAAGTTCGATTTAATTATTGTCCTTTATAAGAACAAACATTCTATGACTAAAATCGTACATAATTATCATTCAAAATAATTTTTCAAATACTCAAAAAGGATGATAGTCTTCTTCCGAGTTTTGAGTGGGATTGTTTGAAATATATCCATACTTCCTCATGCTCCTAGAAAAAATCATTTCACACGTTAAGATTCCTCTAATCCACACAAAATGTAATTTAATAAATAGGGACTAACATTTTCTTGGATCGGATGCATGATGTCAATTGCACTTTCTGAAAATTCCAAGTCTCAAGCATAAAAATCAGCATGGCATGTGGATGATGGTGTTGTTAATCCTAGCTTCAACTTAGGACATGTGACTTTATTGTACCCTTTTATTGGATTTTAATAAAACTACTTGCAAAAGTGCGGAAGCCTGTCTTTCTTCGGGTCCCGAACTCTTTTTAGTGGTGTGGTTTGATCATGAGAATCATTATACACAATGACCAACTAAATCATCTTTGGCTGTGAAAACATTTGATGCACCAAGTTTATTATAGGTTTGTGTTTATTTTGAAATCTGTAAATGATAGGGCAGCAACCTTTGACTTTTTTGTCCATCGATTTAGAATCAATGAATTTGGGATATGTGTTCTATCCAGTATCTTTAAAGTTGTCCTATAACGATTGTCTCAAATTTACAACAACAAGTTAGGGTTTCTATGACAACATCAAATTGCACTTCATATTCCTCGCCTTGTTTTTTATGTTTCGTCAGATAAATACTGCGAACATCATTGCCATTGTCATCAAGCAGCAATACACTATACAATGTCTCACGCATAAATTCCTCTTGGAAGATCATATATGATTTTCTTGTATACAGTTTAGCTGCATGGCTTTCTAGCTCATTCAATTGTGTCAATTGCATAGGCTTACTCTGTATACCAGAAAAATCCGCTTTCAACTCCTTCAAGCACATTTGACCTATGACATCTTCAATTGTACAAATAACTCCAAAATATGTCTTCTTGCACTTAAGGAAAATAGGCAGAGATGCATTCATTGATTCACACCTTTTGGTTGACCTCAAGTTCGCAAAGAAATGACCCGTAATAAAACATTCTAGTGTCGGTGTTGCTCTTCTCCAACACCCAAAGATGATCTTCCACGTTAAACTTCTCAATCGTTATCTCACATTATTCATCAAATTCCTTAGGTGTCCACCAAGAATGCGTACATCTGCTAAATTCTTTTGTAAAAATTTGATCCCAATATTTACTTATGTATTGCGAGCTAGATGCCCAGAACATATTCGATGTTTAGCATCAGGAAAAACATTTTTGATCACCTTCTGCATTGCCCTATCTCCATTTGTAACAACTGAAAGTGGAGACTTTTTCAGCATAGCTTCTGTAAAAGCATTTAACATCCACTCAAACGTATCTGCGGTCTCATCCGTAATGACAGCAATAGCAAACAAAATTGTTTGATGGGGTGATTTACACCAACAATAAGAGGTCGACCATATGCATTACCCTTGTAGGTGGTGTCAAATGTAATAACATCACCGAATATGGCATAGTCATCTCTAGAAGTTGAATCAGTCCAAAATAGATTACGCAAACGATCTGAATCATTGACTGAGATTTGTATGAAAAAACCAGGATTTGTCTCTGTAGCACCCCCTACCTGGCCTAGTAGCTAACCAGCTTGGGAGAGTTACTTAAGCAAGCAACATGGATAAGGAAAAGGCAAGCAATACAAGAACAAACAAGGCAAGCATTGATAACTCATCCTTATTAGATGAGTTACTTAACTAACAAGCAACCAAACATACTTACTTATAATATAAGCAAACTCATATTTTCATTTCAAGACGACCTAAAGCAATCGATTAGGCTCCTGAATTATTTCCTTTCATGCTTACATTATAAGTTACTACTTTCATGATTCACTTTGCATATTCAATCCTATGATATCATGCCTTATTCAAATTTCCTAAGGTTCAAACATGCTTCCTTCATTTCATTTTTCATTTATATAAACATATATCATCTTATACTTAAATTACTAACATGATTCTTTGATCATTCAATTTACATGTAACTAGTTCCAATCAAGCCATACTCTATTCCTATGCATTGGCAAGCATCATACTATCACAAGACAACACCTACATCATTTGAGTGGCAAGACAAGTAGGCATGGTTCATTTCATTTTGACTTTCGATCCAAGCAAGCTAGCATTGTCATTTCTAACCATTGGCAGCCACAAAACTAGGTATACATACATAAACATTCATGCTATTCATTCAATCATTCACATGTTCATTAAACAAAGTAATCGAATGGTTCAATGTAATTTAATTCAAACACTTGATTATTCCAATATATAAACAAATGTGCAGAAAATCTTTTCCATTACAAAATATTTTAAGTTCATTACATACTTGTCACTAAGTTCATAACATAGTAGGCCCATTCAAGAACAAGAACATATATACAAGTTCAAGTGTACCAAAATGCATGATCATGATAAACTATATACAATCTAGTGCCACCATTCTAGGAGATATACAAAACAAGTATGAAACCATACTTAGGAAATGCTTGTGTGACTTGCTTCTAGCTCAAGGTAACAGGCTTCAAGATCAAGAAACACTCGTATCCTTTATCCTATAGTTGGGAAGAATGAAAACGAGAGTGATAAGTGCAAGAATGTACTTAGTGAGGTAGTACTAGATTTAACCGTTTGTTTTATCAATTTATGTGTCATTTAAACAAGAATGAACCTATCTAGGGGTTTCAAGCATTAGAATAATCCTAGTTAAATCTTTCAAGCATCAAGATAATCCTAGCTAAGGATTTCAAGTATTCAGCTATCAAGGAACAAGAAACAAGAAATCATACTTTATGTTTTCATATCAAGAATCAAACACATCATGCTTATAAAACAAGTAATCAAGAAAGTCATGATTACATGACAAGCAACATACACTTCATGGCTTTCATGTCAAGTAACATACTATTCATAGCTTTCAAGACAAGTCACATGTGTTTTAGGATGGTTATTACATGTGTTATCAATTAAACAACCCCCTTGGTACTTAGTTTGTATAGGTAATCGAGTCTCCAACCAACCGTTGCCATAAGATGCACCGTAGTGCTGGTCAACCCTCCTACTGTCACCAAAGACCTCATACGTACCCTTCGTCTGTCGCCAAATAGGGGCTTTAGCCCTGGACCGTAGTCCACCCTGACACAATGAGCTCTAAGGCATGCCCTTCTACCTAGTCCAACTAGCTACTAAGGTTGTTCGATTTACCATTTATTCAAGTGTTTCAAGATCAAGATCATGTCAAGCAAGTTCATTTCATATTAGGCCATTTGAGCCATAGCTCTCATTTCATGTAATTTTCATGTTTCATTCCATCAAGATGAGATAATATCTCAAGCAAGTTCTTTAGCATTTGATCACATGTATCATGTCACATACAAGCACCAATGTACCATTTAAACATGCTTGGCATTCAAATAAAACATGTATTCAAGATATGATCAAATTTCATGCATTACTAGTCATTCTTCCCTTATTAGGTCAAGTCCATGATTAGTTTCATTTAACATTTCAAGAGTGAAAACAAGTATGCATTGGTTAGGACCTAGTCCTAACCCTAGAGATAATTACACTCACAATACTCCAAGCTTAGCTAGTCTTGGATCCACACTCCTTTGTTCTTGGCTTTAGGACGATCCACTCTATCCTCTTCCACCAAGTTTACTCCTGGTTCTATCACATTACAAGTACAAACATGTCAAGACAAGTTCATATGATCATTAAATCAAGGCAATGTTACAAGCACATAACATACACAAATCTGGCAGCATGCTCATATACATTCTCCACTACACTTAACTACACTTATCTATACTCTAGTTAATGTAAAACAAGGTAGAATCAATGTCCTAAAACTGTTTACAAAACAGTTTGCAAATTGCCACAAAACAGTGTGCAATTACCTATACTGCTACTGCTAGGCAACTTGCACTCTAGTCACTTAATCATGCATAACTTTCATTTCGTATTAGAATTTCAATTGGTTTACACCATTGGAAAGCTAACATAATTTTTTTTATAAACATATAAGGCTTGCATTTTAGTTCTTTTCCAATTAATACAGTTTTTAACTTAAAGATTGGGCAATTTGTTACACTGGACAGTTTGCACTGTCCCTAGTGTTTCTTCTCTACATTTCATTCTACAACCCATAATTCAGTTCTGTTTTCTCCTAATGAATTTAGACATATCAAGGTGTTGTCCATAAAAATTTCAGCCTTAAATTCAGTTTATAAAATTTATAGTGATTTTTCAAAGTTACTACCCAGAATAGAGCATTCTGGGCATATTACATTATGTTGAATTTCTAGCTTCTTAACTCATTTTAACAAGGTTCTAACATGGCAATTTCATTCATTTTAATGTTCTTACATGTCTAGGTCAGTCTAATACACCTAGAAATATGCTTAAAACAAGGCATTATCATGTTGAACCCAATTTGATCTATTTGATCAACATTGCACATCCAATTTACCAATTGGGCAGTCCATTACCTAATTTAACTAGTCCAATTAGGTGCTTTCACATTTCCAGCAAGTTATCTATTCAATTCAATCTTCATTTTATCTAGCAACATGATCAAACAGGGTTTTATATTCAAATTGACATGTTTAAACATTTTCACTATCCAAAACAGTCTCCAATCAAGACTGTTTTCAACCATGTACACATTTCTCAAATTTCCAGCAACCATATATATTTCCTTTATCAAATTGGCTACTAGTATTCATAATTTCAAGTTCAAATTAAAGCTAGCATGATCCTAACACCCATAACAATCATCCAATTCAATTTATACAACAAGAACATCATCAATCACTCATTCAAACAAGTTTGCTTGTAATACCCCTAAACTGGCCTAGGAATGTTACCACAATTCAAGCTAATAAGTTAATTAAAACCATTCCCTAATTGAATAAAGCTTAGGGAGCTAATGGAGAGAATTAAATTAAAAGGAAAGAAAATAGGTAACAATCAGTTAGGGACCAAAATATTATAGCCAACAAATTGGAGTGCCAAACTAAAAGGGTCATAATATAATCAAATTACAACCTAAGGAATGCATGGCAATTTAATACTAGTTAGTGGACTTTACACATGTCACCAAATTAATTAGACATGTGGATTATGGGAGAAGGATTCAGCTATCCACTTAGAGCCATCTTTTTTCCCACTTTGTTATCTAAACTGATTAGAAATTAAAGAGAGAGAAAGCTTAGTGTTCATCCATGGAATGTTGAAGAAATACTTGGATTAAGCTTGGTTATGATCAAATTGAGTTAGTAGACAACATATTAAGAAGGCAATGAACCATTTCCTTCTTTCATTTCATGTAGTTGAATGTTGATCATGTGATATTGGTTGCTGGAATTTTAGGGGATTAGTTAGAATTCATGTTTATATGATAGTTAATGTATGTATAATGGTGTACTTGATTTGGGTACCTATTTAGGTGACTAAATAAAAATTACAATACATGCCTAAATGTTCTGTTATTGCTGGAAAATGAACATATAAAGATTGTGAAAATGGAAACAAGTGTGGAAATGAATGTAGAAGCTGTATAGGACTGTTTTGCTAGATGAAAATGAGTAAACATGCTTAATTGAACAAATAGATCATCATGCCATGTTTTGATTATATTGAAATGCATAATTGGACCGACTAAACATGTAAGGAAATGAATATGAATCGAATTATAATGCTAGGAACCTTGTATAAATGAATTTGGAAACTAAAAACATAACCTAGAGTAATCTGCCCAGAATACTCTGTTCTGGGAAACAATTTCAAAAATTCACCATAAATTGTATAGGTCGAATTTAGAGCTAAATTTTATATGGAATGAAATTTAATATGTTTATTTTCATTATGAGAAAACGGAATTGAATTCTAGATTGTGAGCTGAATTCTGGAAAAGAAAATCCCTAGACAGTGCAAATTGTCCAGTGGTTCAATTGCCCTGTATTTGAATTAAAACTGTATTAATTGGCAAAGCATGATAATGCAAGGCCTATACCGTTAGAAATAGGATTAAGTTAGAAATAGGATTAAGTTATCTTTCTAATGGTGTAAACAAATTAATATTCGACATACAGAATAAAAGTTTTGCTTGTTTAAGTAGATAGTGTACAAACTGCCTAGTAGTAGTAGTCTTGGTACATTGAGACTATTTTTGTACACAATTTGAGAAACTGTTAGTAACAGTTTTAAGATAGTAAATACTACTTAGTTCTGCCTTAATATGAAATGTTGGTAGTTTAGAAATAAACATTAAGAAATATATGAAAAATGTCATTTGCTTCGTGTATAGGTTATGTATTGACCTTGCTACTATGTTGAATGAATATGTGAACAAATTTTGATGTATTTCTTATGTAATGTATTAGAACAAGCAGTGAACTTGGAAGAGGAATGGGCGGAGCATCCTAAGGCTAAAAACAAAAGGAGTAGCTAAGCTTGGAGTATTGTGAGTGTAGCTTGACCTATGGTTAGGACTTAGGACCCAACCAAATATGCTTGTTATGTTCTTGTTATCCTTGTATTGATTAAAATGAACTTAATATGAACTTGAAAATGCATAAAAGGGAAGATTGGCTAAGCTAAAATTTGTAAATAAATAGAAGCATGAAAATGGGTAAATTAATTAGAAAGGAAAATGTAAACATGTTTGATTTCTTGCCTTGGAAATGAAATGATTACTTGTTTGTACTCCATGATGTATATGTTTGATTTCCATGATTTAGATTGATCATTCGAATGCTTGATGCCTAACAAAGGCCTATGCTAAATGCTTACTTGAGATGCTTGAAATGCTTGCCACTTGAAATGCTTTCTATTTGAAAGGCTAGCTAATTGAAATGTTTGAAATGCTTGTTACTTGAAATGTTTGTTATTCGAAATGCTAGTTACTTGAAATGTTGAAATGCTTGCTTGAAGGACAAGTAATTAGTGATTGTGGAGCTAAGGCTCAATAAGCCTAAGGGCTAAGTATGATATTGCTATAACTTGTTTGAATATGATTCTTGAACACAATTGTCTTGACTTGAACATGAAAGTATAAAACACAAGAAACAATAATAAGCTTTAAAGCAAAATAAGAATTCTTGTGCTATAAAATACCCTCTAAAGAAAGTCAAAGATTTAAAAGACTTAAGTTGCCTACAATGGAAGTCCTTGGATACAATGGTATGATGCATGGTATTCCTGGGACTACGGTCCATGAGCCACGGCTCGGGGGGATGCCCCATTATATGTAATATGTTATTGGCGACAGTAGGAGGTAACGGGGGAGTTGTACGGAGATTGGCGATAGTTGGTTGGATAATGAGAAGTATAGGATTCTTGGACCTTTATGGTCAAACACGGACCAATGTCATCCATAACCAATTGTGATCCAAGGCAAACATGTTAAAGATATGAACATTATTGTGAAATCAAATAAGAAATTCAAAGGAAAATCATGAATGTAAAATGAAATGTTAAAGAAGCTCTTGGTGAGCATATTGTTAAAGAAGCTCTTGGTGAGCATATTGTTAAAGAAGATCTCGGTGAGCATATTGTTAAAGAAGCTCTTGGTGAGCATATGAAATATTGAGCTCTTAGTGAGCAAAAGAAGTGCTAAAAGGCATAAACTAAATTAATCAAGTGAAAAACACATGAAGCTGTAGCGATGTCTTTTTTTCTTATCGCTAAAAAAAACGATGAGTTTTCGAAATTTTTGAAAGGTGTTTGTGACTCTTTCTGATATAAAATATTTATTCCGTGGGGTTTTAAAAGAAATCGCATTTAAAAAAATGGAGTCGCCACCGGCCACTTAGGTAGGCCGGACACCATAAAACCATAGATTCAAAAAAAGATTGGGTTCGGGAGTCGGTTACGGATGGGGAAGGAATAGCACCCCCACACTGCCCAAAATTGGTACTTTAATAATTACCGCTTTTTTAATATTGGATTTTCCGGATTAAAGTGACGGTTATTTTAAAATTCAGCATAATTGCGAATAATTTTTAAGGGCCCCGTTATCCGAGAATAAACGCCCAACCACTATCACTACACCTAATACTGGCCTCATTTACGCTCGGATAAAAGGGCACCGCATTAACAATTTATATCTCGATATGCAATCTTAGTGGCAAAAAATATAAAATATGGCAAAATATTTAAATGCAATAAATATTGACATAACAGAATACTAATCTAACATAAATAATATACTAGACTAAAACATGCATATATACATATTAATCTAAATAATAGATAAAAACAACTTTAACAAGTCAAAATAATAAGGCAGGAATAATTACGTATATAGACGAACAAATATTTCAAAAAGACATACATGCTAGTAATAAAACATATTTCAACATATATGGAACAATATATTATACATAAAAGAAGACACACTAACACGTACCTAAAAGCCAAGAAAACATACAATACGTACAAAAATACAAGAACATGTCGTTTACGAGTCAAATAGAACATAACATGCTTTAATACGAATAACCGGATAAAAATACATAATTATCGTAAGCTTAATACACATATACATTTAAACATAAAATACGAGGCGTATACGAGGGACATAAAATAAAACAATAGAATACATCAACATATACGATTATAATACGAACATGAGTATTTACAAAGAAACATGACTGAAATGAAAGAAAAATAAAAGTCAGTGGCAGAAATTAAAGAACAATAATATGTCATTTAAGGACTAAAATGCGAAGTAAACAGAACCTAAAAGGATCAAAACTGTAATTAGACCAAGGGGCAGACCCAAAATGAAAAGTTCAAAAACGCGGGATGGCTAAAGGCGTAATTTTACCATTTAAAATCTGATTCAGTGTAATTTAGGGACTAGATTGTAAGCTTTTGAAATATCAGGGGGACTAGGATTGTAATTATACCATTTAAAATCTGATTCAAAAACGCGGGATGGCTAAAGGCGTAATTTTACCATTTAAAATCTGATTCAGTGTAATTTAGGGACTAGATTGTAAGCTTTTGAAATATCAGGGGGACTGGGATTGTAATTATACCATGCGGCGAGACAAAAATGAAAATATTGGAAACGCGGGGGGATTAAGTGTGTGATTTACCCATTTCACAAAATAATAACACCTATATAAAGCCTATTTTTAGACTGAAACCCATTTCCCCTCCTTTCTTTCATTTTCAGTTTTGTAATCCCCAGCCCCGTTCTTATTTTCTCTCAAATATCCCCTGTAAAACCCAGAATCCGGCGGCTGACCGCCGTGTTCTTCGCCGCCGGCCGCCGCTAACCGGCGTCGGCGAGCCTCCAAAACACACCAAAATAACCCCCGTCTCACCCTCGACATGAATCCGTGGTTGGATTCAGAGGATACACCCCTATTTGCCCTAGATCTACAAAATACGAAGCGAAAAAAAACTATTTTTTTAAACCAAAACGAAACTACAAGGGGTCTTCCCCTCCCTTCAGTTCACCATATCCGGCTTGGAGAAGCCGAAAGGCTTATCACTAAGGAAGGGAAACCCACGGACGGCGACGGTAAGACCACTTCTCTCTTTTTTTATTTATTTTTCCCTTTGTTTATGCATGCTAAAAAAACAAATAAAAAAGGAAACAAGTGTTTACCACTGGACTGACTTTCGATTATCACTTGAATGGTTACAACTTTCAGTTTTTGTGTTACAAGATCTCTGTTACCACTCTCTGTTTTTTTTTTGTTACCACCCCTCTGTTACAACTCTCTCTGTTACAAAAGTCCCCGTTTCATATATATGTTTCTTTGTTTTGTACAAGTTGCATCTTGCTTTTTCAGATATGGACTGACAACTTGTTGCTTGTTGTATTTGGCATGTTCTGAGCACGGTGGTTGAATATCGACATGGTGGCGGTATGGGTGTTCTGCCAGCGGCCAGACGCGTTCTCGGCCGTTAGATCAGATCTGATCTAACGGTCGAGATGGCTTGAAGGACGAACGGCCTGGATGAAGCCTCGATTTGGTGAGACGGCTCCAGATCTTGCCACGTTGAACTCCGCAGTCGAGGAGTCAGAACGCGTGGGGCTCACGCGCGCATGGGATATCAAAGCGTCCGCGCGTGGACCACACACGCGCGTGGCACTCGAATGGTCCATACGTGTGGAACATGCGGCTGGCAGATATTTTTGACTTCTTGGTTGGATCGTGGCTGTTGGATCAGATCTTGATCCAACGGCCCACAGTCACCTGCACACCATAATTGTAATTAGATAAGGTTTGGGTTTGGGCCAACCGGGCCTTGTAATTTATTTGTAATTGGACTTGGACTTCATTTTTATTTGGGTTTAATATATTTAATTTTTTTGGATTTCATTTTATATCAGCCCATTAATAATAATATAATTAGTATTATAATAGCAATACACATACATACGCAAACGTATACTTATATTATACAAACATTAATTAATATAACATTCTAGCATACGTACGTATAATCATACACATAATTGACTTAACATCTATACACATTAAACAAATACACTCGTACTAAATAGATATGTACGCGACATACATACACCCTTAATACGTATACATACATAGCTTATAATATACATGCACACACCACACCTTATATATATATTAGTAACATTCATGCATATAATATAATAAATATACATGCAATACTAATATGTATTTACAAGTTTAAAAATGAGTGATTCTGATTTGCCCCTCTTTGCTTGTTCTCATGGAATGGGAAACATAGCAAAGATTCATAAGCACTCATTTTTATCAGACTTCCCTGTTTGTAGCTTTGGAAAAACGTGTTCTTTTGGACATCTCCGCTCTTCCTTGGCTGAATCTTCAGGCTTGTAAGTTCTTCTGATATAGAGCTTCGTCACCTTCCGATCTTGGAGCTACAGGCTCTTCCTATATAGAACCCTTCGCTCTGAAGCCTCGAGTTATGAGTCCCTCCTATATAGAACTTTTCACTTCGAGACAGTAAAGCTTGAAGTCCTTCCTATATAGAACTCTTCGCCTTCAACGCTGGTTTCTCCTATATAAAACCTTTTGCGCCACTAATGGATTCTTCCGACTGGGAGTTCCTCTTATATAGAACTGCTAGTCTTCAAACCCTGGAGCCGTCAGTCCTTCCTATATAGAACTTTTGGCGTCTGAAATCTCAGAGCTACAGGTTCTTCCTATATAGAACCTTTCACTCTAAGACAATGAAGCTCGGAGCCTTTCCTATATAAGACTCTTCGCCGACGACAACAAAGTTTCCTATATAACCTGTGTCATAGGTGAATTCCTTTGATCGGGAGTTCTTCCTATATAGAATCATGAGTCTTCACCTTGGAGCCATCGATCCTTCCTATATAGAACTTTTCGGCGTCTTGAAATCTTAGAGTTACGGATTCTTCCTATATAGAATCTTTCACTCTAAGACATTGAAGCTCGGAGCCCTTCCTATATAGAACTCTTCGCTTTTTGACACAACAGATTTCCTATATAATCTTGCGTGTCATGGGTGAATTCCTTCATTCGGGAGTCCTTCCTATATAGAATCGCTAGTCTTCACCCGGGAGCTGTCAGTCCTTCCTATATAGAACTTTCAGCTTCTGAAGCCTCGGAGCGGAGGGTTCTTCCTATATAGAACCTCTCTCTAGAGCTTGAAACATGTACCTTTTGTATGTAAAAACATTGTCTTCTCATTCGGGATTAACACCGCGATGGCCATCGATGTCTCTTTGAATCTACAGATACCTGTCTGAGATGAAAACAAAATGCTATGACAAATGAATTGACATGCTCCTAATCCTAGTGATGTCTGACTATTCATGATGCATGAGTGTCAATATCTTGGTGGGCTTGTTTTGGTCCTTATTTGATCTTGATGTTCGCTTTCTCCTTTCTTACGGGCATCGATACCCCGCTTCACTGTCAGGTTCAACCATCTCAACCTTTCTTTTTCTCCAATTACGACTTGGAATTCTAAAGTGCCATTTCGGGTTTTCACTTTAGAGAGCGTTTTTTTAAAGGGTGCCCTTCTGGGTTTTCACCCAAGAGATCTCTTTTGTTATCTCGTATGCCTTCCTTGAATAGATAGGACGTGTGCCATTGGTCATCCTACCTGGTTGTTTGAAGCTTCCCGCCTTCCCTAGCCATTATGTAGGGAACTAGAGGACGGAGTTAACATCGTTTTCTTTGATCACCTGCATTTTCAAGGTTAAATCACAGTAATGCTCCGAAATCTTTTGTTTCATTGTAAGCCTATGTTAACTTATTTGACTGAAATTGACAAGAAGGCCAGGAATGGATGCTCAAAAACACGATTTTATTATGATTAAGGGCTTGGGATATCTTAAAAAGAAAGGTATGGCACACATGAGTTAAGTATGAAAATACAAGATCCCTCATTATCTTCGATATGAATGATACATGATCCTGTCAACCGGTGTAGATTTTTTTTTTTGTCTGAAGCCTCCTCTTCATGATGTTCATGGGGATACCCTTCTCTTCGGATATTCAACTTTTCAATTTAACCAAGCCGCCCTTTGCGGGTTTTCAACTCGAGTCCTTCCTTTGCTTCAAGACGCTCGGTTTTGGGTTTTCGCCCTGAGCTCTCCATTTTTGTTCTATTTTTTATTTTTCATCATCATTTTTTTTAGAGATAGTACTTCTTGACGGCATCAGAATTTATGGGATTTTTCAGCTCGTCCCCATCCATTTCTGTTAGGATCAGGGCTCCTCTTGAGAAGGCCTTCTTTACGACGTACGGTCCTTCCCAGTTGGGCATCCATTTTCCTTGAGAATCTTTCTGGATATGGAGGATTTTCTTGAGCACCAGATCCCCTTCTTTGAATTCTCTTGGGCGCACCTTTTTGTTGTATGCCTACACCATCCGCTTTTGGTACATCTGACCATGACAAATGGCCTTTAGTCTTTTTTCGTCAATGAGATTTAGCTGGTCGAGTCTGGCCTGCACCCATTCAGCTTCTTCCAATTTTACTTCGTTTAAGACCTGGAGAGACGGGATCTCTACCTCAATTGGGAGTACTGCTTCGGTACCATACACTAAGGAGTAGGGTGTTGCCCCTGTTGATGTGCGAATGGACATCCTATAGGGGAAAAGGGCAAAAGGCAACTTCTCATGCCAATCCCTGTAGGTATCCGTAGTCTTCGCTATAATCTTCTTTATGTTCTTGTTTCTTCGCTTCCTTCGCTCCATTCATTTCAGGACGATAGACTGTGGAATTATGGTGTGTTATCTTGAATTGAGTGCACACGTCTGTCATCATCTTGTTATTCAGATTGGAAGCGTTGTCGGTGATGATCCTTTCTGGCAATCCGTATCGACAAATAATTTCCTTCTTTAAGAACTTACAAACTGTAGTCCTGGTGATATTGGCGTAAGACGCTGCCTCTACCCATTTAGTGAAGTAGTCTATGGCGACCAAAATGAAACGGTGTCCATTGGAAGCTTTCGGATGAATCTGCCCGATGACGTCCATGCCCCACGCTGCGAAAGGCCACGGAGAATTCATGGTGTGTAAAGGCGATGGGGGTGCGTGAATTTTGTCGGCGTAGATCTGGCATTTATGGCATTTCTGGCGTAATCGATGCAATCTCCTCCATGGTCAACCGTAAATAATCAGTATCTCATAATTTTTCGGGCTATAGACAGCCCGTTGGCGTCGCGTCCCATAGAGAGTCATCATGTACTTCGGCTAAGATTTCCTTCGCCTCCGGGCATCCACACATCTCAAAGCAATGTTTGATCATGACTTCTCCTATATAGGATCTCTCCATCTATGACATATTTTGTTGCCATTTTTACGAGCGTTTTACGTTATTGTCGTTTGCCCCTTCGGATACTTTGAAGCTTGACATATTGCAAGATGTCATAGTACCATGGGGTTTTGTCAATCTCTTCTGTACATTACAACAATGAGCAGGCTTTTCAAACGTCTGCATCTCAATGGGCTTCATTTCGCCCGGTGTTTGTTTTAAACATGGATGCCAATGTTGCCAATGCATCACGCCATCCGATTTTCTTCTCGGGGCAGGTAATTGAAGCTGACCTTTTTGAACTCTTTGGTGAGCTCTTGGATCAATTCCTGATATTTGACAACTTCGGGTCCCTGGTTTCCCATTCCCCGCGCAATTGGTAAATGACTAAGGACGAATCTTCGAACACTCGAAGTTCCTTAACCTTTCTCTCGATGGCTGAGTTCAGTCCCATGATGCAAGCTTCGTATTTAGCTATATTGTTTGTGCAGAAGAATTCCAATCTGCTGGTGAAAGGATAATAGACGTCCTCATGAGAAATTAGCACTGCCCCTATCCCATATCCGAGGGCGTTGGAGGCTCCATCGAAGTAAAGTTTCCATGACTTATCATCTGAAACCTCTTCTTCGGTTGTAATGCACATCAAATCTTCGTCTGGGAAACTAAAGTTCAATGCCTCATAGTCATCCGAAGCACGACTAGCTAGGAAATCTGCTACGGCACTCCCCTTTACGGCTTTCTGATTAACGTATACGATGTCGAATTCGGATAAGAGCATCTGCCATCAGGCTATCCTTCCCGTTAGTGTTGGCGCTTCCATTAGGAACTTCAATGGGTCTAGCTTGGATATCAACCAGGTAGTATGGTACAGCATGTACTGTCTAAGCCGCTTGGTAGCCCAAACTAGAGCACAACACAGCTTCTGCACTGGCGGGTACCGCGTTTCGCAATCATTGAATTTCCTACTTAGGTAATAGATGGCTTGCTCCTTTTTCTTGACTCATCGTGTTGGCCCGAAGACGCATCCCATTGAATTCCAAAAAGACTGTTAAGTAGAGAATTAGTGGTCGACTGTGCATCTTGGTGCGACTAAAATTGGAGCATTTGTCGTACTTTTTGATCTTTTCTAGAGCTCTTTGACATTCTTCATCCCACACGCCAGATTATTCTTTCTAAGAAGTCCAAGACCGGTCGCATTGGTTGGTTAATTGGGAAATGAAACGAGAGATATAATTCAGCCTCCCCAGGAAACCGCGGACTTCCTTCTGCGTGCGAGGTGGTGAAAGGTCCTGGATGGCTTTCACTTTATCCGGATCAATCTCAATCCCTCTTCTGCTCACCACGAACCCTAGGAGTTTTCCAAAAGTAACGGCGAAGGTACACTTGGCAGGATTGAGCCTCAGCTGGTACTTCCGTAGTCTTTGGAATAGTTTTCTCAAGTTTTGTAGGTGCTCTTCCTCTGTTCGGGATTTGGCAATCATATCATCCACGTATACTTCTATTTCTTTGTGCATCATGTCATGGAAAAGAGTCACCATTGCTCTTTGGTATGTTGCCCCTGCATTCTTTAACCCAAACGGCATCACTTGATAACAAAAAGTCCCCCACATGGTTATGAATGTGGTCTTCTCCATGTCGTTAGAGTCCATCTTTATCTAGTTGTACCCTGAGAAGCCGTCCATGAAGGAAAACCATGAATGTCCTGCGGTGTTGTCAACCAGCGTGTCAATATGTGGTAAAGGGAAGTTGTCTTTAGGGCTGGCTCGGTTCAGATCCCTATAATCTACACACATACGAACTTTCCCGTCTTTCTTTGGTACTGGTACAATGTTTGCAACCCATTCGGGGTATTTGGCTACCTCCAAGAATCCCGCATCAAATTGATTTTTCACTTCTTCTCGAATCTTTAACAACATATCTGGTCTCATTCTCCAAAGTTTTTGTTGTACTGGTTTGCACTCCGATTTTGTTGGCAATTTGTGCACCACTGTGTCGGTATTCAACCCTGGCATATCTTGATAAGTCCAGGCGAAGACATCCTTGAATTCCTGAAGTAGGGCTATCAGTTCATGCTTGGTTTTTGAGGAAATCGTCGTTCCTACTTTTATTTCTTTTCTCTCTTCTTCAGTCCCCAAGTTGACAATTTCTGTTTCTTCTTGGTGGGGCATGATCTGCCTTTCTTCGTTGTCCACCATTCTCTTTAACTCTTCCGGGACCTCAATTTCTATCTCATCATATCCTTCCTCAATTCCCTCTGAGACCTCAGGGCATTCGAAATTCACTCCAGGATTGGATCCGGTATCATTCATATCGTCAATCATGAGCGACCTGCATTAAATGAGAATGAATTGTATTGGGAAAGAGACGGCTTTATATGAAGTGAATGAACATGAAGAATGCATGAATGAAATAAATGAATCTTTGGTCATTTTAGGAAAGTGGGGATATTTTCATTTCAATCAAAAAGTTAACATAGGTGCCCCGTACAAGAGATCCCCATTGTTTATGGGCAAAAACAAAAGGTTGATTCAGAGCATTACTCTGATCTATTCCTAAAAACTACAGGTAGATCAATGCAGCTCCAGTTATCGAGTGTTTCCCCGGGATGGCAAGGGCGGATGTTGATCAACATTTTGCTGCCTCGGTCCTTTTCAGCTATCATGTTGATGTACATCCCTTCAAATGATTCACTGAGTACTTCCTCCTGGTTAAGTTCCTCATTTTTCTTCATTGCCTCTCCAATATCTTGACAATTTGGTAGAACCCTCAGGAGATAAAAGTGGTTTTCAAACTAGGAAAGGACATCGGTCTCCATGGAATGTCTTCTCCTTTAGATCTGGCTTTTCTTTGTTCCTCCTTCCTCTTATATTCCTCTTTCTTCTGTTGGACACTTGGTTGGTAACCCAGCCCGAAACGATCCTTCTTGGTTATCATATTCTTGGGTCTCAGGTTTCCTTGTAATTTCTTCCCCAGCCCTTTTCCTATTTTGGCTCCTCGGCCCCGAGTTTCGCGACGGTCATCTTGGTACAATTAGATAACCAGGGTAGGGGATCCGACTTCCCTCTCAAAACGAATATGGCATTTACTAGTTCCAATGCTCGGAACGAGCATTCCGCAAAGATCTTCATCATTTTGAATGTAGGGGCGTCGATGTCATCAAGCAACAAATTCTTGCTCTGCCTCTACTGTGACCAATTTGCCTTCGACTACAAATTTTAATTTTTGATGCAATGATGATGGGACAACTCTGCGGAGTGGATCCACGGTCTTCCCAACAAGCCAGCTGTAAGATGGTTTTATGTCCATCACCACAAAATTGATCACATATTCAGTTGGTCCGATCAATAGGGGCACCTCAATTTTCCCCATTGTTCCTTTTTGCGTACCATCAAAGGCTCTTACCGAGTTGTGGCAGGGCTTTAGGTGCGAACCATCTATTGGCAATTTTTGCAGGGTTACCATAGGCAAGACATTCAATGCTGACCCGTTGTCGATCAAGACGCTGGTAATACATACCCTTTGCGGTGGGTAGTGATGTTAGGGCTTTGGTAGACCCCATTCCTCCTCCTCGGGATCTCATCATCTTGAATGTGATATGATTATAGGCGATAATATGCCCCACTATCATGTCCAAGTTTATTCTGAAATGTCTGGGGCACAAAAGTTTGATTCAGCACTTTCAATAGCGTCTCCCGATGCTTCTCACGAACTCAAGAGTAATTCCAAAGACCGTGATGATCTGGCGGTTGCTTTCGTAGTTGTTCCACTACTGTTTGTACTCGCTATGTCTCAAGAACTTTAGAAATTCTTTGGACTGGGCCTCGATTCTGTGCTCATTTATCTTTGGGGAGGTTCTTCTCCAAATATCTGCGTAGGGCTAACTTCTGTACTCTTTCCTTTATCTTTTCAGCCGTTTTCAAAGCCTCGGAGGAATAACATCGGCCGCTCCTTGTGAAATGGCCTGCCTCACCAACGTTCACATCGTTCTGGCTTTGTTGGTCTTTCAGCGTAGGCTCTTTTACCTGATCGTGTTCTCGTTTTATTGGCGTGGTCACATTTACAAAGATATAATTCGGGAGTTTGTCGCATATCTTTGAATGGGAATGGAGATGGTCTTTGAAATGATGATCTTGGGACTTATTTTGCTGGTTTCTCCTTGGGAGACACTGCATTCCCGGCCTGGGAGAGATGATAAAGGTCTATCCTTCTCGTATTTAGTTTTGGGGCTATCCGTCATGTGTACATCCGACCCCTTCTTCCCCATGGGCTCTCAAGAATTCTATTTGTTTTTCATTCATCAATTTTGCACTAATTTCTTGAACTCGTCACATTCTTGGATATCATGCCCTTGATGCAGGTGGAATTCACAATACTTTCCACATTCCTACGCCTTGTTATCATGCATTTGTCGATCACACGGGCCATGCATAATGTTGAAATACCCACCGTAAAGGAGACTTGATTTCGACACATCATCCTTTATCCTCCTGGTAAAGTATTCTTCAATAACATTTACCCCTCTGCTCTCGGCTCTTCAAACTTCAATATCCCGGAATCAATTAAGTTACGCACAAGCTTTTTTTTTGTAGGCAAGGCAGTTCTCGGTGGGATGTCCGGGTACCGCCGTGATAGTCGCAACGCGCTTGGATTATACCAAGGCGGGAAGGCGGATTGACAGGAGTAACGATGTATGGCGGACAGTCTGCTTCCATACAACCGGGAATAAAATTCGAG